>NQLW01000087.1:1319763-1339030 GCA_002312845.1 Kalanchoe fedtschenkoi
ATATATATATATATATATATATATATATATAAAGTTTGGATCAGTTGTAAACACTTGAGCTGAGGATAAATTATGAACGATTCTGGACCAATCGTTTATGTATATGAAATGACCGTGTTTTGATTAAATGATTTCTTAATTTAACTTTATTTATTATATTTTGTTTAATTTTTAGTGATGCATATCCCATTAAATTCTCTAACTAATTTGAAACGCAAATCACTCTAACACAATTAACTTATCTAATTAGTTCTCGTCCAATCTTATCACCTCTTATTTAACTCATCTTAAATTCACCCAATAAAAAATCAGTTTCATACCCATCAAAAATCTCTCAATTTGTTATGGTGGAGATGATGAATCAAAGAGGAGAAGGGAGAAGCCGCGTCGGCTAGATCTGCCCGCCACGTCGCGATCGCTCCCCCAAGCAGCCTTTATCGTCTCCTGTCGCGCCTACTGTGATACATACTGGACCGGTTCCAAAATCCCATCACCAGATTTTGTTCGGTGCGGGGCGAAAACTCATTTGACCAGATTCGTTCATAGTCATTGGCCTTAGCCGAGCAGCCACGCCTTGTTTCTCCCAGTCACGGCTCAGCAGGCATGCCTTGGATCAAACCGCCTCATACCCCATCGCATAAGCAGGTTTGTGGGTTCATCCACGCCTAAGCAGACATGCCTATTGTTTCATTTATTATATTTGGATTTTTTTGGAGAAAATAAATTGCAGCAAGCTCACGCTGGAAAGGTTTGTGGGTTTTCTATGGGTTCATCTTTGTTGGGCAGTGAATATATTTTATTGGTTTAGTGAACGTTGATATTATGTGTAGTGAATGTTTGTTGGATAGTGAATATACTTTTATTGGTTTGAGCATAGATTTTATATATGTGAAGATGATTGGAATAGATTCTAGCAATGATTGCTATTTTTCTTGATATGTATGTTTAATTTAGGAATGAGTGTATGAATCCTAGCTATGATTGCTGTTTCTCTTTATTGGATTGGTTAGTGACCTTGTGAATGTGTGAATTCGGGTCTCAGTTTTTTCAATCCCATTTTTATTGTACATTATTCAACTGGATTGGTTTTTCTAATCGCATACTTTTTCATCTGACAGTGAACATGCACTACCACATTATTGACTTTATACGACGTTTAAATAATTGACTTTATACGGCGTGTAGCATTTATATAGCGTTTTAGATTATAAAACACCGTCTATAGATGAAAGAACAAAACTACACCGTTTGCTTTAGGACTATATACGGCATTTTATAATCTAAAATGTCGTATATAATTTAAACGGCGTTTATTTATCCTAAACGCCGTATATAGTTTGGAACTTAAACGGCGTTTATTTTTCATAAACGTCGTATTAAGTTTGTTCATCTTAAATGGCGTTTGGTATAACTAAATGTCATTTAAGTACCACACTTTATACGGCGTTTTACGTTTCAAAACGTTGTATAAAGCTTTTGAACTATATACGTTGTTTCTTAAGCCAAAACGACGTATATACAGTTACCAATATACGGCGTTTTTGCTTAATAAACGCCGTATTTAGGTAATCCTATTCCTACTCTGTCTCGTCTTCACCCTTAGCTGAATCCTACTCTCTTAGCTGAATCTATATATATTATATGTTTAACGGTCCATGAGTTCACAATTCAGTTCCAACGTGTTTACTAGTCATTAAACGAGTATGTTTTTGTCATAAATTATTCATATTAATTTTATTATTTGTATTACATATATAAATTAGTCCATGATTTTATTATTTTTTTCAGGTACAAAGAATGGAAAATCGAAATTGGACGTCTCAGCCGGGAATACAATGTCGGATTACGAGAGTTCTGTGAGTTTGCAAAAGCATATTGTGAGAAGCAATGCACAAACAAGGTTCGTTGCCCTTGTATTAAATGTGGCAACGGAAGTATGGTCGTTATCGCAGAACTCGAACGTCATCTTGGTCTTCACGGTATTGACGCATCATACACTGTTTGGTACTTACACAGTGAATCATTCGGCGGATCTCAACCTGTAGAAGCTGATAATATTGAGGAAAACGCTGATGACATATATCAGGATGATGATTTCAGTACAATGCTGAATGATCACATAGCTGCCGATAATGAAAAAATACTGAATTATTCAAAGCAGTTAAGAACGATGCAGACACCCCGCTGTATCAGGGATGCACACGTTTCAGTAAATTATCCGGAGTGCTGAAGTTGTACAATTTGAAAGCCAAATACGGTTGGAGTGACAAATCTTTCACGGATCTCATGCGGATATTATGTCATGCGATTTATGTATGCCGTAATATCACATAAATTGCAGTCTCAAGATTTTCATATGGAAGACCTTCAAGATGTAAGTAGAGAGTCTTAACTACATAAAATATTAAAAATTATTTTATATAACATTGTTATGATAATTTTTATAAATATGTGTAGGTTTTCCCATTCAGCAGTCAACCATATACTGCAGAACAAATGCTGAAAGTTCAAGATGTGGTGGCTCGGACCGCATTAGAACATCATCGGGCTTTTGGCGGTTTTTGATATTGAAAAATAATTTATGAACTGAACTCTAATTTGTGTGATTTTAAATATTAAAATATTTTATTACAATTTTGAATTATGTCAAAAATATCTTTATTTAATATTTATGAAATTAGTTTGATACTATTCATGTGTTAATTCATAATAAATAATTAATAAATAAATTCACAATTTTATTTTCAATTAATTCATAAAATTGATTATATATTCAATTAATTAAAATAATGAATACAATTTTAGGTAGATGTAATTGAAATCGAAATTTTGATGTATGATCTATACGACGTTTGTATATTAAACACACTTTGAACCTAAGAGAATGTGATGGTGTTAGATTGCAATTTAGCACACTTGAAAGAGGAGCAAAAATCTCCTTATATAGCTTGATACTTGGTACCAATCCTATTAGAGTTAGGATTCCTCTCTTTAGTATGTTCATTGACGAGTTTTCAAGTATCTCAAATGTAAATATTTTAGAAATCCTCTAAAAAATTGGACTTGTAGCTTATTGAATCGACAACAAGAATCTTGAGTCAAAATTTGAAAAGATTTTTAACGCCGACTTTGTTGGTTTTGGAGTCATAAATCCGTCGAGAAATAGACTTTGACTCAAATTAAAAAAAGTATACAATCTCTATTTTTTCTTTCTATACCTATTTAAATCATCAAAATCGGACATCTGGTGTGAAACTATGACTCCTAAAATTTGATGTCTTGTTAATCTGATTTTAGGAAATAATAGCATGACACAAGCCATTATAGATCCACCGTGTGCTGCAGTCGTCACCGTGTGACTGTGTGCTCGGTCAGACAATGATTTTTGATCATTGATCCAATTTCGTCCATTTTTTTTCTAAAAATTCTATTTTTAGTGTTTTTGCATTCAGATTTAAATACTCCTGGATATGAAAACTATCTAAAACCATTAAATTTAACTCTCAAATGATCAAAAATCATGTGAGTTAGGTATAAAATAGACCGAATAATTCAGTCTCATCAAGACACACGACTTTAGCAAGTCTCATTCACCAATGATTAAAGCCTTGGAAAGTGTTTAATTTTGATATTTTAACACTTAATATTATGGAAATTTTAATTTCATTTATGATGCCTACGCGATGCATGATAATCATTAACTTCAAAAATTGCACGCAAACTGTTGAATCGTAACTGTGGAATCATGTGTTATATCCTACACATCCTGCACAAAGATATGTAAAAATCATATTTAAATCACATATGATCAGTGTTGGAGTCTGTCCATTAAATCTGTTGAATTGACTCATATTGAGTAAAGGTTTGGTTGTCTCGAACCAATTTGTTCTTAATCAGGAATCATAACGTCTTACCAGAGGCCACTTGTGATTAATGGGCTCTAACACATGGCTGAATAAGAATAAACTTAAAGGGTCGCACACAAGCAAGTACGGGATATTAAGTTGAATGAAAGCCGAATAAGATTCGGTCCGGATATGATCTGGTTCAACCCATATCTGATTTGGATAAACCAGTTGGGTTAATCCATGAGTTTGACCCACGGATAATACCCACTGGATCTGACCCACAGGCGCAGACCCGGTAACTCAGCCAATGGGCTTGGCCCGCATGGCGAAGCCCGTATCTCACTGTAAATAAAGCCTAGGGTTTCTACTTTATGTGATGACAATTCCCGTTATACGATAACGGAAAGACACACAATGAGGCTGCGTTTATCCGGAATTGAGCTAATACTCCACCCAGACGTGATATCCCATACTTGTGTGTGGATACCGTTAGAGGTGTGTCAATTGTCACACGAAGAAACGAGACGACCAAACTAGATAATTTAACATTACAGTTTATTTCCGTAGTCGTTTTTCTTTTGGGTATTTCTCAATTCAGATCCAGATCTATATCTCGGATCTGGATTGAGAATAATCAAAGTAAGAAATAGGTAATCTAGATCCAGATATGCATCTGGTAATTCGAATTATCGCTAAAGCCATGAAATTGGTTTTGTGGCGCTCCAGATCTGGGCTTATGTCACGTGATTCAGAAATCCAGATTGACATTTGTGTGAGTGATTCCCTACAACCAATACGTTCTAATAATATTTACTCATATCTTCCTTAATAGATAACTTGTTGATCTGTAGCTTAGAAGTAGTCCAACAAACATAGTCTGAGTTGACACGTGGTCAAGCGAATCATAACTGGAATCAATAAAAGATGAAGAGATGACAGAGATAATTGAAGAACATTCTTATCAAAAGATGGTCTTGACAAAATCAGGACAAAAAATTTGTAAAGAGCTTAATAATACACTCAAACAAGCGAGTATAATGTTAGTTATAATTGGTAAGAAATATGATTTTCTGAGATTTGATATGTTAAAATATATCCTCTGAACAAATAAGATGTTTAATTTATAAAAAATTAAACACACTTTTTTCAATTATGATTCGAATAAAATAACAAAATGTCAGTTCACCACATGTTGATTATAATAAAAGTTAATAAAGCCTAATAAGAACAATAGATAGCACTTGAATGATCTTTCTCCTGAAGCAGAAGCAAAATAAATAAATAAAGGTGAAAATGATTTTTGTGGCAAAAGTTCCTTTCTGATCAAAGCATATCAGTGGACCCCATTTAAAAGGTAAATGCTAATTGCTCCTGTGAGAAGGCGGCATAACAACACATTTTTAACTATAGTTTTGCATTTATCCATCTAGAAAATTGATCGACTGTTGCCCAACAGAATTAATCATTTTAACCAGGACATTGTAATAATGCACTCTTGATTGTTTCAAGGACTGAGCAAAGTCTAATGCAAATGTCCTCCTGGATTGGCATTCCATGACAAGAAGGATGGATCACCAAGGGGCCTGCACATTGCGTCATGTCAATAAGAAATTAGCTCTGCAAATTCAAATCCAAATCCAAATCCACTTTTGGAAGCCATAAAAATCTACCAACCCCATCGTAAATCATAATTTTGAAATCTACAAGACGAAAGAACCACATTTGATGCCTAAAAGCAGATACAAATGCAAGCTGTACCCATGCTGCTTTGTTATAATATATGACAGACCTTTGGTTTTACAGTTTCATTACAACATACTCCCTCTGTAAACATTTACTTATCACTTAACTAATATCTATTTGTCCACTTTGTCACTAAACAATTTCTATGCGCATTTAATATTCTCACGTACCTTAAAAAAAAAAATTATACTTCATCATAATCATCTAAAAATTTCTCATGCACCAGTAATATATAAAACATTTTACACGAAAGTTTAAAAAATATATTAAATACATATTACATACCTATTAAATTTGGCCAATTAGTATTAATATCTCATTAATTCACTCAATTTAATCTCAAACAACTATTATTAGAGGACGGAGGTAGTAACAAAAAAAACCCAGATTTAAATCCAAGTAGTTTACTGGATATCATTAGGATTCAAGATATCAAGCACAATATATAATACCTAAAAAGAGTAGGAGTGAGATAGTTACCTTGGCTTAATCAAATACATAAGTATGAAGCTCACTGCCATGAACATGCATAACCCACCAATGGTAAGATATGCAACACCAAGAAAATTATTCTTCCCACCAATCCAACTTGTAGTTGAAAGGACCAGCTTCTTTTTACCACCAAAACTGTATGTGTTATAATTATTCTCTATATGGACTCTTACTGTTTGATTAGCCTCCAGGTCAACCTCAATCCTCCCATAGAGTTTTCTGAAAGTAGGAAACGCAGCTGTTCGCATCCACACGATGAGATCCTCTTGTTCACTCAACTATAGCATGGACACAATAATAGAAATTTGAGCATGAAAATGAGAAGCCGAAAAGTTGCAGTTAAATAAATGGGAGGCACTTCAGGATGTCACAAGCTGATATGGAAAATCAAACGGAGTACCGGTATACTCTCATTAAGCTTAGCACCCCCAATCAAGCCATTGCTTTGAAAATTTTTGGGATAGACATCGGACCCAAATTTGCTTTTCTTATCACTATGCCAAGCTATGTTCTTTTTGCTGACTTGTAGCGATTGGTCATCAACAGAAAAGACATATGTATCATTGAACAAGCTCCATGCAATAAGGCCACAAGGCACAATTGGCATATTATTCGCTGTAGCTTCTGGGTCACACTTCGACACAGAATTTTCATACTTATGGCTCCGTAGCTGTTTATCATTTCTGCTCTGGACATATCTGATAGCAAGGAGAACGTTAGGCAGATATGCCATTCGCTAAGAGCATGAATTGCATTAATCAGCTGTATTCAAATTAAAACAAGAGATCAAATAACTTATTTAAATCATACACGATACTTTTAGGTCAGCTTTTAAAGTCATCTGCTTCTTTTCCTCAAAAATATAACTGTGACATATTGATAACAAGAAATAGCACTATACCAAGATAACTGTAAACTGACTTGCATCAAAGCCTCCACATACCTACGGTGATTCTGGTAAAAGTTATCCAGCTCATAGTAGATGTAAACTGGGCTCTTCATTTGCTTATTAACCTGGATGCAGCAGGTACAAGCTACTATATATTTAGCGTAAGGAAAAAATTTCAAGAAATTTAATCATGTTAAAGCGAGATTTAATAGAGATCCTTCAAAGATAAGAAAACGCAGCACAACTTACTATTATGTCTTTGGAACATGTCTTGTTAGTAGTCGGATTTTGAATATATGCAAGCTGATCATCAGCATAATTCAAAGGGATACAGTCTTTGTCATACCGGACTACCACTTCCGCCACCTGGGTACAAAAAAATTTGTCTCCATTTAAGTCTACAAGTTGTTTTCTACATGACATAACAAGACACAACAAACTAGGGAGGAACAACTACCCGTTCAGACGCAAACAAGGAAAAAGTACCAATTGGGATGAAAAGAAGGCCGATAAATATGAATGCTGTGATAACCTGAAACAAAAAAATATAAATACAATCAGCAAATCAAATGGATGTAACAAGAAATTATTTGTTGTGTCTAACTTCAGGAATAAAATAACAATGTCAGAAATTCCAAGTCATTATGAGAACTGTACCCATCCAGGTGTCAGTATAGGTTTACACGCGGGAAGTTCTTGTTGTGTGAACTTAGAATCTGCAAACCATACATAAACAAACTATTTACGAAAGAAAATGAATATATGTAAAATGCAAAAAATGGATGAAGGTAAACCAAGCAGCAGCCTTCCTAAAAAAGGCTTGCAAGATCAGTTCTTCCTTTAACAAATGTTGAGCTCAATATTTTAATTCTTGATTCACAAATGCATATATTCAATTTCTACGATAAAAAAGCAAGGAGAAAATGGGCTTTGTTACGTAGTCACACCCATCATAACAATTAAAACAAGTCCGATGCAAATAAATTGCTGAAAGCCTTGATGATTTTCTGTTCACTGGTCACTTATGCATATGGTATCAAACGTTTTGATTCAAGCCTTACGCCTACTGGATCATAACTTTTACAACGTGCCTTCTAAACTATTCCATCCTTCCTCTTTACAACGATTTATTAATGCAACTAGAGTAATTTTAATCCATTAATGTACTCTGAAAGAACAAGATATAAATTTATCCTTCTCCTTCATTTGCAACACGCAATTCAAGACAGACATTACTAATATTTAAGATATGAAAATAGCACTTGTGTCAGACAGAACCCTCTAATACATGTTATCGTGTTACATATGTTTGCATTGAAGGTAAGGCTAGTGATATAGATGTCTACATCTTATTGAAGTCCCCTCAAAATTTTAAATTGTCACCTTCACATCAATATGGTATGGAAGCCTTTAATATTGATCGGATTCATTAATCTACCATGCTGTGCTGTCTTGCCTTTGCATACACTAGACACAGCAATCTTGTTACTAGAGAGCATAGTTATCATGGGGGTCTCGGCGAATCACGATACTAGAATATCAAAAAGACGATTTGTTGATACTGGGGGCAAGTTTTAAAATTGCAAAAGTTAATTTTGGATAAATTTAAATATCATGTAATTACATATGAGGAACAAAATGAGAAATACCCCAAAATTACAAACTAGAGGTAGTAACGCACTCAAATTAGCAACTGACGGTAGTACATATCCTGTTTTCACACTTTTCTTAATTTTAATACATTTTAAATTTAGATTTCATTATTGAGGGGGCAATTGTAATATAGTTTTTAAAACATTAGGGATCCAATTAAATCTTTTAAAACTTTCGTCACCAAACTACATATTCTCTTTCTTCTCCTTGAACCCTAATGTGCTGCAACATTCTCTACGAGCAGCAATCATTGACACCGAGTATACTTGGCTCATTTTTGAGTTAAATTGAAGAATTATCTCCACAATTTGCGAAACTGGTCACTTCAAAGGTCGACTTATTCCAAATTATAAGTTGTCGGATGGCTTGACCATTCAAAAACGTCAGGATACCTAGTCGGTGATGCCGTGATAACACTACAGGAGAGTAGGAAAAAACTCCACATATATGTTTACCTATCCTTCAAAAAAACGTTAATATAGGTAACATGCAACAAAATTTATAGACACCCCATTTATTGTATGTTGGCAAAAATTTTAAATTAGCCCAACAGAATATGCACAAGAACAAAGAATAAAAGAATACACAACAATTATATATTTCAATCATAATGATCTACTTCCACGGGTAAAAACGGAGAATTTGTTGCTTCCTGATAGAGAATACAAAAAAAATCAGAAAAAATTACGCCACTAAGGCTATGGCCTAGCGATAAGAAGATAAGGGGTTGAATCCTTATCCTCCGCACCTCGAGTTCAAACTCTGGTTGCATAAAAAAAAACTTGGAAAATTAAGAAATTAACTTACTGATCTTCCACTAATCTTATCTTTTTAGTCATAATTCAACAAATCTCCACCTTGGCCTGCTCCACGCAAACATCAAAATATTCATCTTCATGTCTTTGCCAATCGGCCCTATAGTGTTCTCAAAACTTCTAAATGCCAAGAAAGTCCAAGCAATGCTTGAACTTGTAAAGAGGAGCTCCCTCATTCTGGCAACATTTCATAGCTGCCAAACACAGTATCGTAGCTAGCATCTTCGACACCTAAAATTCCTTCCTTTTTGAAAACCCACTTGTAACCAGTTGTCTTTTTACCCAATGGTAAAGGTATTAACTCCCATGTTTGCTTCTTATAAAGAGAATAGATCTCTTCAACCATAACAACCGACTATTGAGAAGACTCAACACATTTAATAACTTCCAAATAGGCTGACTTTCTTATCTCCTTGGCTACTAGCAAAGCATAAGCAACAAAGTTAGTCTAATTGTACCTTTTTGGAGCTTCTGTTTTTCTATTTTCATGGTAAAAAGTAACTATGAGCAAATTGGTCTAAAAAATGCGTTAATATTCACAACTTAATCTATCACCGACTAATCACTACTTATTCCTGAAGCTTTTGTTGATGTCTCAACATCGGGCTTAATCTAATCATGAGTTTCACCCGCTTCATGGCTAACCTCCACATGCTTCTCAATATGCATAAACAAAGTAGATTCATCAAAACTAACATTCTACTAATAACACTAGCAAGTCCCATATAGATACCATTTCAAACTCTGAGGTCAAGCTTCCCATCGCTAACATGATGGTATAATGAACAATTAAACACTTATAAATTAAAATAGTTGGAAGGTGTACCTGACTACAACTCATTACGTGTCTTACATTCAATAACAATATAAAGAGACATATTTGCCAAGTGAAAAGCTACATTAACCGCTTCTGCCAACAATTCCTTACCCAACCCATGATGCGTAACTGACGACAACTCATTAATTTAATAGCAGTAATAGAAGACATATTTATTAGATTAGTTGGATCCACACTCAAAACCAATAGAAAATGAGTGGAGGAGTCCAACTATATAAGAAGATCAACTTAAAACTTGTAATGGGCAAAGTGGGACTATCCTCAATTATATGGCTCAACACCCTCCATCACTTGCGACGGACAAGCAGGACAGACAAGAATGCGGATTCGCCACTTGTAGTGTTAAACACCCTCCCTCACTTGCGACGGACAAGTGAGAATGACAAGGATGCGGCAAAAACTCCCTCTGATATTACATTAGATTAGTTTGATCCATACTAAAAAACAATTGGCAACGAGCAGAGTAGCTCAACTATATATGAGAACCAACTCAGAGCTTGTAATAGAAGATGTGGGACTATCTCTACTTATAATACTCAACATATGCTTAAGTATATATGAGGATCAACTTATAGCTTGATGCTCATATATAGTTGGACTAACCCACTCACTGTCAAATAATTTTAAGTGTGAAACTAACCAATCTAAGATAATATCACATTGGATTTTCGTCACTCGTGTCAGTCCCACCTGTCCCTCGTCAGTGAGGGAGCGTCAGTGAGGGAGCGTCAGTGAGGGAGCGTCAGTGAGGGAACGTCAGCGAGGGAACGTCAGCGAGGGAGGGTGTTGAGCACTATAAGTGGCGAAGCCTCGTGTCAGTGCCACGAATATGGCTCCAAATGTGACTATCCCCACTTATATGGCTCAACACCCTCCCTCACTTGCAAAGGGCAAGTGGAACTTACATGGGTGTGGCTTCGCCACTTATAGTGCTCAACACCCTCTTTCACTTGCGACGGACAAGTAGGACTGACACGGGTGCAACTTCGCCACTTATAGTGCTCAACATATTCCCTCACTCTCGACAAACAAATGCGTGTGGTGAAAACTCGCTCTGATACCATGTTAGATTAGTTTGATGCACATTTAAAATAAATTGTCAACGAATGGAGAGTCTAACAATATATGAGGATCAACTTAAAGCTTGTAATGAGCAATGTGGGACTCTCCCACTTATATTACTCAACACCATCACTCACTAGCGGCGGGCAAGTGGGTCTGACACGAATGCGGCTTCGCCACTTATAGTGCTCAAGAATATTAACCAAGTAATAAACTATATTGAGCATTTATGCCAAAATTCCTTCTCTAATCCATTAGGAGTAACTAACTACAACCCATTAGATGTCTTACATTTAATAGCAATTGAATGAGATATATTCACCAAGTGACAAGTTATATTGACCGCTTCTACCCAAAAGTCCTTATCCAATCCAACATTAGAGCGCATGCATCTAGCTATCTCAATTAACGTTCTTCTCATTGTTTTGCACCTATGCTTTACTGCAGAGATTACCTACAACAAATTCTACATCATCTATTTTCAGTAACTTAATCTTCTTCTTCTGTCAGATTCTCTATCAATGTTTTTCATTTCTACAAATAAAAAAATATTGCTTTTTTTGCTAAGAAAAACACTGATTTACTTAGAAAAGTCATTAGTGAACGCTAAGAGATATCTTTAGCACCACCAAGGGCTGTAAACTAAAGAGCGATGCCAAAAATCACAAGGAATGCAGTCCATAATACCCTTTGTGTTGTATTTGTATTGTTGATACGAATATTGAACTTGAATTTGTGTTGCTTTCCTAAAACTCAATGCTTTGAAAAGTCAAGTGACAATGTCTTCTCGTCAGAGAGCAAACTATGGTTGCTCAATAAATTCATCCCTTTTTCGCTCATATGACCAAGCCTCACATGACAAAATTTAGTATTATCCATCTTAAATCTGTAGCTATATCAATTGAATTTGCAACTATGTTTCCTTGAAACAAATATAAGCTTTTACTCAAACTTTTTGTTTTCAGCACTGACATGGAGTATTTCCTAACATTTAAAGTTACATCTATATCATAGAATGTATAACCGCTACAATATAACATACAGAAAAAACTATATATTTTTTCAAATCAGAAACATGTCGAACATCTGTAAGAATTATTATTATATCATCATGACATTTAATTTGAAATTATCAATCCTCACAACCACTATTCTTCTCCTTATAGTTATATGCACTATCAAGAATCCATTTTGAATCTGAATAATCTTCATGATAAAAATAGTAAGGACATTACCTAATTCCTTTGATTGTCCTCCACAAAACTAGTAATACTCATAATTTTTATGATCTTTTCTTTCATCTTTAGTTCCAGATAATTAGACTAGTTTTGACCCATCTGATGACAACAAAAAAACTTATGTGAGTTGACATCATTCCTATAACTGGAATGCAATCGTCTGGATTTTACCTCATCTAATGTTATTGTAACTTGACCATATATCATAACATTCTCAAAACTACGTATAGATTTGGTAAAAAGCTCAAGAATAAAATGGCCACATCTTATGAGTTTGTAAGGATGACCTTTCATTTTGAGTTTAAAAAAATGTGTTTTCATGTACAACTGACCAGTTAATGTCTTCTTATAATAAAACTCATCCAATTTATCACATAACTCTTTATCGGTTTCTGCATTAGAAACTTTCCGAATAGCCTCATCTTTCAAGGATAGTTGGAGTACACCAAAAGCTTATTCTTCTAGCTCCGCAATCTATGCATAACTCAAATCTTAATGATATTTGGCATTTCAAAGCTCTTACCATTCCCTCACATTGCACCAAAGTCTTCATATGTATTCCCCATGTCACAAAGATTTCTTACCATCAAAAGGTGCAATGCTGAAACCGTAACGAGGTCACCATCACGAAAATCTAGGCTTTGATACAAGTTGTTTAAAGTAGTGCATCAAAATATGCACAAGAACAACAAATAATAATAAAAAAATGTAAAAATTATGTGATTCGATCATAATGAATTACGTATGAGAAAAGGCAATGATCTTATTACTTCTCGGTTTAAAACACAAGAGAATCAAGGAAGCTCAGAGATTTTGTGTTTCAATAATCTTCCACTAATCTTTCAAGTCTTGATAATCTATCTAGTCCACCTTTCCCACAAACCCAGGCAAGGTTAATATAGATACTCATAAGCCTTATAATGATTATGACTTTAATTCTTATTGATGCTGGAATTTATAAATTACTAGGAATCCCAATTTTTTTTTTAAAAAAAATCAAAATGTCAAAATTACCATAGTAATGATGCAAGACATAATTCAATAGATGTTTTAAAGTTTCCTCCCAGAACAGAGTATAACCCTGTGAATTCAATAGAAAATCAAGTAACTGGCCAGCTAACAGAAATTTTCTTTGATGAATACATCAAATGTGAGCACTAAAAAAACATTTTGATGCACTCGCACCTGGGTCAGCTGATAAGTCTACCCCTACTGCTTAACTGTTGTGCATACTAAGAGAGTTTCATTGGACCTCATGAGATGAAAGCGCAATGAAAGAATATTTTAAGAAACCTATAAGATTCATCACTCAGTATTATTTGCAATCAATAAGGCGTTATTTGGTTTAGCAAAAATATGAAGGAAAGAAAAATGAGATGGAAAGCTAAAAGAAATACCATGCTCATTTCCCCCTAACAAACAGAGGGTCAGTAACAGAAATTTCACTCATATGGCCCCAAAATGAAGAAACTTTAAGCAAAACTTCTAATCAGCAGAGGAAGCTAATCACCCAGCCATTCATACTCTTATCATCTTATTCTTAAGTTTCCATGAAACCCATAAACCAACGACCACATAAGTAAACAAAAAGGAAAAAAGAAAAAGAGTGAGAACAGTGTAAAAAAACTGACATTTAGGTTTCTTGGAGTTCCTGTTGGAAGCAGCAGCGACGTCAGAGGAGGCACCGTCGCGACCCACCTCGTCCATCATGGGCGTCGATTCTCTGAACCATCAACTCAGAGCGAGAAAATTAAAAGGCATTCAAACACTGAAATTGTTGCAAAAAACGAGGTTGCGAAATCAAACCTAACTTGGAAAAATCGATTAAGTTGTCAGATTTGAGGACGCTGTGGCTGCAATTTTGAGTGCCCAAAGGTGAGAGAAAATCGACAAATTTGAAAGGAAGATGGAATGTTAGGTGACGGTTGTGTATGTATGTCTATAGCACGCATTTAGCTTATTATTATTTAACAAGTATTGGTACCCGTCGTTCCGACGGGTTTGGTTCGGTTCTGTTCGAGAGAAATTAAAAATCGAATCAAATTATTAGAAACGAAAAATTGAAACCGTAATTGAAAATTTAAAACCGAACCGAACCGATCGATTACAAACAAACCAAACCAACCGGTTTCAAACCAAACCGAGCCAACTGAGACCGAACCAAACCGACCGAAATGAACCAACCCGACCCGACCTGAACCGACCCGAACCGATCCAGGACCGGACCGACCGGTTCGGAAGCGTCGCGACAGAAATCCTATTCTGTTATATATATTATTTAATTAATTAATTAATTTTGGTACTAAATTATTCTTAATGAGTCATATTCATAAGATGCACGAACGAATTTAAAAAAAATAGTAGGTGAGATTAATTAATTTAAGTTCTTCATACTGTTAAATATTAATTATTTAATTATCACAATTAATAAAAGAATAATTCTTCATCAGTAATAACCCATTAATTTTACTTTTTTCACAAAATTTAAAAAAAATTAACCAACTACATATGAAATTTGTTCAACTGCTACTCAATTTAACCTTAAACAACTATTATATCATGATGAAAAGAGTACTTTTTACTTTTAATTTAGAGATATTATTTTGATTTTGCGAAGGCTCATTATAATGGATATTATCCCTCCAAAACAAAGTCATTTTAATCATACAATTCATTCATATTGTTAATATATATAATAAAAATAGATACAAAATAAAAAACTAGAGGAACACTTAGAAAAAAAATATATAAAAAATGAAAACTGTGCAGAAAGACCATTAAGGAAAGCGTGGTAATTGGTCATGTTCAAAACGGCGGCTGTTTTATTCGTCATTTATCACTACTTTTTTAAAACCCCAAGCGTGGTAATAGACATTAAGGAAACGCTGTCGTCTGCTAGCATCACCTATTACCATA
This sequence comes from Kalanchoe fedtschenkoi, assembly GCA_002312845.1. Taxonomy (NCBI): domain Eukaryota; kingdom Viridiplantae; phylum Streptophyta; class Magnoliopsida; order Saxifragales; family Crassulaceae; genus Kalanchoe; species Kalanchoe fedtschenkoi. The sequence continues at coordinate 1,335,258 of NQLW01000087.1, forward strand.
CTTAAGTATAAGAAGCGTGATAATATGTATAGCGCGAATTGCATATGCACCTATTACCACGCTTTATTTGATTAATTACCACAGTCATATTAACAAGCGTGATAAAAAGAAAAGGCGTGGTAATAGCTCAAATCTGTAGTAGTGTATCGTGTGTTTTGTCTGATGTATTTTTTGTGTTTAGGATTTAGGGGTTTAGGATACGGACAAAAAATACGAAAAGCTAAAAACACACGGAACATCACATAACACAAACGCAAAAAAATACAAAAACTTACAAACACGAGTCACAAAATGAGTTTGTTGGAGAGGAAGAAATATACTTGGTTGAGAGAGAAATAGGTTTGGGGAGAGATAAATGGGTTTATTGGAGAGTAAGAAATATATTTGGTTGAAAGAGACATGGGTTTGGGAAGAAATTAATGGGTACTTGACATTGTACTTTTATGGGTGACAGCTTGTGATTTTCTCCTCCCCATTTTCCTGCATGCCACCAACAACCGCAACGTCATCTAATTTCAAAAACCAACATACGCCACATGTTCACGTTTTTGGACCTTTGGATCAACTTCATCAACCATCCAGATTTAGTTCCCAATTCTCTCTTAATTTGGGGTTCCCAGTGGAACCCTATATATATAATTTGAATTAGATGTGAACACTTAGTTTAAGATAAATTGTGAACAATCCTGAACCAATCAATGTGAACATTTAAACGACTGTGTTTTGATTTTATTTATTACATTTTATTTTAATTTTTTTAATAACATCCCATAATATTCTCTACCAGATTTAATAGTGTAAATCACTATCTTTTTTCTCTCTTTCTACGTTAAATCTTATTTATTCTATTGAAAATACTTAATTACCTACTTTAAAAGCCCTGAGAAGAGCGACTACCAAAACAAAAGATGGTTCCTGGAAATCCACCTCGGATCTGGGAAATTTTTCCGCCATACTACAACACCCCACGTCACATAAAGATGAAGAAGAGTGAGATCGCCAAGCGGATCTAGCCGTCCACTAGATGTGGTGTTTCCATCTTTTGATTTTATGACTTCGCGCCGCCAATTACGTGGTCGGTGGATGCTATCCGTTCAAGGAGTTCGACTTTAGAGCAACCAGAATTAGACGAGGAAGGAACAGTGAACATTTCGCTTCCACCGGATGAGGAAAGAGTTTTATAAGAAAAAAAAATTCAAAAGAAGTCCTGAACTATCACCGCTTACCCAATTGTGGTTCGAACTAGCATGATTTCTAAAAATGGTGCGTTGAAAAAAAATTGGACTGATTTTGGATGATGCTTAAGATCAGTTTATTTAATTTTTTAAATATGATTGATTTTATTAAATTTTTCAAAAATTATGGATGTTTGAGTATGCAAAGATGTCTTTTTCTTTATCTACGCAAAGCGCTATTATTTATTTTGATAACCAACCAACGTAATTTTCACACAGAAATTTAAATCTTATAATAATATTAGTTTAAGAATGTAATTATAAATTTTATTTTAATTTTTTTATTCATCGCACTTTTTTTAAAATGATGATAATTTGAATAGCAAATAGGTAAATGGTAGTATTTCAAAGTATTTTTTTGGATTTTATTCCATTTTATAAACATAATGGATAATTGTTGAACCAGCCCAACCTCATTCTTGAGCACTAGGCCGGCCCAATGAAAGAAAAATTAGAGCCAGGATTTCTTTTATATATATTTAAGAACAGACCCTCAATGTCAAGTGTCAACAGTGCGTCGGTGAAATTAGGGTTTCCGCTCTCCGAAAATTTTATTGTTTTGTCTTCTTTTTTCCCATCCGGTTTTTGCTAATTTGATTTCTTGTTGCGTCGATTACTGATTACCTGCGCTCTTCTTCGAAATGGGCGTTGTGTATGATACGGCGCTATACGTGTTCCAACTGGTGCTGTTTTACCGATTGCTGGCTGTTTATACCCAGCGTCATTTCAGCTCATTCTGGAGAAATCAATTTAGTTATTTCTTTTTTTTTTTAAAAAGAAACTTTTGTCAACTGAATCTGAAGGCTGGAAAAGATGATTATTTCCCCAGATGATCGAAGCTGATTATACTGAGCTATACACGTTTTCTCGCATGAGAATTCCAAGCCTGAGATCTGATCCGTCTTCCTTTTTAGTTATTTTTTTTGTACGAAATTTTTCATTTTGATATCTCTCTTAATAAAAGATTTTAAAAATGAATAGATGAATTATTGTCTGAGGGAATATTGTTTTTTACTATACTGAATTGTTGAAGGCACTTATCTAATCAGTTACAGCTAATCTCTACATTTTGAGATTTTCATTGAGAGATGTGTAGTGTTTCTGAAGGACTAGAACCATTTCCTTATCCTCCCCATTTCCCAGATTTTAGAAGTATTTTATTTACCCCATTTGGTTAATTTGGCAGTGGAGGCTACGTAATAAGTAAAAAAACACTTTTATTTTCATCTAATCCTCCATTGGATAATTAAATTTGTTATATTTTTTACCTCATCAACTTTTTATTTTATTTTATATTTATTATTCTCCCATAGTTGAGGATATACTAATTTTTTCACCTTTTTTCCGTTATTCTTCCTTCTTCATTTCAGATACATTCTCCTTTTGTCTCGTTAGCAAAGATATAAATTTGAAAACAAGTTTTAATGTTTCTTATTTTGAAAAGCTTGTATCTTACATATTTAGATGCTGAATGAATATACATTCTCCTTTTCAGGATTGGCATCTGATTAGGCTAGAAGTTTTGCTTGTGGATCTCAGTACATATGAATGTAATAGGCCTCGTTTTAGATATAAATTAAGGAATATTCTCTAATGGGTTCACAACAAAATTCATACTTCTAGTTTTTAAATTATTTTTATAGATGATCTATGAGCTAACTGGACTTGATATTTTGTTGTTTTATTTGCAATAAAGTTTAATAAATGATGTAAATAGACGTATGAATACAAAAAGTTATAAAGATACCAGAATTTTTACAACTTAAAACTAATTGTTTGTCCCTTATTTAAAAATCATAATTGTTTGAACCGTAATTGAGTAAGAACTAATAGGTCAGGATTCTTTTGAATTTTAAACTGAAGTTGTTAAACTGACATTAAAATCTTATGACAAAAATAAATAGATCACAAATACCTTTCAACTCAGTCGGCTTCACCACCACACCAGTTCATTTATAGCTCTTCTACCAGTCCATCTACGCCCCTCATACCCCTTCACAACTTGCTCCCAATAATGACGTTGTGTTATATAGGATCCAATCGACTTGGCCAGCTTGTTGGTCACGACCGACACCAACCTTTTCAGGGAACAGATATTTTCAGGGCTCGGGACTCCGTCGGTGGCTGCTTTCAACTTCCCTGATGTGTATAAAGGCATACATTCGGATTATGTCGGTAATTGACTGATAGATCCGGTGATGGGAGAGTTACAACATGTTGGGTGGCCCAAACAATATGGGATGGTGATGTGATAGATTTCAGATGCGATTCGAATGCGGACTAACTATCGTGACTTCTTATTGTTGTTCGGTGGTGTATAGATGGCTAGATCTGGTTGTTTTAAGAGAGCGGACTATCAGATCTGATTGTGTGTGGTGACACGGGAGAGGAGGCCTGGTGTTGCACATCGGTGTTCATAGCTTTTAAAAGCATGGTGAGGTTACGTTGTCGTGCCTCGATCGGAATCAATTGCGTTTACAGATGATCTGATTGTCAGATTTGTCAAGTCATGACTGGAATCGGTTGTGTTGTTGTGCC
>NQLW01000087.1:1339199-1349685 GCA_002312845.1 Kalanchoe fedtschenkoi
TATTCATATGATTTGTTTTCAATAATCATTTTAATTCACAAAATTTCAGTGTATTATAAATTTATGTATCTTTTAGTACATATTTTTCATCACCAACAATTCTAATAAGCTCTCTCCATAAACTTATATTTTATTTTAAATTTTATAGTCAAGGTTTATATGGTTTACATGATTGTTTGTATCATGTTTGTTTAAATTTGTGTTAATATGGCGCGTGCATATATTTCTTTATTTATATTATTCAGAATTAGTATTTTGTGTTTACATTTTTTTGTATCAACTTTAAGTGTTGTTTCTTCTAGTTTTGAATTTTTCATCGACACAAGATGATGAGGTAAACTTTTAATTTATTTCATTTATAATGTATAAATATTTTTTGAACAATTTGAAGTTTAAAATAATGCATCTTCATGTCAATATTTTTTTATATTTTCAGACATATGCTTTGTGTTTTACTGCTTTTTTGTATTAGACTGGGATTTTGCTTTTTTTTTTTCATTTTGAATTTTTTTGACGCAAGATACGAGGTAAACTTTCAATATATTTTACTTGGAATGTAAAAATATTGTTTAAATAATCTGATGTCATAATAATGTGTCATCATATATATATATATGTTTGTTTTTGTTTTCAGACCTGTGTATTGTGTTCTACAGCTTTTATGTAGCAATTTTGATTTTGTTTCTTATTACGATCTTGAAATATTCATCGATAAGCAATGACAATGAGGTATACTTTGATAATATGGAAATTTGGGTTGAAATAGTTTAAATATAAAGTTTAGCATAAATTAACTTCAACATCTTTTAATCTTATCTTTTGTGATTTCAAAATAAGTAAGGTTTTAACACTTTGAAAATAACCCAAGAACCATGTTTGGGTTGTTTAAATCACAAGTTTGTCATAAAATCAACTCTAACATGTTTTGATCTTGATTTTACAAACTAATTCTATAAACTAACCTAAAACTTTTAAACTTAATCCTACACACACACACAAATATATATATATATATATATATATATATATATAGGGGAGGGATCCATTGCGAACACTTAGGTTGTGAACAAAATGTGAACGATTTTGAACCAATCATTTAGTTTTCATTTTAAGTTTGTTTATTAAGCTCTATTAATTATCTGAAACTTATTAAATGTGACATATATTGAAAAATATAATGATGTACTATATTAAATGACTTAATTTTTTATATCAATATTTTGATTATTACAAAATAATTTTTTATATTTTTTCTGTTCACTTTTCAAATGTTCATATTTAAATAAAATATTTATGTTCACTGTCACATGTTCACATTAAAGCGGTGTTCACTTTTCACTTTCGTTTCAGACATATTATACTGTCGTTTCAGGCATGTTCGCCACCGTTTCAGACATGTTCACTGTCGCATGTTCACTGCTGTTTCAGGCATGTTTACTGCCGTTTTAGGTATGTTCACTGTTCACTGTCGTTTTAGGCATGTTCACTGTCGTTTCAGGCATGTTCACCGTCGTCTCATATACATGTTCACTGGGCATGTTGACAGTTCACCATTGTCAACTAATTTCAACAAAAAATATAAACTCAATTTTAACAGAACATCGACTATGAAAATCTGGGTAAAATAAGATTAATTATACTAACAAAATATCTATTATAAACAAAATAAGATTAAATATACTCACACAAAATATCTTTTCGCATACTCGACTATGTTGAGAGTGGTGAATTCATAGAATCGTCTAGATCCGGTTGACTCCGAAGGGCAGCAATCAGCAACAACGGAATCCGGAGGATAGCAATCAGCAGCGACAGACTCGAATTGTTTAGATTTGATTCAGTTCTGATTGTAGATGGGTTGAATCAGCAGCGGCAGACTCGAATCATCCAGATCTGGTCCGGGTGGTGGCGCGGCTTCAGCGACTCGAATCTTAATTACTGAGATCGGATCCAGATCTGATGGTAATATGTGGCAATGATCATTGTGAATCCTTCTTCATTCAACATCGACAGACTCGAATTGTCTATATCTGGTCTAGAAGAAGTCGAGCATGGAGTTGGTGGAGAAGAGGGCGACGAGATTGATATAAAATTTTGAAAAATTTCAGCAGGCAAGGCATCAACATATGTCATTTTTTCTCAATTGATCATTCCAAATATTAGCAAAAGAATCACCTGGGATATCATTATGGGGGACTATATTAGTATCCATAGGCCACCACTTCTGATACCAGAAACTGATGGAGCCTCTTCCTATTCTCCAAAAGTTGTTGGGATTTAAATCTGAGACAATAGGCAACAATTCCTTCCAAAGCTTAGAATCAAAAGTAGAGGTACTGCCCAACATGTACTTCTGGTTCATAAATTGAGATCGAATGGATTTTCCATGCAAATAGCTCCAAGCCAAATTACTTTTCCAATAAAAGTTGGAATCAGTCAGCAATTTTAAGTTCAGCCCCCCTCCCTCAATAGGTTTGACAATTCTATTCCAAAAAATCCAGTGAAACCTCTTTTGATCACCCTGATTTCAGAGAAAATCTACTATACACCTTTGAATATGATAAATAATTTTTTTGGGGACAGGCAGCATAGACATAGCATAAAGAGGAATAGAGTTACGAATTGAAGCTATAATTGTTAATTTCCCTCCCCAAGATAACAGTTTAGCCTTCCAACCTGAGATTTTCCTCTGAATTCTATCCAAGATAAAATCAAAGTGGACTGCTTTAGTTCTGCCATAAAATAATGGTAACCCCAAATAAATAGTTGGAAGAGTCCCTTTCTGGAACTTTAGGATATACTTCAATTTCCTCATTTGCACCAAGCTGGTTTTGTTGGAAACAAAAAATTTGCTTCTGTCCTGATTAATGATCTAACCAGAAGCATGACAAAAATCATCCAGCAATAACTTTAATTGCCTAACTGATCTGAGAGACCCATTAAAGAAGATTAACACATCATCTGCAAATAACAGATGAGATGTAGCTTTAACACCCCTTGAACATTGAAATTCCTGAATTTGCTGCTGCTCAATTTTAAATTTCAAGTTCCTGCTGAGGACATCCATAACAATAGTAAAGAGAGCAGGAGCGAAAGGATCTCTTTGTCTGAGACCACAACCAGCTTTAAAAAACCCAAAAACCTGATTCTGAACTCTGATAGAATACCAGCAATTATTGAGGAGCCTAAAAATCATATCAATCCACCTCTTCGCGAAACCAAAGGCTCTCATAGTTTCATGAAGAAAGGACCATTTAACTCTATCATATGCCTTGGGCAAATCCAATTTTAGAATCATATTGTTTTCCCTCACCTTTTTATTCAGATCTCTCACAATTTCATGAGAAAAAGCAATGTTCTCCAGGATACTTCTGCCTTAAATAAAACCAGATTGCTCCAGAGATTTAATATTTGGAAGGATCCCCGAAATTCTTGAAGTAAGAATTTTAGAGATGATTTTATAGGAGAAATTGCACAGACTTATTGGTCTTAAGTCTGTTAGAGACTTGACATTCTGAACCTTTGGAATCAAGAAAATATGAGCCGTAACAACGCCCTTGGGCATAACAGCTCCTTGTTGCCAAAAGTGAGTCACATCCTTCACCACATCTTGGTTAATGATGTTCCAGCAGGTTTGGAAAAAGTAGCCTCCAAAACCATCAAGACCTGGGGCACTGTCAGGGCTAAGACTAAAAACTGCTTCCTTTATCTCTTCTTCCAGAGGAGCTTTGGTCAAAAAATTATTATTAGCCTCAGAAATCAACTTTGGAATACAACTAAGCAAATTTTCATTGTTGAAATATCTTGATCCTCTGTAGAGCTCAGAAAAGTACTTGGAAGCCAACTCCCCTATATCTTTTGGATCATCAGTTTCGGAACCATTAGCCAATTTCAGACTGATTTTATTCCTCGTGGCTTGATCTCTAATAGCAGCATGGAAGACTTTAGAGTTCTTGTCCCCTCTCTTAAGCCAATTCAATCTTTCTTTTTCTTCTAGCAGACCAAATCTTCTGTTCTCCCATTTTTGAAGATTTTCCTTCTCAGCTTGGAGGCTAATGAAAATATCCTCACTCCATTTAGCAGCCAGCTGCTCATCAAAATTTTGAACCCTTTGAGTGAGGATATCAATAATTTTGTCCACATTACCAAACACTTTCCTATTCCAATTTTTGAATTGAGTCTTCATGTACTTTAGCTTCATGTGTAAATTGACCAGCCCATTAGAATGATCGGGGACCTTCTAGCAATCCTCTACAAATTGATAAAAGTCTTCATGATCACGCCACATCTTGAGAAATTTAAAGGGGCCCTGCCTTGTAATATGAATTACCAGAACTAACCAGCATAGGCATATGATCAGATTGGACTCTAGGAGATATACACTTTTAATACCAGGCATCTTGACCATAGCCTCAGAATTAGTTAAAATTCTATCCAACTTCTTGTAGATTATGGAGCTGCCTTGTTGATTATTATTAGTCCAGGAAAGAGCAAAATTGTTCAAGGAGATATCAGTGAGACCAGATTGAATTATGAAAGAATTAAATTCCTTCATGCTGCCATCATCAGCTAGCCTGCCACCTCTTTTCTCATTCCAGTTAGAAATAACATTAAAATCACCTCCCACTATCCAAAGGGCATTAATTTGGTGGTTCAGGTTAAGGAGACAATCCCAAATTTTTCTCCTAGCATGCTTGGAGCATAAGGCATAAATAATGCTAAGATAGAACTCCTGATCAGAGATATAATGCTTACCTTTAAAGGTGACCAATTGATCATCACTACAGAAAGTAGACAATTCCGCATCCACCTTCCACATCACTGCAATATGATTATTAACTTCATGCTCATAGAAGAAATTGCTAAAACCAAGTTTCCTGCTGAGATTTCTGATTTTCCTCACACTGGCTTTAGGCTCTAAAATACTCAAGATCATAGGCTTATACTTTGAGACTAGGAAAGAGAGATGATACCTTGTATCTTTACTATTGATATCTCTGGCATTCCATATTATAGATTTTATCATTTCTTTGGAGTAGATTTTTTCCTGATAGCCCTTGTAATGGGCTTTTTACTACTCACATCATGAGCTTTCTTCTTCATCTGCCCTATCTCCCCATAATTGCTATTCATCTGAGTTTCAGAAACTTGAGTGGAACCATCCTCTTGGCTGTGACCTGATATAAAAGGTTGCACATCCTCTAGAAAATTCACGTTTTGATTTCTTCTCATTTTCAGTAGTTGCAATCTCTTTTGCGTCTCCTCCTTTGTTCTCCTCAAGTGCTTGCTAACCAAATGAAGATGATTAAAGTCTTCTCTGAGATACTCCAACCTGCTTTCCTCACAATCTTCTGGAAAATCACTCATTGAATTTGATCTCACCAGGCAGGCTTTATCACCTACTCCTCTGCACCCATTGAGATCATCTAGATTTCCTGATGATTTGCATTTTTAAAGAAAGAAAAGGGCTGATTTGATTGCTCAGAAACCTCTTCCTCCACTATTTCTCCTTCTTCCACCAGGTATGAACTATTATAGTTGTTGCCTTTCTCCCTCTCCTCTCGGTGAACATCTTCCTGATTCTGGTTTATTTCAGATCCTGTGGCTTGATCAGCCTTTTTACCATGAACTGGAACCCACTCTTGTCTACCTTGCTGCCGAACCTGGTCATTGATTTTAGATTGCACCTGAGGCACATTCACCAGCTGTTCTTTAGTTACTTGATCTGGTTTTTCCCCTTTGCTTTCTTGCGGTTTCATTCTCATTTTCCTACATTCAGATAACTTATGGCCATGAAGCTTACACTTAAAGCAGTATTTCAGATTGCCTTCATAGACAATTTCCTGCCACCATCCATTACCATCCCCTGTATCAATCCAAATTTCGTTAGGTAACACCTTAGCTAAATCAATCTCAACACAGCATCGCATATAAGAACTACATGGTGTAAACTCTATTCACAAGTTAGGTAACACTCTATTTTTTATGTGTTGTTTACTCAAATATGTTTGTATCTTATAAATAGAGCTAGATATCCATAATAGATGTAAGGATGTTGAGGACCACTATATTTCTTCACCGCCACGGACACTAAAGGAAGTAAGCATGTGAGATAATATATTCAACAAATTCTCTAGATCGTTCCCCTCTCCTCGGTCTAAGGAATTGGGGCTCCCAGTTCATGGAGATGTACATCGGTTCTAGATATGGATCCTCGGCATCTTTTACATGATAGTCTTCTAGGACCTCATTACACCTGGACTAGCAAACGTCGATCAAAGTTGCAGTCTTAGAGACAAGTGTGCCTAGCTAAATGGCAGAGTCTAGCAGAGCCAAGGCAAGCGCGACCAAAAAGAAGGTCAAGATTTCAAGGGCCAAGATCGTAATATTGCAAATCCTATGGAGCTAGTTAGTCATCATACTTATACGATAGCTCCCTCATGATGCAGTATGTTCACACCTTACAAATGAGGGTCTTATACAAGTAAAAAAAATATACCTGGTAAGTCCAAGATCGAACACAAGAAGGTACATCTTGTTTGAGCTATGTGATTGCCACCACCTATGCATTTACTTCTCTACAAAAACGTGATAGCTGGAGGTTTGTTCAAGTGATAAAGGCAATCTTAGGATGCTACTTCACCTAAAGTATGTGTATTCCTACACATGTAACTCTACAAAGTCTTTTACTTACTACACCTTAGTGTTTATTTGCATATGTTATCTCACTTGAGCTTATCACTTCAATAATCGGTTTTAGGCTTGCCCCTAACGCCGCTAGCGACTACAATCTTTCCCGATGTTTATTCATCCCATAACACCGGTAGGTTGATTAGATACTTAACTTCTTGCATATGTGTAAATGTGTTATCGGGGTCCATTTATTGCTTCCCAGTAACCTCCAATTCTCATCTTCGATTACTAGCCTTTGATGACTACAACTATCCAACACATCAAGGCAACTTTGATTTTGTCCTTTATTAGCTCAATGCTCATAAGATAAAGCAAAGGATGATCCCGAATCGATAACATCACTCGAATTTCTTGACAGCCTCTGATTCTCACCTTCGGTTTTCAATTCCATTGACTACAACCAAGCCATGCTCTTAATCACTTCCAGTTCTCACCTTCGTTGGGTAAGAGCATGAGCATAGAGGGTGATGAAGCCTAGGATCTTCTATCACACATATTTTGTACTCAATTATAATAGCATGTCAGCCTTGAGACAAGGCATGCTAAATGTAAAAAAAGACTGTCTGGCTTAATTAAATAATAAGAAAACAACATTATAAAATAAACATAATATACTCTTGGATCCGTAGATCCATCAGAGCTAATGGAGACCACTCGCTCATTACTTGGTTAGAAACCATGATTTCTTGTTATAAAAATTAAATTAAAAGTACATAGAAAATATATAGAGAGAGATGTTTTAACTTTTCCTTTTGATACCCTTGGTGCTTAAATTACTTGATTCTTATCATGGGTGGTAAAGAGCTCTATTATACTAGTAGAATTAGATGAAAAATGAATGGAGTCAATCACTACTGAAGAGAGGAGGATTTCCTCCAAAAATTCTCCATTCAATGCTTCCTGTAACTCCTTATTTGGCCGAGTGGAATCATTAAGGAACTCCTTACTCGGCCATGTGAGTTTTAATCGATCAAGTAATTTGAAGCGCATATTCTCAAATTGATTGAGTAGATGCAATAAATGTTATACCCAGTCAATTAAAACCAATGCGTAATTCTTCATTCGGACGCGTGCAGTGCATTAAATACTTACTCGAATACAGTGGATTTGCGATTTGGCTACTCGGCCAAGTAAGGTACCATAAATTACCCTCACTCAGACCGATTAAGAAATCCTTCCTACTTTCACTTGGACCGTGAGGGTCTCTAGCATTTTTCAAGCCAAATGATGAAGGTCCACTCCACTGAGTAAAATTTCTACTCTACCGAATAGATGCTGATTTATTTTCATTTTATGTCTTGTTTTCACCCTGAATTGTTTCCTTTTCACTTCATCCACCACTTTTAGACTTTTTTCTTGGATGAGTATAAAAACACACAGAAAAAGAGATAAAATGGTTTGGGGACATCTCAAATTATCGAAATATAGAACCTTAAAATAGGTGTAACATTTCTCGACAACTCTCGAAAGAATCCTAGCAGGCAAAAAATGTGCCACCTAGGGACCCGTCGTCGAGCGTCCAATTTTAGTTTTTGCAAGTTGCAAAAACATTTTGGTTTTTTTGTTCTTCAAAATAATTATTGAAAATATTTATGTTTTGTTATCAAATATTTTTTTAAAAATATTGCCGATCTGATCATTAGATTTTAAAGTTAATAATATTTTTTATGTTATTTGATATTTATTAAAAAAATTAAAAAATATTAATGTGGCTGGAAATTAGCCGGACTTACCCGAAATACATAAATTATAAATCGGCCACAAACTAACTGGAAATGGTTGTCAGTCAGAAAATCGCTACAACCTGACCTTATAGTGTTTTGGCTGCAATTTGATCGGAAAGCAGCCAGAAGTTTTGATTTTTTTTTGAAAATAGCTTCCTGCCACAAAATGATCACAAATCACCCACAAAGCTATATGAGAAAGTGGCAAAACTTTGCCTTAAATATATATCAAGGTCCGGTTTCGGTAATCGGTATTTAACCGATAATCGAATTAAATGATTCATTAGTTAACCATCCAATTAAGTTGTTTATCGGCCGAGTTTGGTTAATTTAGTTAACCAAATTTATCAAAAATAAAATAAAATTATTAAATAGCAAAATAAAATTATATATATAATGATTTTATTAATTATATTTATTTTGTTTGATTAATTTCGGCTACTTAAATACTTAACCGATAATCAAATTAACTGATTTATCAGTTAACCGTCTAACTCGGTTCGATTATCGATTGAGACTTTTATAATTTGATTTAATTAACCAAAATAACAATTCGGTTTGATTAACCGACCGATACTCTCTCGTAAACAATCTCATGAGCCATCCAATTTAGACTGCTTACAAAAAATAAATAATAAGAGGTATAAGATCGGAATGAGATTTCGTAGTGTCATGTCCCATTGGGAGCGCTGAGGAGTCACACCTGCATTTGTGTGCGGTTGATGAGAGCAATAAAGTGTTTTGGTTGTAAAATGTTTAGTGCGTTTATTGCTGTAATATTATTAACTATAAATGGAGATGCTGCAACTTTGTGAATTTTAGACATGAGAATGTAAATGTTCGCAATTCTGTCAGACGAATGAGATACGGCTTTAAATGAGATAGAAGATTTTAATGACTCGGAATAGGTTGTCTAGGGCATTTAGAGTGGAGTTTCTTAGTCAACGTAGTATGCCTGATGCCTCTCATAGACTCATACCGTGTTGTAATTCCAGTTTGATAAAATATAATTTTGACCCCAGATGTGGTCAGAGGTGTAAGAATTTGACTCAATTCAAAATTCAACCCAATTAAATTTATTTAAATTGAACTTGGTTTGATATAATTTATTTGGATTAAGTTTTGGGTTACATTTTTTAGGTTGGACAAATTGAATTCGGGTTGACGTAAATTATAAAACGCAACCTAAATTATAAATATATAAAAATAAAAATAAAAAGATTAAAATTTTAAAAAATTAAAAATTTAAAAAATTATTTTTATTTTATTTTTATTCTATATTATACTGTATTATATTTTATATTTTATAAATTTTATTTTTTTTGTTAATGAAAGTATATAGGTTGACTCAAATTAAAAACTTTAACTTTGGGATGGATTGTACTGAATTTAGGATGGATTTGAATTGAAATATTTTATTACAAATGAATTTGAATTATAAAAAAACTCAACCCAAAATGTATCTCTCAAGTCTCAACCCATATTTACACCCTAAATGTGGCTACGGCCACGTGATTTAGAATCTCGTGTTTCATCCTTATGTAGGTTGGATGCTTCAGATAAAAAAAAAGAGTAAGCTTGTATTGTTATATTTCAAATGAACACAATATGTCAGAGCAATATGTTACACAACTATGGAGAATCTTTTTGTAACCAAGCCTCCACAGTATAGCCAACTTCCAAGCAGCCACGGACTTCTTAAGCTTTTCTGACAGTTTAACTCGACTTTCTCCCTCCAGGAGGCTGTGGAATTCTAAGAAACAGTGTACTTCTCGGTGTTCAAATAGATGCTGGTTAGTGATCTCCTTCAAATCTCCCAGGCAATACACTTTGTCGAGAGTTTGAAGTAGCATAGAGTCCTCTTGAGCAGTTGTGGGATGAGTTTTAAGAATGTCATGACATTTCCTCATTAGCCATTTCATCACAACGATCTCATTTTGCCTCGACAGTTGAAGGCCTGAATAAGCAAGGTGACTCACTGATTTACGTTGGCTCGGCGGAGTTGCCCAAACTCGCAAAGCAGACAAGAGGGCAAATGATGGCTTTCCGCTTGGCTCAATGTAAAGCAA
>NQLW01000087.1:1350958-1398005 GCA_002312845.1 Kalanchoe fedtschenkoi
AGTAAGAGAAGGGGGGTGATTTCTGAGAGCGAAAGAAAGGGTCGGGTCACCATTCATGACATTATCCCTAGTCAACAACAGAGATTTCGGAACTCTAAGAATCAGTTCACCTTTCCTGAGATTCCGAACAGCCATTAAGCCCCTCCTGGAAAGAAAATCAAACAAGAAGATGGAGTGAACGGATTGATGATATGAAAGTAGTGGGAGTCACCGCGTGAGTAAGGTGTAGGTTACCCGCCGGCGTCGGGGAAGTGGGAGAGGGCAAGAGAGTGACCTAAGCATGATGATGATGATGATGATGATGATGATGATGATGATGATGAATCAGAGACGCCGAGTTGTGCAGCCCAGTTTAGGAAAATCTGCAGCTCTTTGTCTTCTTCCATTTACCCCTCTATCCCAATTCCAAACCTAAACTATAAGAGTATCGATTAAATAGACTTTAAATAACTGACCTTATTATCATGATTTTTACCATTATAAGACTTAAAATTTCTAAAATAAAATTATGATAAAAAAATTGGACTGATTTTCTAAAATAAAATTTACCATTACCTTCCTAAACTAATATTATTATAAGACTTAGATTTTTGTGTAAAAATTACGTTGTTTTGTTATCAAAATAAATAATATCAATTTGCTCACATAAAAAAAATGACGTATTTTCATACTCAATAATTCATAATTCTCAACAAATTTAATAAGATTAATTATATTTAGGAAATCAAACAAACTGATCCTAAGCATCATCCTAAATCAGTTCAATTTTTTTTTCATTGCACCATTTTTTAAAAATCGTGATAGTTTGGACCGCAATTGGATAAACGATGATAGTTTAGAACCCTTTTAAGTTTTATCTCATTATTATAATATAGGGAAAAAAGTGCTCTCCTTGGCGCAGACTCTATTTATTAACTCATTTTTATTAAATAATTACGAAATAGCAAGTTAACGTTTTTACCATTAGACCAATAATATTTCATTACTTTTAGTTAGTTGTTTGTTTTTAAAATATTAGCTTGTTTCATAAAAAAATTATTTTTATATGTTGAATTTTAGATAAGAACGTCTATTTTAAATAAATAATTATTATTATTTCATTCTTATTTACGTAATATAATCATATAAAAAAAATATAACTATATATTTTATGTATACATTTTTTTCACCTTGCTCGAAGGCTCCTAAAATGATTGGTCTAAGTCACTTAAAAAGATTTTAATTCGAAATAGAAAAATTTTCATAGATTATTTCATGACAATTGACTTGGTTATAAATATTATCTTGAACTCTTAAAAAGTTAACTAATGAGAATATTCAATCTATATGTGATGTGACAAGCAAAAATACATTATTTTTAAAAGAATTTTATTCTTGTGATATGACTTATAACATTTGCCTTAAAATAAATATTTTATACTTTATTTTTTTTGAAGCTCTATCAGATAACTAAAACATTGAATTAATGATACCGTTATCATCTTTATGAATCAAATAACTCACTCAAATTATTCTTATGCAATTCATGAAATAATAATAAGGAAAAACTCCATAAGAGATCCTGAACTACTACTACTTACTCAATTGCAATCTGAACTATATATCACGATTTCCAAAAAAAATGCAATGAAAAAAATTAGACTGATTTTTTAAAATAAAATTTTTCATTACACTTCTAAACTAATATTATTAAAAAATTTGGATTTATGTGTAAAAATTATGTTATTATTTATTTTACACACATAAACAAAATGTCGTCTTTTCATGCTCAATCATTCATAATCATCAACAACTTTAATAAGATCAAATATATTTAAGAAATCAAACAAATTGATTTTAAGCATCATCCGAAATCAGTCTAATTTTTCTTTCACTACATCTTTTTTAAAAATCGTGATAGTTCGAACCGTAATTGAGTAAGTGGTGGTAGTTCGGGCCCCTTTTGAATTTTTCCCCTATATTATGTTTTGTTTAAAAAAATAGGGAGGAATGAAAAATGGGGGAAATAATGATTTCTCCGTATATTCGATCCCATTTTTTATTGTTCGGTCAAGAGTGAAAAATTATGAGTAATGTGCTAAAACACTCTTTTTTTTATAATTTTTTCTTGCATTTTCATCTAATTTTCTTTCCCATAACTTTTTGTCAACCAAACAAATGAATCCTTTGAATTTTCCCTCAATTTTCTTTCTCCTCAAATTTTCTTTCCCCTCATATTTTTCTTACACCAAACACAAACTTAAAAGATTAGTTTGATATAAAAATATTGAGGAATAGATTCTTTTGCTTTTACTAAAAAAGTTAGATTTATTTTAGGTCTCTTCATTTAGAGCACTTATGAAAAAATATATGTTGATAATTTTATTTACATTAATCTTATTGAAGGAACTATTTTTTATCTCAATCAGAGCCCTCCAAACATCAAGACTGAGCCTGCATGAATTGGTGATAAACTGACGGCAATCATCCCAGGCCAGATGTCGCTAGGTCAATGTTGGAATTTGCATCATTGCTCATAGAGTCTCTGCCTCTGTTGCTCCCTAGATCTTCGTTAGTTGTTTGGTGATTGATAATACTCTTATTCAAATAAAATTTATAATACCTTCTCATTAGAAAACGATAAGTAAGGGTTGAACCTATAAGGATAGGTAATTCAAATCATTAGTGACAAATACTAAAAAAAAATAGAGAAGACTCTATGGAGGAGTTTTGTGAATTGAATGGTGACAAGTAACCTGCAAAATTAAGAGGGGATAGAATCAGTAAGGTATACGCGTAGTTTAGGTGACTGACTTGTGATTGTGTTAATCAATGATACTAAAGATGAAAGTATCAGATAAACCAAACTCAATAAAATATACGCGTTTGTAGGTTACAAATAATATATATTATAGGAACATATACGACGTTTGTAATCTACAAACGTTGTACAATTGTTTTTGCTGGACTTTATACGTCGTTTGTAGGTTAAAAACATCGTATAAATTTTTTAAAAAAGCATTCAGTAAATAAACAATATATATTATCACAACATATGCGGCGTTTGTAACCTACAAACGCTGTATAAAGTCATCATCATCTTCACAAATCGACACAACTCAGAAACAATTCGGTAACCTTAACCAGAGATGAACGCCACATCAAATCACTGCTTGGAGCTACAACCACCACGTTCGAGCACAATTCTGTGTTGATTTTTCCAACTAAGGTAACGATTATGATACTTTCTTCATATTATACATCAATATGTATCCTATTTGGATTGAATATAATGTATTTTTAAAGTTATACAATGAATTGTTTTGTTGTAGTTGACGGTAGGAAAAGTTTTGCTACATGCTAAAAAAAGAAACAAATGAAAAGTTATATTTGTCGTTTACTATTTTTGTGCTGAGTTGTTTATTTGTCTTTTTTCTGTTAAAATGTTATTTTTTATCATTATATAGTCTCTTTTTTGTAATGACATAATAATAATTTATTATTGTGTATGACACAACACAATGTCGAGTAGTGATGAACATGAGATCTATGGTCAAAGACATCGTGACGCATCCGAAGAGAGGGAAAGAAAGGACATTGAATAGTGAAGATGTCAACAATAGTTAAGTTGTGGTCGAAAAGAGAGCATCTTCACGTAACGTGGGACAAACATGGTGAACCGCGAAGAGAGAATGGAAAGTTATTCATGAGTGAACTCGGATTGAATGCGAGGAAAATGGTTCCATTGATGGCACATAGAGATTGGCGGAAAGTGGACAAAAAATTCAAGGAGTACATTTAAAACTCAATGATGGTAGTATTTGATTGTGTTCAATTTCTAAGATGTTGTATTTTATATGAAATTAAAAAGTTAATTTCTTTTTTTATTTTCATATATCATTCAATGGGATTGAAGATCGCAAGGAGCAAGAACTAAAAAAAATAGGAAAGGCGAGGAGAGATTGGTTATCGAGACTGATCAAGAGGTACATCGGGGATGAGGAGCACCCATTCGAGGATTACAACTTCATTGATCGAGAGGTTGGCTTTCTAATATAAATATAATTTATTTAAAGGTTTTAATTTTATTCATCATTAATTTGTATTGTATTTTTTTAATATCTAGGAATAGAAAGAATTCGTGAAGAAGAATAAAGAGGAAGATTTTCTTAAAGAGTCAGGTGAATAGAGTGCGCGTGCTAGAAGTAATGTATATGAATACACAATAGGTAGGGCATGATACAGATTGGTTGAACGTCGTATTCAAGAACAGCTGCTAGCCGAAAGAATGCCTGAAGAGGAGGTAGTGGGACGTGACTTTGACTGTCGGAGACCTGGATATACGGCCGAGTCAAGCATGGAAGAACAGATTGGGTAACACGACAAGTGGGTGAAGTTGTGAGGAAAATCGTAAGTTTTTTGAATTTTGAAATGTAATTTAATTTATTGTATTCATTAACATAATAGTTTATTTTATTTTGTAGGAGGAGTTGAAAAGTCATCAAAGTTAGGGCTTATTTCAGCCGAGTGGAATTAAAGAGAGATATTTTGGTAGAGGCTTTTCCACAGCCTGACCGCCCTGCCGAGTTCGTGGTAAAGGGAAGCAGGTCGTTCCCTCTGAATACTTTAAGGTGAAGAAATCAAAAAGAGGCTACAAGTATTTTGGAGATAAAGAGAAAATGCGTGCGCACGTCATGTCGCTTCAGGATTTGGTACCAGCGGCCAACCGGGTGACGAACTGTATCGACTGCCAATGGACCGTAATGATTAATACAGCATATAGCCAAAAGATATAGAAATTGGGTCTCCGACCAGATTTCGAATTTCACATTCACCACCAGATCTATATAACAATATTCCTCAGGGATTATTTCACATAAAATTTATTTGTATATTATTAAGAGTTATAATAATAACATTATTTTTTTATAGGTGAGGAAGATATGTCTCCTAAGTGTTAAAATAGGACATCCGCCAAACGATTATGACAAAGTGTGAGCCATTAGAAGAGTTCTACCAGGGAACATGGTGGACTATAACTTGATTGATCTGATGAACACTAAGGTATTCATCAAGATGGTTTTGATGGAAGATGTCGTGCTTCCCGTTCCAAATTACCGCGCCTTGGTCATATTGAGGTGCCTCAGGCGTTGAAGAATTTTGTTGTCTGACTGAAAGGTCTTATCAGCTTCGATAGTGAAGTAAGTATTCAAATGTGTTTGATGAATATTTTTTCATTTGATATAAAAATATTCATCTAAATGATTTTGTAATCAATTATGTTAGACAATAGATCGAAACTTCTCGCAATGGATGGCATCTTAGAGAGATTCTTGAGATAAGTCGAGGGGGACAGGCATTAGAGGAGTTGAGGCGCATTGGCAAGGAGATGACTCCTACTGCTTCCATAATGATTTATGTGAGTGCTGATATATTGAGAGCAGACTTCATGGCAGAGTTTTAGAGAGACTCCATTATAGATCTATTGGAGATAGAGCCCGCTCGTGCACCCATTATGCTTACGCACATCAAATATCTTCTTTTTACTTTACAACTCATTTAAGTTTAATACATTGTATAAAATATTATTGATATGCTCACACCTTTTTTGTAGTTGGTTATGGTCATGGATTAGAAACATGCTAGACCAGACTTGAAGTTCATCTTTTTTTAACCCGAACTTCACCTCAGGTGGTGGAGTTACAAATTATTTGGCGCAGAGACGCGATATGCTGTCCATGAGGATGAGAGTGCCGGTCTGCGATGAAGATATATGCTACTTCCTCCCATATGTCAACATTAAGAAGTAATAATTTTTATTCAAACTTTTATATGTTCTTATATTTTAAGTTGATAAAATTTATGTGTTTTACACACAATGTTGAATTTTTTATATAGGTTTCATTGGGCTTTGAAAGTCATATTCTTGAGGCAGACTATTGTGTACCATTTGGACAACATGTCTTTGAGACTTAAGCATGAGATGTCAGACGTGGTACATATGGTGAATATGTAAGTGGTGGTATTTGATTTTTTAAATAATGTGTAATTTGTTACTAAATTTTATACTCATTTAAGTTATTTGAGATTGTAGAGGCTTGTATCGATACTATGAAGCTGGTAGCACTAGAGATTGTGGGAGCCAGAGCATCACAGAATGAAAATTGCTATCTATATTTATTTTTTGCTTTAAGTGTTATTTTTAATTTTAATATTATAATGTTGCATTAAAAAATATTTAAATATACTTTCATATTTTATGTATGTTCCATAACAGACTGACGGGAAGGCATGCAGGTATTATGTCATGCGATTTATGTATGATATAATATCAAATATATTACAGTCTCAAAATTTTCTTATCGAAGACCTTCAAGATGTAACTAGAGAGTTTAAACTATATAATATTATTGAATTTTATTTTATATGATATTGTTATAATAATTTTTATGGTTATGTGTAGGTTTTTCCATTCAGTAGTCAAACATATGCCGCAGAATAAATGCTGAAAGTTC
Organism: Kalanchoe fedtschenkoi; assembly: GCA_002312845.1. NCBI lineage: Eukaryota > Viridiplantae > Streptophyta > Magnoliopsida > Saxifragales > Crassulaceae > Kalanchoe > Kalanchoe fedtschenkoi. The sequence continues at coordinate 1,357,453 of NQLW01000087.1, forward strand.
AAGATGTGGTGGCTCGGACCGCATTAGAACATCACTGGACTTTAAACAGTTTTTGATATTGGAAAACAATTAATGAACTGAATTCTAATTTGTGTAATTTTAAATATTACAATATTTTAGTATAATTTTGAATTATGTCAAAAATATCTTTGTTTGATATTTATGAAATATTTATTCAAATAATTAATAATTAAATTCACAATTTTATTTTTCAATTAATTCATAAAATTGATTATATTCAATTAATTAAAATAATAAATACAATTTAGGTAAAAGAATAATTATCTAAAATATGGTGTTTTAAGTCATAAACGCCGTATAGAGTCTTTACTTATAGTGTTAGTAATACAAGTTTAGAGATCAATCATGCGAAATACATAAAGCAAAGACATACACATTAACGAGCAATGGCAGGAAGTTCAATCTAATTTATCCAGCTTAGGCAAACTTAGAGTATGTTTACCTATAAACACATAATACATATGTTTATTTGCTACTCTCAAGTCGATATACACCCAAAGCCTCACAACCAAATCAGCAATAATAAATCATGCAACAACTCATTCATTCATTAAGTTTTTCATGCAATAACATAATCATTTAGTTGAAACTCAATAAATATAGCATGAAATTATAGACTTTATTGAAAACAATAATCTCACAACATCAATACGCAAATCATTGCAACTGAACTACACAAGGAATTTAGCCATGCTTGGCTATGAAAAATACATAATAAGATAAGTAAGAATACTTACAAACCTTACTAGCTCTTTCTTCCTCTGTGGTCCTCCACTAGCGGCTGCAGATTAAAAACCCTAGAGAATTTCATACTTGATGTTACTGGTAGACACACGACACAACACTCACACGTATTAGCACTTGCACGCTTAAATGAAGGACGAAGACCTCCTTAAATAAATGTGAATGTTTTAACTTTCGCAATAAGAATATGCACGAATTTGATGAAAATCTCTAATGTTTATCTCTGTGAAACTTCTGGATTAGGAAGATTCTATCCATCAACTCTGTTGGCTTTGCTGGGGCAAATTCATCCATGATTAAATTAAATTTCTTCTTAAAAATTATAGATAAAAGTTGCATGTTTTTGCAGCAATTTGAATCACTCAAATCGAATATCTAGCTTGAAAGATATCAATATCGAAAGATGCACAGTTCTGCTGTCCTGATTTTAGAAACTGTTGATGCGTTGGGCGCAACTCAACTAATCCCTGCGCACTCGGCCAAGCGCGCAGTTGCTGCTGAGTCGGCGCACTCAAATTCTTTCTCTGCCATGCCATTTGTATTCCCTCTACCAAATCACGGAGCATGCGACTGAAGTCCAAGTGCGTGCGGCTGTGCGCTCAGTCAGTCAGTGACTTCTGATGTTCAATCCAATTTTATTCGATTTTTATTTTAAAAAACTTATGTTTTACCACATTTTCGCATTAAGCCCTAAGTTCTTCATGTAATTTGAAAACTAGCTAAAATCTTTAAATAATACTCTCAGACGATAAAAAATTTAGTGAGTTGGGCTCAAGTTCTTCATGTCTTTCTAATGAGGATAGTTTCTCGGGTTGAGGAGGAAGAGATTTGATTCATTATTTTGTCACGAGGTGTGACTCTTCGAGTAGCAGAAGGGTGAGGATTGACCAATTGCTCCAGTTTTGTAGTGGTCGAATTTGTTCAGATTGTGAGGTGGTTTGATTTTGATTTTGTCAAATGGAATATGATTCAGGATCACAAAGTTAAAAACAGTCAAATCAAAACTGTTTTGTTTTGATTCGTAACTGTCAATCACAATTTGACATGTGTATAGTTAAAAGTAATTAATATTATTTATATCAAAACCACTTTATGTTTCTCAAGAACAATCCTGGTTGACAGTAAAACTACCTTATTTTGTTTGACTGCATACTTGCTTAGCATTATAAGGTCTGAATCTTTGTCAAATTACACAGCATGAGTTTGTGGAAATGGCATGGCAAGCTATTTTGACAATGTGTTTGAATCATGTGTTTATCCTAATGTGAATTAAATTGTAGTGTGCAGGTTTGGCTTTGGCGCGTGTTAAAAGCAGCTTGGGATGTGATTCGATCTCTGAGGTTATGCTTATTTTTCATGTGTATGGCTAGGCCTTGTGACAATTGGCACTTTTGTAACTGTTTAGGTTGTAGGTGACACTATAAGTTCTATGTTAGGATGGGATTATAAATGAAGCATTTAGAAAGAGCTCATTTTTAGTAACTGAAAGCTGTTGTTTGATTAGTGGCCAAATTTTCGGAACTGTAGATGGATGAAGTTTAATTGTATGCGAGCCACTTGACGAGGATGAGGCTGATGGGTATGAGATTGCTGCTTTACATTTTTTTTTTATAACAAGAAATATTTGAATTCGTTACAGAGTCCTCAATAACAGCCCTATTACAACCTAACATATACAATGATTTGGAATTTAGGTACTTTAGCACAAGCTATTATAGTAACAATTTTTGTCCCAGCTTCTTAGTTTTATGATAATTGCACTTCCACTTTGAGTGTTCTGACGATTGATTGTAAGTGAGAATTGATTTGAAAATTAATAGAGAGTAAAAATGAATATCCAGTTATATGGAGTAAAATTCAGGAGTCAAATTTTATCATGTAGCTGATGTGAAAATTATCAAAGAATGCGCAGACTTGTTTCTCTTGCCATATCATCACCCATCATTGTCCAATATTAAATTTGTAAAATTGTTACTGACTTGAGGAAATTGAATTTAACATGTATCCTCTTCAAAATCATGGGCATTTAGAATTCAGTTATGATAGATAGGTCCGGCCCAAAATCCGTCAGACCCGAACCGGAGACTGAATCGATCGGGGCTCCGATTCTCAATTTTCTAGTTGAATAGGTCAGTTTACATATAATAATGAAATTTAATCTACCAATTATCAAAAAATCAACAAGACAGATAGGTAGGCCTTTCAAAGGCCTATATTCGAATTCTAGATTCCGTATTTTAATAAAATGAATTTTTAGATATAGATAATATGCAATTAATCCATTAACTAATAAATCGGTTCAACCAGACCGATCAAGTTCAATAATTTTGTAATATACCGGCTGGTTTGTCTAATTTTATCCGGTTCATAGTGTAATCCAATATTAATTTTAACTCGGAACGGTATTAGGTCCGATTCTCCGTCCAATACACGCTTGAACCTGGAAGTTGAAGGTTTGTTATACAATATTCAAAATCTCAAATTAACTGATCAACACTTTGTTGATCTATTTATATGAAGTTTACAAATCATTAAAAAATGAAAAAATAAAAAGAGAAAATACAACATTAGTTAATCAAACAAAAGAACTTATGTTTTTTAGGGCCGGCCAAAAAAACACGGTGTTTGAATTACGTTAAAGATCGACAATGCAACCACTTGATGACATGAAATGAGACAAACAAAAAAAAACCTTATCCAATTCAACTCCATGCTGGTTGCTATCAATTACATAGGTTGTTAATTATGCAACCAGTTGTTAATTATTCAACGCCATCTTCCAAAGTTTCACGCTAATTATATAATAATTAACCTAAACATCGAGCTGCCAAATGACAAACTTGACTAGCAAATGGCTTAATTCGAGCTTTTACGCAGGTTGTTTGTCACTAAATTAGTAGATGTATTGCTGTCTTTTACGTTGATTTTATAACACGTCCAAGTTGATTGTGGACAAACTTGTCGATGAGACAAATTCAGATACATTGTTCCATACAAGACATGCGTGCAAGCCAGAATTCGATTCAACGTTCATATCGGTATGATTAATTACAACATGTAATTAAATCAATCAAGTTTTTGATTTATTTAATCCGAAAAACTTATTTTTCCATACCACGCGGTTTAGAAGACAATAGATATGTCCCAGGCAGACCTCTATAAAACACACCTGTTCATCATCAAGCATGGCACAGCGGAAACATGGAGATCTCAATGAGTTTTAATTTGAGATGCACGCAAACTCCTTCTTCGAAAACTAGGGTTTCCATTTCCACGCTTGTGTCTGAGATGGCCACAGACCGATGCAAAACGAGGTGTGAAATAACAATGCCACGAAAGCCGAAGCCAAACCTCTACCATCTCCTCTCCCTCGACTCCCAAAATGCGGGGTTTGATGAGATAAAGAAGGCTTACCGAAGCTTGGCTTTGAAGTACCATCCTGACGTCTGCCCTAGGGATGACTTGATAGCCAAGGAAGAATGCACTCGGCGATTTGTAGAGGTTTGTAGGGCGTATGAGACACTGTCCGATCCGGTTTCTCGTCAGGTATATGACCATCAGCTGCGTTTGGGTGAAGGATCGTCTGAAATGGAGCGGGATTCGGGTTCTAGGTTTTGTAGGGAGGTATGGGAAAGTCAGCTTTCCGAGCTTAGGAGAAGGTGTTGTGTGAAAAAGAATAGGAAAGTTAGTGTTTAAATTTATTTTTTATTCAAGAAGGTAAAATTGGGGCTAATCATAATTATTAAAATCGGATTGAAAGTTGAATCAATTATGTTTCTGATTTTTGATTTACTGATTGGACCACCTGTCTAATTTGACTAATTCTATTATATAATATTATAATATTTTAGTTGAATAAATCTTACCAAATAATTATTCACAGATCAGCTATATAAGTCATACCTAGGAACTCATATGGGAATGAGTTTGAATCTCATTTACCTCATTTTGAGTTTTTAAATATATTAATAATAATTAAAAGAGTATTAATTAATGATTAATAATAAACTAATTATAAATTAAGATTCAACCAGTTCAATCGATCACCATTCACCTTGGCGTGAAGGGTAAAAAAAAGGGGAAAAAAAAATTCTAACGGGACTCCAAACTATCACTCTTTGCTCAATTGCAATCCCAACTATCACGATTTTCAAATAATAAGATGCTTGTTACCTTTTCTAAACACGTTAGTACAGAGTAAACACCATTAATGAAAAGTAAACACTGCTAATTGATTTCAATCTAATGTTAAGATAATATAAAAAAACAAATTGTGACCCCACCAAACCTCCATTTATCTCCTATTATATCTTCTTTCTCTGGCTTCATCAACAACCCCATCGCATTTGCGCCACCTGCCTTCGTGATCGACTCTTCCTCCTCGTCTCCCTTATGTCCCAACGCATCAAATCAAATTTCAATACCCTCTATCCCGACATGTCTTTTTCTTGAACTATTACACGAGCCAATTCAAACTTTGTCTTGCAGCTGTTTGACCAGAATCCCATTTTCATCGAGCTTAAAATTAAACCTGTTAGCTTCCTCTCTTATGAGGACTAGAGTTTGACAATAACAATCTGAAGCTCCAGCTCCATCTTCTACAGCCTTCTTTTCTCCATTCAGGACACTTCCATTAGTCAAAGATTCCAAATTAAAACCTTCCAAATCAGAATCCGACAAAGAAGTTGATAAAGAAGCGGATCCATTCTTGTAACAGAGATTAAATGGAAGGATGTACGACCCATCAACTTGCACTTCAGGTTTGTATACAGTAAAATTAAATTCAAGGGTATATAAAAAGGAGATGCAAAATGTTCATTCAGCTCAGAAACATTTTGACCTTGTTCCACACCCACTGATTGTAATGCTCTGCTAACAACTTATATAGCCACACAACTCATCCACAAAAGTAGATAGCTCTGACTTCTTCTATTGCTCTGTTTCAGAATCATGCACATTGATGGATCATTTGCATGTAAGACCCCATAACCAATTAAATCACTATACTAGTAAGCATAATAAGAAGTCTCTTCCATTTAACATCCTCCAATCAAAATACATAAATCAAATCAGATGATGAAAACAAAACTCAGAACTGAGACCGTACTGGACCATGAAGCCACTATAAACACTTGCTACAAAGACATTAACACGCATATGCATAGGTACTAATTAACAAAGTAAAGAATGCTTAGGGAGGCAGCTTTGTCGGGTGCTGTCCAAGACGCCCGATTTGTTTGTCATGAAGTATCCATGTGACTCTGAGTCAGTTAGGAAATGCCCTTCGTTCATCGGGGTCGACCCACAGCCCCTCTCATTTGTTTCATTCGATATATTTGATTGCGACAAGAGCGGTAAAATCCGAGCCATAATAAATTTCCACAATACTCTATAGTTGTATCGTGATGAGTTTGGAGGCTGGTTGCCGAGGGGGTTTGGACGGTGGTAGGAGCCAGTTAATTTTCAGAGTTTGTAGATTACTACACACGAGAAGTTCCTTATGGCATGTTTCCATCATGGACTGCTCGATCATGGCGAGGATGACGTTTACTTCAGTCTGGTTGGTCAAGGACAAGAGAGAAAAAGAAGATGGAGAGGTCGAAAAGGTGAGAGGAGATGGGTTTTGGCAGGGAAGAAGGTGAGAGGAGATGGGTTTCAGATAATGGAAATGTAGGTCCAGTTTTTTTAACATTGTTAGAAACTGTTAACAATAATTTATTTTGGATTAACGGAGTTAATATTTCTATTAAAAATTAACGATATGTACCTTATTTAAAAAATTGTGATAGTTTGTGCCGCACAATTAGTTACTAGATGATAATTCATAATCTCTTTAAAATTTTTTCCTAAAAAAAAACTGTACCAGCCTTAGTTTGGTTGCGCAATGGGAAGCGCGGGCACGCAGAGGGCCAAACTGAATGAAAAAGTCTAATGGCTTTATGTAAAAGGGAAAAACTCAAAAGGGGCCCTGAACTATCACCGCTTACTCAATTGCGGTCAGAACTACCATGATTTCCAAAAAGGGTGCAATGAAAAAACAATTGGACTGATTTTCTAAATTAAAATGTACCATTACATTCCAAACCTAATATTATTATAAGACTTAGATTTGTATGCAAAAATTATGTCATTTGATTATCAAAAGAAGTCATTTTCTTTATGTGCGTAAAATGATATAATTTATTTTGATAACCAAACGATATAATTTTTGCACACAAATCTAAGTCTTATAATAATATTATGTTAGGAATGTGATGGTAATTTTTATTTTAGAAAATCAATCCAATTTTTTTTTCATTGCACCCTTTTTGGAAATCATGGTAGTTCTGACCGCAATTGGGTAAGCGATGATAGTTCAGAACCCCTTTTGGGTTTTATCCCTAAATATGTCATGGTGCCAAACTTATATCTTAAACGTACCCAAGAAGTTCTCTTATTTTTGACCTAGCTCACTCAATTCACTTGAGCTCACTTTAGTATATTTATAATTGGCAGGATGTCGTAACCAGGGAGAGAAAAGGCACATTTGAAGCGTTGACTGACGTTGTCATATTACGTGTGAGATGCTTGTAATTCGGACCACTTTGGAATGATGTTGTTTTGCCCCTACTTTCTCATGTAAGCTGAGCTTCACTGCAGCTTCTCCGCATCTTTGTATATACATAGGGGAGGAATTAATTGCGAACACTTAAGTAGTGAACAAATTGAGTATGATTTTGAATCAATCATTTTATTTTCTTTTTTAAGTTTAATTATTATGCTTTATTAATGATCTAAATTGAATTTGACAAATATGGAAATATGTGATTGTGTAATAGATTGGACAGAGGGTCATTAAAAAGAGTTTTTTAATTTTTATTTTTATCTCGTATTTTACATTTTGATCATTAAATATTAATTTTTTTTTGTAATTGTTCACCGTGCTGTACCAATTTTGATTGACTGTAATCTGCTAGATTTGATTCGCGCCAATTCTTCGATACTGATTTTAATCATCTTACTTTGGTGCAAAAAAATTAGCGTACACAGTGAATCATAAAATTTGTAGAAATCCAAAAATATGAATGGTTACAAAATGATGAATGTATGGGTGGCATAAAACAATTGAATAAAATTATATTCACTAAATCCAAAAATATGAATGGTTACAAAATCTAAAAACATGTTCACTGTCACATGTATGTGCATTGTTCACTATCACATATTCACTGACGTCTTAGAAGCAAGTTCACTGTTCACCGTCACATGTTCACTGTCAAAATGAAAATAATTTGCTATCAGAAAAACCAAATCAGTTGAATAATATAATATAAAATAGAAATATAAAAATAAAATGGGATTAATTTCAACACTTATTAATCCAATCAACGTTTGAGGTCTGCAAATTGTACGGATTGGCAACAATCACCATATTGAGAAAATAATTATAAAAGCAATTTAAGTTGTAGACTGTTAGAATAACAAATAACAAATTGTTTAATATCAAATCAAAATAAACTGAATCAAGAAACGTTAATTAAAAAAAATGTAATAACACACTCTAAAGCAACTACTTGAATCAAAGTCGATGAACTAACACTTCCTCGAGTGCACTGGAATTGTTCCATCAAAAATTAGCCTTCACCCAAACTCCAACAAAAGTCCATCAAAAATCAAAACAGCACAAAACCTAATTCCCAAACATGCACCAAATAATCTAAAAAAACACCAATCTTTGTCATAATTTCAAAAACCATAATCAGATTCGTTCCATGTCGCCCCAACCCGTCCTCAAACCGGACCGTTCACAACACAACACATCAACATGGTGAACAGACGATTCAAAAAGATGAGGACTTTATGCTGAATACCTGGTGAAGAACGAAGCAAATGAAAGACGGCATAGAGACAGAAACACCAACAAAATGGAATTGTCATCAGAAAGTATACCTGGAATTGATGATGGGAGCAACAGATGAAAAACTCAGGTGGACCCGGGCCCTCACCAGATCTGCGCCTCTCTAGATCCGGGCCCTTCCCAATTCTACGCCTCTCTATATCTAAGCCCTTCTCAAGTCCACGCCTTCCCCAGATCCGGTGCGACTCAAGACGATAAGATGTGGTGCTTATTAATCGATGGCAGGGGTGACGAGCGGCATTCGTCCAGGATGAAGAAAAATAGTGAGAAAAAGTGGTTCTTCGATTGACAGCCGACTGATTTTTTATGCTTGAGGAGAGAGAATTAGTTGAGTGTAAATAGGTAGTGATTAAATATATATTTTAAGAGGATAATTATCAAAGGAGTAAATATTGATACCAAAATGGTAAAACATGGTCATTTGTTATTTATTTTGATTGGTAATGATTCATTCACAATTTAAATGTTCACAACTGATCCCAATTCTATATATATATATATATATAGGGAGTGGATCAAATGAAAACCACTTTGAATATGTAAACTGTGAACTAATCATATCCTTTAATCATAAATCATCCTACGGTCAATATAATTTTAAATTAACGTTTAATTATTGATTTTTTATTAATTACATATTATCAAGATATTGTTTCCTTAATTGTCGCCACCATATCTCTTATCTCTCATAAATCATCCTCTTCATCTCCAAATCTACCGAGCTAGGTTTATGTGGGTTTTAACGCACGCTCTCGACATCAAAGGTGGCAAGGTCGGCTTCATCATCAAGGACAACGGCAGCAACACCACCGCCACATTCATCAAATCGGATGAAGAAATCCCCTACAACATCTCCCGTCATCCACATCAGCAACCTGCTGCCCTCCTCCGACGCCGAGGCGCCGGTTTCTACTCCCAGCGCCTTGAACCTCACCGCCCAAATGTCGGCTCACGGATCCCAGTTGTAGTTGGTGCACATCTGTGTTTCTGGGTTTTAAATAGATGCACATCTTTGTTTCTAGTGCACATTTGTGTTTCTGGTTTAAATAGGTGCACATATGTGTTCTGGGTTTTAAATAGATTCACATCTATGTTTCTGGTGCACATCTGTGTTTCTGGATTTAAACAGGTGCACATCTGTATTTCTGGGTTGTAAATAGATGCACATCTGTGTGTCTGTGTTTCACGGATCCCAGTCGTAGTTGGTGCACATATGTGTTTTTCTGCATTTAAATAGGTGCACATCTGTGTTTCTGGGTTTTAAATAGATGCACATCTGTGTTTCACGGATCCCAGTCGTAGTTGGTGCACATCTGTGTTTCTGGGTTTTAAATAGATGCACATCTGTGTTTCTGATGCACATCTGTACTTTTGGGTTTAAATAGGTGCACATCTGTGTTTTTAAGATCAGATGAAAAAATCAGAACGATTTCCGATTTAAAGAAGAGAGAAAAACTCATTCAAAGGAGTGAGAAAAAATTAAATGTTTCATTCCAAATTTAAAGGAGAAAATCAAGGAATAAATCTAACAAAGCATAAATAAGATATTAATTATATTTTTGAAAAATTAAATAATAAATCTATAATAATTCATGTCCATCGGATGAAATACAATCAACGAATATGATTTGTTCACAGTTTACATATTCAGGAGGGTTTTCACAGGATCCGCCCCCTATATATATATATATATATAGATGGAGGTTCGGTTGAGAACCGCAAATCATGTAAGAATTGAGAACTCAAGGCAAAAATGGTGTTAACACACAAGACACAAAACGCGTCTACAAAACACAAGACACAAAACGCCATTTTTGCCTTGAGTTCTCAGTTCTCACATGATTTGTGGTTCTCAGTGGAACCCTATATATATATATAGGGGGTTCCACTGGGAACCCCAAATTAAGAGAGAATTGAGAACTAAATCGTGATGATTGATGAAGTTGATCCAAAGGTCCAAAAACGTGAACAGGTGGCGTGTGCCGCTTTTTGAAATTAGATGACGTGGCAGTCGTTGGGTGGTATGCAGGGGCAAAATGGGGAGGAGAAAATCACAATCTCTCACCCATAAAAGTACAATGTCAGGTACCCATTAATTTCTCCCCAAACCCATTTCTTTCCCAACCAAATATATTTCTCACTCTCCAACAAACTCATTTCTCTCTCCCCAAACCCATTTCTCTCTCAACCAAATATATTTCTCCCTCTCCAACAAACCCATTTTTTGTCTCGTGTTTGTAAGTTTTTGTATTTTTTTGCATTTGTGTTGTGTGATATTTCTTGTGTTTTTAGCTTTTCGTATTTTTTTTCCGTATTGTGTATTTTGTGTTTTGTGTGTTTGTGTTTGTATCTTGTGTCTTATGTCTCTTGTGTCATTTATCTTGTGTTTGTGTTTTGAGTCCGTGTCTTGTGTTTCTTGTGTTTGTGTTTTGTGTGTTGAGAGAAATATGTCAAGTCATATAAAGTAATGACAAGTCACGTAAAACACAAAACACAATACAACACGCAAGTAAAACACAACACACAACCCTAAACCCTAAATCCTAAACACAAAAAATACATCAGACAAAAACACAAGATACATCACACAAAAGTCAAAAAACACAAGATACGGACTAAAAACACAAACACACAAGACACAAGACACAAACACACAAAAACACAAAACACACAACACGGATAAAAAATTACACCTAGAAAACATAACATAAAACCCTAGAAACCCGGAAAACCTAGATCTATACCCAGAAAACCTAGATCTATATCTAGAAAACCTATATCTATACACACAAAACCCACATCTATACCCAAAAAACTCAGATCTATACACACAAAACCCAGATCTATACCCAGAAAACCCAGATCTATACCCAGAAAATCCAGATTTATTCTCAAAAAATTCAGAAAACACAATCCGCAAAACCCATTATACCCACAAACTCAGAAAACACAACACACACAACTCTAGAAAAACCCACAAAACACAACCCACAAAACTCAATATACCCACAAACCTACAAACTCATAAAACACAACACACACGCAAGAGAAAGTTTGAAACTTTAGTGTTTCAATGGAGATGGGTTTCATGGGTTTTGGGAGATGAGAGGAGATGATATGAGAGTGAGTGAGTGAAAATGGGGTTGATAGGTTTTGAGAGAGATAGTTGAGTGGCTTCCACTCACTCTCTTTCTCACATGGGAAGTTGGAAAAGTAACTTTCCAACAAATCTTTTTTTGTCCACAATACCCCTCTACTCACTTTTCTAGCAAAAAGTAAGATGTGATAACCACCATTGGATTGAAACGATCCTAAAGCCAGTACGGGGTTCTCAGTTCTCACATGGAAATGGGGTTCCCAACGGAACCTTCATATATATATATATATATATATATATATATATATATATATAGGGGAGGGATCCGCTGTAAACACCTTCCATGTTGTAAATAATGAATAATTTTTGGCCACTCATTTGAGCTAAATAGATAATCATATTTTTCTAATTTTGAGACATTTCATATGTAATATATAAAAAATTAAAAATAAATATAAAAAATTTTAAAAATATAACAAATTTAAATTTAAAAATTTTAAAACTAAAACGTAAAAATGATGAAAAATTTCAGTTCACAAGTTGTTCACCACTTGAATTTGTGAGCTGGTTTCTCTTCACCATGATGATGGTGAATTTTTGGTTCACCATGGTGAATAGATAGTTCACTAATACAGAAATTACATAAACTCATCAATCAATATCATCGAAATTAAACAACCGTGTAATTTATTCACACAGACAGTTTACTAATAAAGATAGTTCAGCACCATGGTGAACAGACAGTTCACAGACGTAAAAAATGAGCTCATCATGATGAACATGATGGTGAATTTCTTGTTCACCATGGTGAACTGACAATTACCCAATTTAGAAATTACCGCTCAAAAGATAATTCAGTTCTTCTAGTTGACGTGATAGACCTCTAGAAAGATCCAGAACTGATTAATCTATAAGAAAACGCCTCAATCTTAAGGAAGCATGGGCCTAGCCAACAGCTTAACCTTGGACACCAATAACATGGTGCGAGTATGTTTAGTGAGGAATGGCTACTAATTGTGTTCAGATTTAGAAAACAGGATATATTAGTTTCGGTATATGCAAAAGAACATATAAAAGATACTACCCAACAAGTATGAGACATCTATGCAATTTGAGTTTAGAAAGTTGGGAGTTCCTTGACAATAAATAGATGGCACACTTTATAAACATGAATTAGTATTGTAGAGCAGGCACTGTGATTTTTCAAAAAATTAATCAAATGGTGGTCAATCAATGTCAAGAAAATTCCCATGTTCATGACCCTGTGAAAAGTGTAACTCAAATTGAAAACCAGCAAAAGGAGCTGCGACGACCCTTACAACTCCACTCTGATTTTGTAAAGGTAGTTCCTCAGTGAGAACTACCCATCCAGATGTTCCCATACAGACTGCCAAAAAATGGAAGCGGCTTTCTTTGCCCCTCTTAAATGCATTCTACAAGGCACTGCGTCATCTGTACATATTTGAAGTGCCAAGTCACTCAGATGTACAATAATCTATTAGAGGAACTTTCCATAAGCAAAGAGGCAAAAACTAACTAAGTTTTAGCTCAGTGCATGTCTTCAAACCACTTGAGTCGAGACCAGCAGTTGTTGCCCGAGAACTTCTAAAGTTTATGATGGGAGATTAATATGTGGTTGCCCCGGTAAGGTTCTACCAAGGGAGAAAATCTGAAGTTAATGAAAAAGTACAAACACCTGAAAACTAGATAAATTTTACGAATGTGGTCAAAGATACCTAACGATCAAGAGAAATAACCATATTCTCTTTCAGATTGTCATTAACAACATGATGGTTAACATGGACATGTAGGAGGAACAATGAGTCATCGAGAATGTGGTACGATCATTGCCAACAAAATTTGAATATGTTGTCGCCACTATCGAAGAGGAGCACAACATTTTAAAAATGTCAACTGAAAGATTATTGACATCTTTGTATTCACCCGAGCAACATATGAAATAGAGGCTAACAAGTCTACTCAGAAGCAAGCGTTACAAAGACTAGTAGAAATGGAAAGCCGTGGAGGTCAACAGAGGCCAAGGTCGTGGGGAAAGCCGAGGTAGAGGCCAAAGTCATAACCCATGAAGAGATCAGACCAATGGAAGTAACTCTCAAAAAGTGACGTGACAAGTCCAGAATCATGTGTTACCGGTGTCAATAGTTTGAACACTACAAATCTTATTGCAGTGAAAAATTAGACATTGAGCGAGAAGAATAGGTATGTGCTACCGAAGCGCACAAAAATATGATTCTAGCGTACAAGACCCCAAGACCGCTAAGAGTTGCAGAGACTACATGGATATGTGGTACCTTGACTCGGCATGCAACGATTAGATGAGTGGTAGAAAGGAGCTTTTCTTACATTTAGATGAATCTAGTCATAATTAAGTCAACTTTAGAAATAAATCAAAAATTCAAATCAAAGATAAAATTTATATCCGGATCTAGATAAATGATGTTATGTTTATAGCTATGTTATTATGTACCAGACTTATGCTGGAACCTATTGAAATTGGGACATTTGTCAAAGAAATGTCATATTATCTCTATCTGAGGTATAGTTTGTACCGTTGTAGACAAAGATCGGAGGATGATTGTCAGAGTCCAAATGACGAAGAAGCGGATGTTCTTAATGATCATTTAAAAGGAGGCTGAAATGAACTTTCACATTATGGTGATACATAGCAGTTGGTTGTGGCATTTGAGATTTCGCCACCTAAATTTTCATGGGTTTACTACAAGAAATATGGTGACAAGACCACCATCCATTGAAGTACCTAGTAAGCCATGTGAGCCATACTTGCTTCAGAAGCAACATAGAAAGTCGTTTACTTGGAAGTGTGAGGCGAGGAAACCATCTATTGGAGTTGGTTCTTACAGATCTATAGAGTCTGATAGAGGCAAAGTTCTTGGCGGAAAGCAGTATATGATGACCTTAGTTGATGATTTTTTAAAAAAGATTTGGGTCTATTTTTTGAAAGAGATGTCTGACGCTTTCCAAAAGTTAAAAGTATTTACAACATTTGTGAAAAAACAATGTGGTTATATCTTAAAGATGTTAAGAATTGTATCGAGGAGGATAATCTACTTCAAATGAGTCTCTAACTATTGTAAAGCCAAAGGAATCAAGAGGAAGCTAACCGTCAGTTACACATCTCAATAGAATGGCATAACTGAGAGGAAGAATTGGATAATCTTCGAAATGGCCAGAAGCATGTTAAAGGACAAAATGCTATCAAAACCATTTGGGCCGAAGTTTTATATTGTGTAGCGTTCTTATTGAACTGGTGTTCAACGTGTGGTTCAAGGTAAGACATCATATGAGGTATGCAGTGGTGAGAAGCCAGCTGTTTTCTGCCTATGTCTACTTAGTTGTGTGACATATCCTCATGTACCAGACCATTAGTGGAAGAAGCTAGATGACAATAGCAGAAAATGTAACTTCAGTGGATACAATGCTGATAGGGTAAAACTGTATGATCCTATCACTAAAAATTTGATTTTTAGCCAAGATGTCTAGTTCACTGAAGATGAGGCTTGGAACTGGTCACACTAGGATACTACACAGCCAGCTAGTATCTTCTTTGAGGAGGAATCAGTGGAAAACAAATGTGCACTAATTGAATCACCCGACCGATCAAGTGATCCAAAATCTACTAGACATCTAGGCCGAACCAGTTTAATCGGTCCTTTTGAGAGACTACAAAGTCACTCGAGACAGTGAGGAATTTAATACTGATGAGACTAGTCAATTTTTGTATATTTGCATATTGAGATCCTATCACATTTGAAGAGGTAACAGAAGACAAAGGATGGATTCAGACCATGGATGCAAAGACTGGATCTATGGAGAAGAATGACACGTGGGAACTGATTTCTTTGTCAACTAGGAAAAAGGCAATCGGGGGAAATGATTATACATGATGAAGTACAACTCTGATGGTCAAGTTGATTATTTGAAGGTACGGCTAGTGGTGAAGGGCTACATGGAGAAGTCTAGAATTGAATATTTTGAGGTATTTACACCCGTTACTAAAATGGTTATAGTACTTGTAGTTCAGAACAGGTGAAAGCGAAACCAGATAGACGTAAAGTCATTATTCTTGAATGGAGTTCTAGAAGAAGAGGTTTACGTTGAACAACCACCAGGGTAAAAAGGACAAGAAAGAATGTCTACAAACCTAAGAGCATTATACGGACTAAGAGCATAATCAAGGATTTGTACGTATATGTTGGAGAATGATTTTCATAAGTGCTCTTATGAGCACACATTATGAAACAAGCTAGGTGCAGTTGGTGAAATGCTGATAGTATGCTTGTATGTGGATGATATGATTATCACTGGGAGTTCAAAGGCAATGACTCATTAATGACATGAAATTGATGTCCTACTTCTTAGGTATCGAGGTTGAAAAACTGAACATGAAGTTTTCATCTCTTACAAGAAGTAGGCTAGAGATAATTTGAAAAAGTTTAAATTTGAAGCAATAAAGCTAGTGCGTAATCCAGTTGCTGAGAGACTTGAGACAAAGAAGGATTGAATAGGCGAGTTGATAAACCCCACCTACTACAAGAGCATAGTTTGAAGTCTTCGTTACTTGAATTCAATTAGGCAGGGCATTGTCTATTGAGTGGGGCACATCAACCAGTTCAAGGAGCAACCTCATCAGTCACACTTGCTAACAACAAAGCGAATACTCTGGTATATTAGCGAAATACGAGATTATATAATTTTATATTCTCATGTAAATGATTTTTATCTAACAGACCGTTCAGATAGTGATTGGACTGGTGATGTCGAAATTCGAAAGAGTACATCAGGTTATTCTTTCTATCTTGCAGATAGAGTGATTTCATGTTCTTTGCAGAAGTAACAAGTTGTTGCTCTTTCTACAGCTGAAGCGGAGTACATTGTTGTAACTACCGCAACTTGTCAAACAGCTTGGCTTCGACGGATATTGGAAGATCTGAAACACCAGCAGCAGGAGCCCACATTGATTATATGTGACAATTAGTCGGCTATTATATTAGCTAAGAATCAAATATTTCATGATAGGAGCAAGCATATTGGAAGCATGTGTCATTATATCGATAGTTAGTCAAAAATGACGAGATTGAGTTGAAGTTCTGTGGAATAGAGGAGTAGAGGTCCAGGCGCCATGCTCCCTGCGCCTCGCCTCAGAGGCCCCCCTCTCGCCTACAGCCCGGGCCTTCCCAGCGCCCGCGCCTCTTCTCTCCCAGCGCCCAAGCGCCCGTCTCTGCTTCTCCCAGGATCGGCCGCTCTTTCGGGGCAGCCCTTCCCCCCTCGGTCCGGGTTAGGGTTGTCCCGCGTCCCTGGTCCCCCTCCCCGGAGTGGCCCGTTGGCCCCTCCTTTGTAGCGCTTTGCGCCCCTTTTGTAGCGCCTTGCGCTTTTCAGACTGTACCTCGGCGCCGCGGCGTCTTGAGCCCTTTTGTAGCGCTATTCGCGCTATTGTTCTTTAATATATCTTTCTTTTCTTAAAAAAAAAAAGTTGCAAATATTCTTACCAAGGGCCTATTAAGTGATGAAGTTGAAATATTTGGACAAATATTTGGAGTTCCAAATTTTTCATAAAAGAGAAGTGTTGAACCTATGATACAAAAAGGAAAAGACAAATACGGTGGGACCCCACCTTTGAAAATTTAAAGCAATTAACTCATCTATCATCTCTTTCCTAGCCATTTCTTCTTCCACCACACATCTTCCTCCTATCACACGCAAGAGTATATGGAACTGAACGTAATAAGTGGATTTGTGTTGTTTTTTTCATAAAAGGAGAGGCGAGTTATGAAAAAACGTATCCCTCAATCTTCTATTCATCTTCATATTTTTTTCTGTTCAAGAGTTCTCTCTACTATTTCTATAAGAAAATAAATTAATATTTTATTTTTCTCAAAATTTCACCAACTGGCATTTTGTTTGACAGCCTTCTTCCAAAAAACGAAATAAAAATTTTTTATTATAAGAGAAGGTGGAGAGGGAAGAGCAGTGGCTCGGGATTCATGGAGATGAATCTGGATGGGGATGGCACCTTTCCAGCCGAACTTTAGTGCTTCTGTGGCCCGGCCATCGATTGCACAAGGACAAAACTGGAGCTTTTGGATCAATCTAATGTATAGTTTTTTTAATCAAAATCCGAAACCCCTAAAATGAGCTCATTCTCGTTCATATCAGATTCGATGGCGTCAGCACTGGTCCAATTTTGTTGTTAGCAAAGAAGACAAGTAGATAGCTTCGAGATAACTTGGAGCTTCGTTACGGGATTTGTACAAGCAAGTGAAATTTGTTTATTCTAAAAAAGAAATAACTGTCCAAGATTAGCCAAATCAGTTGGGTGGGAGCATAAGCTGAGTCTTGATTAAACTGTCATCAAAAGCCGAATTCGGGTAGCCAGCATAAGCTGATTACCTCCAATCTGAGGAGTTTCGACTTGGATCAATTTGCCATCAAGAATCTATAATCCTACAGAATAACAGAGTAGCCACCACACGTCTGAGTGTTATGTCTTTCTCTCGGGATCCAACATAAAAAAAAACATCACCTTCTGAAGGGCAACAATTTAGTTGGTTATCAAAACTTGGCAAACTTTAAATTATTGTGTGTCATTTTGCTTCTTCTCTCCATACTTCTAACAGTAAAAGACTTATTCGATTGCAGTTTACCAGATTCCAATTTTATTCAACACTGTTTCGTACACTATACTTCGTTCCGAAGTTGAATAATCAGGACAGAATATAATCCATCCATACAAAAATTTATTTCAAATAGTGTTGCTGGCCATGCCTATATAACTCTCTGGCAACAAAAACAGGACACTCTCCAATGTCCACTTATACCAACCCCAATGAAAACTCTAGTCAACCTTGCCCAATCATCTTTCTCACAGGTCCTCGGGGCCATTAATCTCCTGTTCATTTACATAGACAGATGACGAGACGTATAAGAGAAATTTGAGTCTTGATGCAAAACCAATAACAGAGGAAACATAACGACAAGTTTTTTACCTTGTTCTCAATGACAGCACCATCAGGGATTTCCAGTTTTGCCTTGCAAACGATACTCACTTTTCCCTGCAACCAAACAGCAAAATTTGGAAACACAATTAACATGAAGATACTTGGGCTGAATTTAGCTTACAGAGAATTGTGAGAAAAGAAAAAATGAATGAAATCTCTCGTTTAGTGTACTTGTAAAATTGTAAGGGATAAAAGTAGCATGAAGAATAGTTTGAAAGTTTCTGCTTCATGACATGGGGAAATAACATTCTGATAACCAAACAAGAGGGAAAAATTATTTCCATGGAAAATTTTGTTCCCCTCCCATTTCCTTTCATTCCCCATTTTCCCTAAACCAAGCACCGCCTAAAGGTACTATTATATCCTACATATTTAGCTATATTTAGACACAGGTTTTTGTATCTAAGGGATTATTTGATTGCCATCACTTACTAAAACCTGCATTTGCTATTTAAGCTTCCGTTTGACTATGCAGAGGAAGCAATTAATTATGCAGTAACAAGAACAGCTGATTGCTATTTCAAAAGCTTATTTTGCTGTAAAACACACAGTTTAGCACATCCTTTATCTAACCAGTAAATAGCAACTCATTCTCTTCAAAAATGGGTTCAACAACATCGGTGGCAGATTAGTGCTTCAAAACGTATCGTCCAAAGGTTGGCTTCCGATTTTAGATATCATTTATTCTTGGTGTTTCTAAAATGTGCAGCTTTTGAACATCCAGCATATCACACTTACCCATGTTGGCTTTGACAAACAAAAAACAACCCAAAAGAAAGATGAATTTCCTATTCATAGTTCGCAATGTGGTGGATTAATATATGTTTGTGCCAACAAATATTCCAGGAGTCTGCACAATTTGAGAACAAGAGTATATGAAACCGATGAATATTGTACCTTAAGTTTGATGTTGGCACCAAACCACACATCACCCACCACCTTCAGGCTGTCAAGCTCAATGATACTAGGAATTGTCTTGAAACGACTCAAAAAATTGCTAACCTATTAACATTGGGAGGAGAATTATAAGCGAAATTTATCTTCATATCTTAAATAATAGTAACGACAAGGTATTACCTTCTTAAACTCTGGTCCTAATTCGATTGAAGGATTTGCTGGGTTTGTTCTAGCTGGGTTCCGTATCACAAAGCCATCTTCCAAAGTGTATAAATCAGACTGTGAAGAGACGAGTCAATATACCGTCGTAGTCCAGAAGCATGAGCATACACAACAAAATCAATTACCTGGACAAGAAGCAAATCTGAAGTGGCTTTCACTGGAAGGAATCTTGATCGTGGGACATTGATTCCAATAGCATTGTCAAAGAACTGTTTGACATGAGACAATGTGAATCAGAATGCAGATTAAAAAAGTAGCTATTAATAGCTGATCTCACACATGACCTACCCTAATTGCTGCACCAGCTGCTGTTTCAAGTTGGAGAACTTTGAACCCCTCCACTTCCTGTTCAATGGAGTACAATCTTTCACGAGTCATGCTAAAAATGAAAAGCGGCAAATTTTAAGTCACCGCAAGTGTGTAGAGACAACATACTTTCGGATTTGGAATAATTTCCATTTTCAATGCATCAGCTTCGACGAGCCTCTTTATTGCACCCAAGTTTACCCACCTGAACATCACATTGCCATATGTCAATTACACATACATGCACTTTTATCATCGTCACAGAGGCGCTACTTACAAGTTGTTGGTATTGAAAATTTTGAATTTCTCTATCGACTTGAATTCATTGACCTGGTTGCATAAAGTAAGTTTCACATGTCAGCTGACGCCAGATACCCATCAGGGTACAGCAATTACCCTTCAGCGCGAAGGGAAATGTAATTCATAGTAATCATGTTTCTGCATAACATCAACGGAACTTTTTGAAAGCTACTGATCATTCCTAACACTTAGAAGGGCACTATATCACGAAGAGGTATAAAAAAAAGTACGTATTTCACTGAGCAATGATTCTCGTACGACTAGAACTTCTCCTTACCTTGTTAAGAAATATCTACACACAAAATAATGGGTACACTTGAACATTTGGGACTGATCCAAAAACAGACTCAGTTTCTCAACTTTCTACCCAATTAGCAGCTGCTTCTAGGGTCCAGCAAAACAAGCCAAAAGACAATGCTAGATAATTGAACAAATAAATGTAGAGGACCCATATGAAAGCAGTTCATTCAAGTGGTATTTATAATATGATATACCACAAAATACAAAAGAGGAAAACACCAAAATGAACGAAATCAGAGTCTTACATGTTCATCAGGGACCTGAGCAATTTCCAAAAGCTGCAGAAACATTTCGGAGACAATTTATAAGATGGAGCACAGTAAGATCAAGTTCTATTTTCTTTTTCTAGTAATCTCACATGCCTTGTTCATGCATTACTAACAAATAAATCCATAAAAGCAAAACAAGCTCGACAATTGTAGAAATTCACATTCTCTCATCCTTTTACTTGGCCCAAACGTTTTCATTTTGCTTTTCCACATTGAACGAGCAGATAACTGTATTTGAGGAGCGATAATGGCACGACCTGTGTTTCCTAACAGTCTCAACAATGAACTACCTGGTTCTCAAATATAGAAGGACATTTTAAAGAACATAGCTATTCTTTTATCACTATTGTTTCAGTCAAGAATGTCCCACAGTAATTTGACCTCAACTATAAGCATTATAGGAGTAAAACTCAGTCATAAACTTTATATAATATTTAGAGCCCCCTTCGGTATCTTTTAGCGCGCTTAAAAGAATAGTATTACGTTGATACATGACTTAAATTGTACATTTGATGAGTAGAGAATCTAAGTAAAATAAAAGTTAGAAATTGAGGGTTCTAATTATAAACTTTTGCACTTAAAGAACTTAAATGGAATTGTAATAAATGTCCTTCACTGGAAACCCTAATTTTAACAGGTCCAGTTTGTCAAGAATTAAGGTGCAATTAAGTTCAAAATCATCTATTATACCTTCTGGTGTCGGATCGGATTATTTATTATTATTATAATTATAAAGAGGAGAACCGAACCCCTTTCTCTTATTTCACAGGTGAGGTTAGCCCGGATTTGAACCCGAGACCCAAGGTTTAGGAGTCCATTTGGTGACCGATGACCAACTCAACTATCCGCTGATTATTTTATTATTGATTTTTGTTAGATGTTAAGTAGTCCGACGACCTGTAACCGGAAAAGCACCGTGACGGCTAAGCGTTGCCTAGTCAACGCCTTGTTGACGACTTGATGACCTTGGTATTAACTATTAACCAGTGTTCTAAAAGGCGCTAGGCGGTCCTAGGCGGTTGACTTGGGGCCTAGCGACTAATCGGCTAGGCGGGGATTAGGCGGAAGGATTAATCGAATGATTAGGCGGAGTTATATATATTAATAATATATTTAATAATTAATTATAAAACTATACCTATAAAATTTAATTTTATTTTAAAATAAAATATATAAAATAATTAGGCGCTAGGCGCTAGGCGGGGCGTTTTTAGAACGCCCAGAGACTAATCGGGCGCCTAAGCGGCTAGGCGGCCGCCTTTTAGAACAGAGCTATTAACAAATGAAACCTTCACCTCAATCTCAAAATAGCATTTTTGACTTGCATCATTAAATTTTGTTGCATGCCGATAGATACATGTTCAGCGACAAGTTTTTTCAGAATGCAGGAAAATGCAACCTGTGAACAGAAAAGACAGTTAAAATTGCATATGCTGGTCCACATACCTGGACCTTTCCTTCATAAGATATGAGAGTGCCACCCTTCACATCAGCTAAGGTCTTTGGTGTAACCTGCTCAACAAAATACAGTATTTAAGAAAACAAATCAACTGCGACTTAAGCAACAAGTCTGTATTTGTCTTTGTTTACCTCCATGCAGTACTCATTTTTGTTTTGGATCAAATGATTCAAGATTTCTGTAGATTTCAGTCAAGGATAAAAACAATAAAACTATAACAATAATGCACCAATGCATCCAAAGCAAGAATCTCATAACATCCAACTGGTGCCTGGATAAATAAGAAAACTATAGAAGGATACTTAAATCAACAATGGCACCCAAGTTATCTGAGTTTGCAATGAACACATACTCTTTTCCCTGATTACAACAAGACCCAACATCAGAAAACCAAAACAGAAAATTGGTGAAAAATAGCTGCAGATTTCTAACCTGTGAAAGCAAAGCATCAAGTTTTCCACTATTGTTCAAGGAAGGGAATACATCGCCATGACCGGGAGGGTACCTAGATATAGTTATAATGATGATACAGTTGCAACTATAATAATGAAGACTTCTTCTAATGAAGTTTTTAAGAAAAGACCAGATGCGTACATAGGTTGCTTACAAAGAGATCTCATCAGTCTCACTCCTGAGATATATGTCTCATTTCAGGCACATACACAGTCATAACATATATAAATACCAGTGATCGTGCAGCTTATATTTTTCTATATGAAAAAATGTGGACAAAATAATGGTATTCTTCAATGTCAATTTAGTGTCTCGTTGTTGATCCCTTCCTATATACAATTGAAAAATATTAGTAAACCTACCATCCGTCTTTGCCAGTTACTCCCTTGCTTGGTAGAGGTGTGAAGTCATCGACAACCAGCCTTGGGTATTGGCTCTACAGATTTTAGTGAGATTTAGCAAAACATGTAGCTGCCTTACCACGCATCAGAGGCTTAAGCGTAGAGATATACCAACCTGGTTAAAAGTATGGATCTCAATATTTGACTTGACGTATTTTTCCACGATCTACATATAACACCACATAAAAATAAGTTTTGGTGTTGCATAATTATGAACGTTTCCAAATTCAAATATGAATAATAGTGGAGAGTAAATACTTTTTGAGTGTCATCATGAGTGTTGAATGAGTTCATTAGCAGAAGGGGTACATTGCAGCCATATTTCTTGTTAAGATTCTACAATTAAAATAAAATACATTGTTAATTTCCAGCTGTTAGACGTCACAGTAAGGACCCTGTATTTCGATACTGTAAGTGTTTACCTCAATCTGAATAACAATCAAATCCAGAAATGTCAATCCATTACGAACTTCAATGACAGATCTGCATAAAAATAGCAAAAAAAAGCATAAATGAGAAATATTTGATCAACTAATAAAGGATACGCAGCAGGGTATGATGCGACAGGCAAAAAATCAAAGATCCCAGAACTCCAGTAGATTACGGAAGCAACTTAAGGCAGTGAAATAGAGTGAGCATGGATGAAATTGGGTCCAGAAGAAATGGAAAACACAAATGGAGCAACGGAACAATGGAGAGTAGGTAGAGATATTAACTTTGAGATTTGAATTCAGAAGCTCCAAAAGTATATGAGTGTAAAGTGAATATGTAAAAGACAAATGTCTAGAAATACATGTCAAATTTTATCAACTGCAGTTGTGTTGGTCAACTGAATATGGATTGCAACAAAACACATCTGGCAAAGATCACGGGATCACATACTTTGGACCAGTGCAGCCCATGGTAGTCCCCAAGCCACCATTCAGCTTCAACACAACAAGTTTGTCCAAAAGCTTCTTGGTCTCATTTGAATCTAGAATAATAATGACTATTATTGACTTTGACTCTTTAAACACTGATTTTTTTTAAAAAAAAAACAAATAGGTAGCATGCTTGAAGATACCTTCAGAAACCGATGAAAGTGTGTCATATGGAACCACCACTTCATCAGTAGGTGTCTTGATCTTACTCCACTCAATATGCTGTGCCTCACCGCTTCCAACCACAATAAAAATCAGATCAAATCAGAGTCGATTAAAAAAAAGCAAATCTGGTTTATTTGATTTTAATTTTGATGCATGCACATATAAAACGAGTTCCAAATCTCTGGCAATGACATGAGCGAAGCATAGACACCAAATCCATACAATGCAGAGTAGAGAACAGGAGACATAGGTAGATAGATACATTCACAGATACCTGAGATAGCGAGAGACGAGGCTGATAAATCCGGATTTCTCATTCTCACTGAATTGCAAATAGAAACAGATGGAAGATGAGTAACTAACAGTGATCCAAATCAGAATTCAATAGATGAGGAGAGAAGAAACAAAAGAAGACCTGATCTGATCGAGGCCGGAGACAGCAGATCGAAGGGCTGAGAGCTTCTCGGAATCTGCTGGGGCAATCGTAGCGGCAGCCATTGATTGAGACGCAACGGGATAGATCCAAAACAGTGCGAAAATGCTCTGAGAAAGACAGAGAGAGTTCTAACCAAAGACGTAAAAATGTTTGCCAGAATGCTGCTCGCAAAACTTGAAATATAAACAAAAAAATTAAATGAGTACTTCTACTTTTTATTTTAGGTAAATTACAAAAAATATATCCCGAATTAATATTCATTTTTAAATTAAGTATCAAATTTTTTATTTCTTCTATTTCAGTAGCTTACTTTTTAATTCTTCAATTTCAGTACTACAGATTTAATAGAAATAAGCAACTAGCATGAAATATGAGAATTAATTTGAAAGTTCAACTCTTTAGTTAGAATTTTGAAATTTGTATAAACATATCGGACACAAAATCTGCTTTTTATATAATTTTTCTCATTAAGTTCATAGTATTAAAATAAAAAACTTAAAAAGTTCGATACTGAAATTGAAAAAATTAAAAAATTCAGTAATTAATTTGAAAATAGATGATAGTTCATATTATGTTTTTATAATTTATCTTTTTATTTATTTTTTAATTTTGGAGGAGATGAAAATAGAAAAGAAAGAAGAGGGTGCGTTTTGATTGTGTGGCACCAGGCAGAGATGGAGGAGGATTGGTGACACGTGGCAGAAACACTTGAGTAGGTATTTTGTCCTTACAAAATTGTTGAAGTGACAGCTGCAACAGAGAGAGAGTGTGTGTGTGGAATATGCCGTGTCCGGGAGCGAATCTAAAGGAACATATAGCGGATCGCAGCGTGGAATGCAAATAAATAAGTGTGTGTCATTTCTACGCAAACCTCACTTTTAGATGGTAATGGGAGGCGTGTTCGGTTTGTTGGGAATCCGGTTTCATAATTAATTAATTAATTAATTTTAAGTGCCACAACTCTACTACCCTCTTCGTTTTTAATACATGTCGTTTCAGGTTATCTTGAGTAGATTAAGGTAAAGTTAATGCTATCGGTTGAACAAATTTAATGAGTGGGTGGTTGGTGTTTTTTTTTTAAAAATTTGTGCAAAAAGTAAAATTGATTGATTATTACTGGTGATAAATGATTTTTTTATTGATTATGATACAGAAGTGATTAATGTTTGATGTTTTAAGATAGTTGTTGATATTAAATATGCATAGAAAATTGTTAGGTGATAAGTAAAAGTGGACAAAAAATTGATCAAGTGACATGTAAAAAAGGACAATGGGAGTAACTGATAATCCAAAATTCCAATAAATAACTGATCTAATCTTTAAATGATGAAAGTTCGAATAATCACATAGTTATATGCGTGTATAAAAAAAGTTGAACGGATTTTTTCATTAGCCAGTCATCTTTTTACCTCAACAAAATGGGAGTGTGCTCCAATTTCATTTTTCTTAATTATGATTCAATAATAATGCATATCATCAGAATGTGTAAATAAGATAATGTATGATTAATGTTTTCCAAAATCTTAACTTAAATTAAATACATGATACACAAAAAGAATATTGCACACTAGCCTCTCAAATCAGACGCGTAGATATACTCATTAATGTTAGCTTGAGAATTGAGAATTCGTACTGTGATTAGGAATTAACTTTAAACGATACTTGGAAACTAAAAACGTCTTAAAAATGAGAAATAATTAATAACAAATACTACTACTTAGGAAGCGTCGTGTAAAGTACATAGCATAGACGACATTTCTTTCATTAGATGTTATAGTTTTTGACATCTCTGAACCATTTTACCTCTACATTTGTGGTTTATTGCTAATATAAAGAAAAAGTACCAAAATAGTGAGAAAATGAAAACTAAAGCGTTTTGTACCAAAAATAAAGCAAAAACCAAAGAAAAAGATAAATCAGTATTTACCTAGTCGAGTAAGATTTTACTCGACAAAATACACACTGATCCAACTTAGTTTAATGGAGTTATGCCCCTTTGGTTCAACCCAAATCTAAAAAAAAAACATAAATTTGACCTAATCTAACACACTCTCCAGTCGATCAACTGAAAGGTACGAATCGCCAGATGTCGCACCGGCTACTCTTCGCTCTCCGGCGACTCTCCATCTCTCCATTCTCTGGGTCTTTGATCAACTGCAACGACGGCCTCTTTTCACTCTTCGTGTTCTCGATCGACTACAACGACGTCGGCCTCTCTTCGTTCTCTAGGTTGTCATGGCTTGAAGTCGTCTTCTCCTCGTCACTCGAATATAGGTTCAATTTTGGAGCTGGGTACGATACTACGGTCGGCTTTCCTAAGGTAAAATTTCTAATTTTTTTTGATGTTGTAGGATTGTGGAGATGGTGCAGGTGTTCTTTTTTGCTACTGAAATTTAATTTTTTTCAGTTCAAAATCCCGATCAAGCTTCCTATGTTTGATGTGTGAAACTGGTAAGAAATTGTTAAGAAATTAGCTGTCCAATCATGCTTCTTATGGGCTTATGGCTCAGTGACTGTGTTTTTTTATTGTTCTTCTTAGTTGCAATTGTTGCGGTTGTGAGGTGTAAGCGTTGTTCATAATAGGTTATTATTTATGCAGGTAGGGAGTATGAACAAATATAGAAGTATTCAATCTTACTGGAGCAATTATGATACAAGCAACAAGTCACAAAAAACCTTGATATCCTCTACGCCAATCATTGATCAAGAAATTGAGGACATTAATCACGAGGTGAAGATCGAGATAATTTGTCTAACATCCAAAGAGCTTATGAGGTTGAAGTTGTTCCGCATGATCTGGAATCAAGGGTGCATATCTCATCTTATCCTTTGACATATCAAGATCAAATTCAAAGAAAATTTATTGTTTTAGGACCATGTCAACCTCATTAGCATAATTTTCCCCAAAAAGATCATGGAAGAGGTGAGTGTTGCTTTTCAATTAAGTGATTTGATAAATATAATTGGCTTGAATATAGTATGAGAAGGATAAAGATTTTTGTTGTGTTTGTTACCTGTTCGACGGAACAAGTAATGTTGATGGTGGTGCTTTTGTGAATAAAGAATTTGATCATTGGCACAGATCGGAGGCATTTGTTACACACATTGGGGGTATTGGTAGTGCTCACTATCAAGCTAAGGAGAAGTATGAGTTGTTTGAAATTAGAAAAAATATCAATTATGGAATCTTTGAATAAACAATCTTGTGAAGTAGCATGACTTTACAAATCTAGATTAAAATATTTATTAAAATATTTCAGATTTATCCTAGGCCAAGGATTGGCTTTTCGTGGTCATGATGAAAGTGAGACTTCATAATTTATAAGAACTTTTGGCATGGCTCAATTAGTGATGATGTGGAGAAGTTTGTTTTCAAAAATGCTCCTGGTAATAATCAAATGACATGTGAAGGAATTCAGAAGGAACTTATTAACTCTTGTTCCAAGAAACTACAAAAATTCATCATTGATGATAAAAAGGATGATTTTTTGGGATACTAACGGATGAATCTAGTGATGCTTCAAGGAAGGAACAATTGGCTCTTTATTTGCACTACATTGAGCAGAAGGGAAGATTAAATGAGCAATTTTTTAGTATTGTTCATGTTGAGGACACCACTGCCGTGTCACTTAAGAGTGCGATACAATCTTTACTTATGGAACATTCGTTGAGCATGTCCAAAATTCGGGGACAAGGTTACGATGGAGCAAGCACTATAAAAGGTGAGCTACATGGACTGAAAACACTTATTATGAACGATACTCCATCTGTTTATTACATTCACTGTGCGCATCAGTTGCAATTAACCCTCATTGCTATTGCAAAACATAATTGTGAATGTACATGGTTATTTGAGCAACTTAATTATTTGTTGAGTGTTATCAGAGTGTCTTGCAAGCATAAGGAGATGATTTGAGTGATCCAAGCTCAAAAGGTTGCAGAAGCCTTAAACTTGGGTGAAATTGAAAGTGGGAAAGGATTAAATCAAGACCTTAGCTTATCGAGGCAAGGTGATACACGTTGGGGATCTCATTATAAGACCATTGTAAATGTTATAAGTCTATATCCTACAAGCAACAAAGTTTTTGTTACAATTGGAAAAATGCATCCAATAAGGAGGATCGTGGCAAAGCTCAACTTGTGTTGTATTGGCAGGAAAGTTTTATGTGACTCGTTTGAAAGATTTGATCAAAATTTATGAGTCTATTAGTTTATAGGAAAAAACTCAAAAGGGGCCCTGAACTACTACCGCTTACCCAATTACGGTCAGAGCTAGCACAGTTTCGAAAAAGGGTGTGATGAAAAAAAAATTAGACTTATTTTCTAAAACAAAATTCATCATTACATTCCAAAAGTAATATTATTATAAGACTTAGATTTATGTGTGAAAATTACGTCGTTTGGTTATCAAAATGAACTATATCGTTTTGCGCACATAAAGAAAACAAAGTCTTTTGATAATCAAACGACATAATTTTTACACACAAATCTATGTCTTACTTACAACGCTTTTTATTAGAAGCGTGGTAATAGATATATTGATTAACGACTGTAATTCCATCACGATGCAAGTATATAATTTTAACCTAACGTCTTCACCGATTCAACCTGCTTCAACGCTCAGAATCTGTAAGTTCTCTGCTTCATCTCTTCTTCTTTTTTACAGTTGAGCACTACGCCGGTTTTAACTTAGTTTTTTTACTTGTCGGTGATCTGTCGGACATGAAAGCGTGGTGAAAGCAATTTGTGAGTTGTTTACTATCGGACATTGAGGGAAGTTATTTACTGGCCAGGACCGCACATGCACCTTGATCAATTTGTGAGTTGTTTACTATCCTTGTGTGATTTCTTTATTTGTGCATAGATTTCGAGCATGTAAAATAATGAAAAGTAATCTTGTTTTAAATTTAGTGTCTGATTAGACTTGTTTAGTGTCTAATCAGACTTCTTATTTGGTGTCTGATTTTAATGGAAAGTAATCTTGTTTTAGATTCAGAGTTTGTTATGGAAATATAACATGTCCCCGTTAGGCTTTTCAAATTTATTTAATTTAATTTAATTAGTTGTACCCTGCTTAGCTATCTCGGCCTATGTAGATCACAAATTTGGCAGTTATTGTTTAAAATAGTAATTTAAAATAAGTTTAAAATTTGAAATCTACAGCTAAAATTACTGTACTTGCCATAATGTTAAGCTTGTTTGGTGTCTGATTAGGCTTCTTATTTAGTGTAGGATTTTAACGAAAAGTAATCTTGTTTTAGATTCAAAGTTTGTTACAGAAATATAACATGTCCCCGTTAAACTTTTCAAATTTATGTAATTTAATTTAATTAGTTGTACCCTGCTTAGCTATCTCGGCCTATGTAGATTACAAATTTGGCAGTTATTGTTTAAAATAGTAATTTAATTTAAGTTTAAAATTCAAAATCTATAAATAAAATTGCTGAAATTGTCATGTTGTTAAAAGTGTTGTCTAGTATTTTCATGGTGAGAGAGTTGGTGAGAAGCGACCACGAGAGGAGGAAGTTGGGCTAAGCTACACGGTTGCGGTTGATTCGGATACGGATGAAGGCGTGGACAAGGACAACATTCAGGGAATGTTCGACAATATCAAAAAAAATCTACATGAAAGTGCAGGAGAGATATGAGACTCAATCAAGCATGCCTCCGAGACTCCCTTATATCCCGGGTGCAATCCTGAATTAACCAAGTTGACTGCGATCTTGAAGCTATATAATTTGAAGGCTAAACATTCTTGGACTGATAAGTCCTTCACTGAACTGCTTGCGCTTCTGGGACAGATGCTACCCACTGAAAATAAATTGCCAAGAAGATGTCACGATGCCAAAGTGTTGTTTCCAATGAGATCTGGTG
Source organism: Kalanchoe fedtschenkoi (assembly GCA_002312845.1). Lineage (NCBI taxonomy): Eukaryota > Viridiplantae > Streptophyta > Magnoliopsida > Saxifragales > Crassulaceae > Kalanchoe > Kalanchoe fedtschenkoi. The sequence goes on from NQLW01000087.1 coordinate 1,388,251, forward strand.
TCGAGAAGATACACGCTTGCCCTAATTACTGCATTCTGTTTAACTGAAAGGGTAAGATGCTTGAGATTAAATGTAGAGCTTCTACCACATTATTGACTTTATACGACATGTAGCATTTATACGACGTTTAGGTATATAAAGCGCCGTATATAGTTGAAAGAACAAAACTGCACCGTTTTCGTTAGGACTATATACGACGTTTATGTACATAAAACGCCGTATAAACTTTAAACGGCGTTTATGACTCATAAACGTCGTATAAAATTTGTTTTCTTAAACGACGGTTTCTTATGCCAAACGCCGTTTACGTATCACACTTTATACGGCGTTTGGCGATTATAAATGCCTTTTTATAAAGCTTGTGAACTTAATATGGCGTTTGTTAAGCAAAAACGCCGTATATAGTGTTACCAATATACGACGTTTTTGCCTAATAAACGCCGTATTCAGGTAACCCTAATCCTACTCTGTCTCGTCTTCACCCTTAGCTGAATCCTACTCTGTCTCGTCTTCACCCTTAGCTGAATCCTACTCTGTCTCGCCTTCTCCCTTAGCTGAATCTATATATATTATATGTTTAATGGTTCCATGATTTCACAATTCAGTTCCATCGTGTTTACTAGTCATTAAACGAGTATGTTTTTGTCATAAATTATTCATATTAATTTTATTACTTGTATTACATATATATATTATTCCATGATTTTATAATTTTTTTCAGGTACAAAGAATGGCAAATCGAAATTGTATGAAATCAAGCCGTCTCAGCCGGGGGATTAAGAGAGTTCTGTGAGTTTGCAAAAGTATATTGTGAGAAGCAACGCACGAACGAGGTTCGTTGCCCTTGTATTAAATGTGGAAACAGAAGTATGGTCGTTATTGCAGAACTCGAACGTCATATTCGCCTTTACGGTATTGAAGCATCATACACTGTTTGGTACTTACACGGTGAATCATTCGGTGGATCTCAACCTGTAGAAGCTGATAATATTGAGGAAAACGTTGATGACATATATCAGGATGATGATTTCAGTACAATGTTGTATGATCACTTAGCTGCCGATAATGAAGAAAATACTGAATTATTTGAAGCAATCAAGAATGATGCAGACACCCCTCTGTATCAGGGATGCACACGTTTTAGTAAATTATCCGGAATGCTAAAGTTGTACAATATGAGAGCCAAATACGGTTGGAGTGACAAATCTCTCACGGGTCTCTTGTCACTCCTCAGCGAGATGCTTCCGGAACCAAATGAGCTTCCGAAACGAACTTATGATGCGAAAAAAAATACTTTGTCCAATAGATATTGAGTCAAGAAGATACATGCGTGCTCAAACGATTGCGTGCTTTATAGAGGTGCGTACGAGAATATGACAGAGTGTCCGAAGTGCGGTGCATTACGACATAAGCAGAAAACTGTGAACAGAGAAAAGGTGAAATGCGGACCTGTGAAGGTCTTATAGTAACTCCCGGTGATTCCTAGATTTAAACGGATGTTTGCAAATTCAGAAGAATCAAAATTGCTTGTTTGGCACTCAGAGAAGAGAGTTGAAGATGGAAACATGCGTCACCCGACAGATTCCGATAAGTGGAAGCAGTTTGACGTTCGATATCCAGAATTCGGTAACGATCCAAGAAATCTAAGGTTAACGTTAAGTACCGACAGTATGAATCCGTTTGGAAATATGAGCAGCAGACACAACACTTGGCCTGTCCTTATCGTGGTTTACAATCTATCTCCACCATTGTGCATGAAAAGGAAATATATGATGCTAACTCTCATGATATCTGGCCCGAAACAACCCGGTAATGACATCGATGTGTACCTCACTTCTTTAATAGATGATTTGAAGATGTTGTGGGAGAGAGGAGTTCAGACGTACGATGCACACTAGAATGAAACACTTATGATGCAAGTCATGCTATTCTGCACGATCAGTGACTTTCCTGCTTACGGAAATCTATCTGGTTACAGTGTCAAATGATACAAAGCATGCCCGATATGTGAGGACGACACAGATACTTTGAGAATGTCACACTGCCGTAAAATATTTTACACCGGTCACAGAAGATTTCTTCCACGTTCACACCCATATCGAGCAAAGAAGGCTCAATTTAATGGATCGACAGAACACGGACATGCGCCGGTTCCTCTGACAGGTGATGACATTTTATCGAAAGTTCAAGACATCGATGTTTCTTTCGGAAAGATGACGAAATAGACAACCAACGGTCCGTGGAAGAAGAAGTCAAATTTCTTTAGCTTACAGTACTGGTCAATTTTCTCCTATAAAGAAAATGATAAATCCGATTCATTCAAAATTATCTTGAGCTAAGCCATGAGTTACAACTTTGACAACTTCTTAAGTAAATGAAAAAAAATTCTCAAGCTTAGCACTCAATGTTTTTTGGGAGCGACTGGCATAAGTTCGAGATTTTTGGGTGTTGGCTTGGATTTTAAAAATTTTGATCGAGCCAAGCTCGAACAAAATTATTTCGGGGTTATCAAGCTCAAATTTGGTTTAAATTTTTTAAACTGAGTTTGAACCTAAAAATATTTAATTGAGCTAAGCTTGAAAAAATTATTTCGTGATCAAGGAGCTCGAGCCGAGCTCAAGCTAGATTTTAAAGAGTTTGAGCCGAGTTCGAGCAAGTTAATACTCGGCTTGACTCGGCACGCTTGCATTCATACACATGGCTTATGAAATAGCCATGAGTAAGTATTAGTCTTTTCTACCTTGAATATCTTATTTATTTGGTATGCCTTGACTTCGAAATAATATGTTAAAGTAACATCATATAGGATATGCATGGTGGAAGATCCTAGATTCATCCACCTTTTAGATTCATCCTCAATCAACAAAGGGGAGAATTAGAGTTAGATGGGTGTAAAATCAGTTATAGTCAATCATTTTGGGCAACCAGAGGAGAGAATCTGAGCTCATTCAAAAAGTTGAGTGTGAGTCAATGTTAAAACAAACATGTCCTCTAAGTTGACTATTTAACCAACAAAGGAAAGAATTAGAGTTATTAACTATTTAGTTTAGTTCTAGTCATCCAATTTTGGTAACCGAATGCGAGAATCAAAAGTATTATGAGAAGGCGAATAATTAAACTTATTTGCATATCCAGGAAGATAAAATCTAAAACTTTCAATTAGTGTTGCGAGATGAGTCAATATCAAAAGTATTGTAGTCGATAGCTACTTCAAAAAAAAGTAGGAGTTAGGTATTAAAGTGTGAGCCCGAGTGAGACAACTTATGCTCTTATAATAACTGTGGGCATAGTAAGATGATTAAATTTATCCTTCAAATAGCATGAGTAGAAATACATGTATGACATAGGTAAAGCAGTATCCAGAAACGTTTTTATTTAATCGAGTTGAAACCTAACCATTTTATCGCTTATAACTGAATTCATTAATAAGAAACAACAACGCTTAGGAAAGTCCAACCTCCTTGTGATCGATTTGGATTTACAGGTTATAAATATTTTTTGATTTCCTTATAAAACTATTACACATAATAAACTAGTTATCACATATGACCTTTTTAGTTTAAGAAAAATCAGGCAATTTGAATGAGTAAAAATTATACAAGTGTACTTGAGCAACCTGATATACCGCTTGATCTGTTAAATCATCTTTAGGCTCTTCATGCTCACTCAAAAATGCATAGACAATCCTACTTCTAATTTAATGTAATAATATTCTCATCACCTAACTTAATAATATCGTGGTCCTCTAGAACCTTAGCTAATTCTAATTTTGGATCCCCCAAATCTGTATCCATTGCTTTCAAGACTTCTTCTATAAAAACATTATTCAGACTTTGACAAGGAGTCTGAATAGTTATCATCTCCGCTTCTGTGGTCAGTTTCTTACAAGAAAGTTGAGCGAGTTGCTTATACTCCAGTTCTTCCTTGATCTTATACTCTTCCTTTTCTTTCTGTTCAACATCTAGTAACTTGACTAATGGAGCTTTTTTTCCTTCAATAGTTGTTGATTCGACATGGTATACTGAAGAATAAAGTCTTTTTTTGAATCAGTGCTTTTTGCATCTGAACTCGTACAAGATCAAATTATATAAAATTGTTTGAAGGATTCAATATACAATCAAATTTTTGGATTTTACTTACTAGCGCATTTACGAACACCCAGGGCCGGCTAAGGCCCTGTGTGAGTGGATCAACCGCACAGGGCCCCCAACAAAATTAAGGCCCCAAAATTTTAGAAACTAAACCAACCAATTTTGAAAAGCCCAAATATTAAATTGTAAGGTGCAAAACTCAACGACCCAGGTAAAGTTTAATGAGTTTTACTTCTTGGTTTCCACTTGAGAACACAACTTGCTTAAATATACAACTACACATCTGAAAATCCAACACACTAGTGATGTGGGATAAAAAAAAATACAAACAGTAAGGGATAGAGTCATTTAGTCTCAAAATTTTTTGCACGGGGCCCCCTAATGGATTGAGCCGGCCCTGCGAACACCTTAAAAACACAAACATTTTAGGTCATTGTCAATAATAGCTTACGAAAATTTTATTTGGCTATACAAAAATTACATAATAAAAATTGTTAAATGATGTATTTGAGATAAAAATTTGTTGAGATAGAGCATCTGAGAAAATATCTCACATCGGGTATTAAGGAGAAGAGAATGTAATTTATATTGGATTGTTGAACCAGCATGACTTACAGAAGCCTATACTTTTGAGTCACGGTGGAGATATAATCCAATATGAGTCGACCAAAAAATTTAACATGGTATTAGAGCTCATTATTCGACATGAGACTAGTATGCGAGATGTGGGACACATGTGAAGGCCAAGAGTATGAGTGAAGGCACCTCGAGTATCAATGACGCCGCATAATGGTGAGAGTAGCTCGCAAATGTGTGAGTGAGCTGGTGGAGCCAAAGAGACTGGGTCACCGACTGAGGACGTAGGCTGGACCCCGAGAGAACATAGGGAGACATAGAGGGCGCACCTATGAAAAGGACGCATGCCAAAAGGAGGGGCATAATGAAGTATTGATCGAGGGAGAGCATGTGACAAGTGAGAGTGAGATTATTGAGTAAAAACACTGGGCAAAATATCTCACATCGGATAGTAAAGAGAAGAAGAGATGACTTATATTGAATTATTGAATCATGACTTACAAACCTAAATTTTTGAATCACAGTAGAGATATAATCCAATATGATTTGTTTTAAAATTTAGGGATAATTACAAAATGGGGGTACGTACTATCACCCATTTAAAAATCACGGTCATAACTATTTGATTTTAAAATTCACGGTCTTTTTGTGTTGCGGGGTTCAATTGTAATTTTGAAAATCTCAATCACACCCAAAAATTATTTATTCTATTTAAACAAACCCCCTCCCATATCAATTTAGAAATTAAAAAGTACAAAATTAATGTATGTGCTATCATCTATTTAAAATTATGGTCATAATTATTTAATTTTAAAATTTATTATTTTTTTACGAGTTACTCCAAAAATAAAATAGAAAATTATAAAATAAATTTGAAAATTAAATAATTATAACCATAATTTTTAAATGGATGATAGTACATACTTTCATTTTGTACTTTCTCATTTTTAAATTAATTGAAGGTTTGTTTAACTGAAATAAACAATTTTTGGGTGCAATTGAAATTTTCAAAATTACAATTAAACCCCGCAACACAAAAAGACCGTGAATTTTAAAATCAAATAGTTATGACCGTGATTTTTAAATAGGTGATAGTACGTACCCCCATTTTGTAATTTTCCCTAAAATTTAAAAATATACAGTTTAATTAAACTTAGTATAAGTGTGTATTTTTAATTATATTGTTATTGATTTTGTTGGACTATGATATATTTTAAATTTAAGTATGATGATTTTTATTTAATTTATAGTATAAAAATGAACAAATATATAAAATTTGAATTAGTTTAAACGTGATTGTGTAGATGCCAAGCATCGCCAAGTATTTTTGATACGAAACAGCAACAGACCGTCGGGGCATTTACACTGGTATATTTCATTAAAAATATGGCGGAGAAGTCAGAAATAGTTTGGGGAACAAGCAGTTGTTTTGACTCAAACGTTGTTAGTTTTAATAATAATAATAAAAAAAAAGGCAGCCTAAATATTACGAGAACCTGCTGGTATGAACCAGCACTAGCAAACATGCAGTCCAATACATCCCATAGATTTATTGAAGGAAAACCATTGGAAATTGGATTGGAATTGTATTAGTATACTGTAATGTTGAAGCTGGTTTAGGTAAAATGACCACAAAACACAAAATAGAGGGAAAGTTAAATTTTTATGGATTTCATTTTTATTTGTATTTTTTGTTAGATGTGAAAAATTAGGAGGTATGTGTCAGAACACACAATTTGAGAGAAAATTAAATTCATCATGAATTTTGATTTTTCTTTGTTTGATTTGTAATGAAAAAAAAATAATTCAAAACTCTCTTTAATTTATCTCAATTTCCCTTCTAATTTTTTATTCAATTTTATTTCCCACAAACTTTTCCGAAACCAAACATGAAATTTTCTATACTTTTTCTCAAAGTTTCCTTTTCCTTTAATATTTCTTAAACCAAACATGATCTCTATATTTTGATAAAATTTTAATTTTTTATTTTCCATCAAATTCTCCATTTCTCACACTTTCTTCGACCCAACAAAACAAATGATACATTGTTTTTTCTTCTTATAACCTTTACCCTAATTTTGTTTTTTTGTTTTTTTGTAAACCAAACACAAGCGAAGTAGTTAATGATGTGAGGGGGAAGCTTCGTGCCACCTAATTCCACGAACGATTTCTGCACGACCAAGGAAGTGAAGTTGAAGAATGGGTGGGGGGGTCTGTTTTCAAGTTCGTGGAGCAGGCGCATTCATTTCACACGGCCCCGCATTCTCCGCGTCTTCCGCCACGACAAATTCTCCTTTTTTTCTACTTAATTGTTTTATTTATTTAAAGGGACCAATTAAGTAGCCAGCACTATATATAGCTGCTCCATCGCATATTCATATTTGTATTAGAATGAGATTCAAGGTGTTGAGATTAGTTTTAGGAGTCATATTTGAAGGCGATGACTTTTAGTGAAAAACCGTTGAATGATTGTCGAGGCGATAATTTTATTTTCGCAGCATATTATTTGACGGTTTGAAATTAAGTTTCTAATTTTATAAACATGATATGGCAAGGCAAGCATCGACAGATGAAGATAGATGCAGTCCGGCAGCCAGAATTAAATTCAAGTGGCGTGCGATTGGAGGAGATGCTTTTCAACATTAAATATGCAACTGTGTATTTATTTGAGTTGGATATTTTCTAGCTAGTTGCAGTACGTATGTATTTGCAAGTGGAATAGATTTATTATGTCAATGTGAACCCGCGGCCACGATCCATCCATGCCCCGCAGTCACAGCCCGATTCTTGGGTGGTCTGTGTCACGTGACAGTGGACACTATTAATGATAAGCGTCACGTGGCGCGTTGAAAAGTCAAAATTACACGTGATGATTTATCCTTTGTATGACTTTTTTTTGATTTTTTAACGCGGCACGTGACGACTCCCCATTGATAATGGCGACGGACATAGTCCACCCAAGAATTTCTCTCACGGTCATGCATCATTGCAATTGTTTTATTAAACTCTCAGATTACAGATGATGCCACCACATGAATAGATGCCTTTAATTTCTGTGCGAAATCATTTTAGGGTTTTTTCGGTTTAGGGAGAATGATCGGTGGAAAAAAAAAGACTGAAATTTAAATGTAATTTTATGTTTGATTTAGAAAAATTACAGAAATAAAAATATATACAAAAAATGTGATCAAATTAGAAAACGTTTAACACATTTCCCGCAATGTATAAAAAAATCATGTTTTTCTCAATTATTTTATTTTTATTTTCTGTTAATCAAAGAAGAGAATATAAAATGAATTTGTTTTTTCTCAATTATTTCCCCCTCATTTTTGTCCGTTAGTCAAAGACAGAGAACATAAAATGAATGTGTTTTTTCTCAATTATTTTTCTCCGCATTTTGCTTTAATCAAAGAGAGAATATAAAATGAATGTGCTCTCCGTAGTCAGTTGTAAATAATGTAGCAGCCACATGTGAATTAGTTAGTAGTCTCAAAAAGTAAAATAAGAGGTTACAGCCTAACAGGTGCAGGTGTACGTGCTTGATCCGTTCAAACAAATACGAAGTCAAACTTAGGGGTGTAGATCTATTCTATTCTATTCTATTCAGACCAGGATTGGATCGGATCGAAATTAGTTTGGACCGGGATTAAAATTGATAATTTTTAAAAACTGATGACCGGACTGCTTTCAAGTCATTTTCGACCGGATTCACAAAAAATAACTAATTTTATTAAAATATTAATAAAAAATATTTTTCTATTTATATATTAAATAAAATATGTTTAATTATTATATTAAAAGTATTATTTTTTATTTAAAAATTGTAAAACTGGTCAATTTCAATCCGGACCGGAATTTTCCGGGTTTTGGATCGGACCAGAATCGGAATCCACAAAATCAGTGGACCGAAGATCGGATTAGAATTAATCGGTCCATTTTCCGGTCCAGACTGAATTTTGTACGCCCCTAGCCAAATTAGAATACACACCTTTTAAAGTTAGGTTTGTTATTGGGAAAAACAGATTGAAAATAAAATTTGCGGAAAAAATAGAATAGTTTAATTTTTAGTTTAGGAATAAGTTGTGAAAAAAATTAGATGGAAGATTAAGGTAAATTAAAATGAACTTTGAAAATTTTCTTTAAATTTTTTATTCCAAAACCAAACAAAGGAGTATCAAATGAAAGTTATAAACAGGTATAAAAAATGAGATGAAAGTTATAAACGTTTTTATGTTTAGTTAAGGAAACGGTGAAAAAATTAAAATTAAATGAAAGCTAGAAGACAAATTTAATTAAATAAAAAATGTGTTACTAATAAATGTTCACTTTCAAATTAAATAAAATAAAAATAGGAAGAAATTAATGGTGAATTCATTTCCTCTCATTATTTTTTATTTTTTTAAAATCACACATATATTAGTTGATGGATATATATTCAGTACATTTAAGTTAGGGTGGTTAACGCAAAACAGGTATGGTTTTCCGCATATTTATGCAAAACATGAGTAAATTTGTGCAAAACAAAATAGTTTAATTTAAAAAAAACAGATATTAGTTTATAATTGGTGAATAAATTTTAAAATTATATTATTTTTAAAAGGCTGTGAATTGCTGGACATATTTTTTTCCGTAAGGCAGTTGTTGATTTAGGAAAAATTGTAGGGAAAATGAAAAATTTGAAGGAAAGTTTGAAAACTCCTTTTAATTTATCATAACTTTTCGCATAATTTTCGTTCTATCATATTTTCCATCTAAACCACATTGAATTTTATCAATTTTCCTCTGTATTTTCCTTTCCATAAAATTTTCCCTAAACTAAACACAGCATAATTGTTTAATTAAGTACGGGACAGTTTATTTGCAAAGGGCTATATAAAGTGATGGGTTGGAGAGGACACATAACATTACAAATCAGTATAAGACCCCCGCGCGTCACCAGCCTCACACCGATCGATCTGCTGGTGATCGACCAGAAGAGAATTAAGCAACTCCTGCGACGATGGTGCTGTCAAAAACATCTTCCGATTCTGATGTGTCCGTCCACTCCACATTTGCTTCCCGCTACGTCCGCACCTCACTTCCCAGGTA
>NQLW01000087.1:1399583-1411110 GCA_002312845.1 Kalanchoe fedtschenkoi
ACACACACACTAAATAAATCAATGGGTTTAAATCAAGAAAGCGTAACCTACCAACCATTCAATCAGGCGAAGGCATGTTCCAAACCACAATCACATTACTGTCAAAGATGGCAAAACATTACCAGTTAGACAGACGTGCACTTGAATGAAAACCATAACTGCCTGTGCCTCTCCACTCACAGATGGGATGAGTTGGTTGGTGGGACCAAAGTTTATTTGGTTTTGATTCCCATTGTCTAATTTATTATTGCCAGTTCGAATTTTCGGATGGTAGAATAGAATTTATGTTTAATAAAAAAAATAATCTAATCTATTATCCCCTCCTTGAAGGCAAACCCAAAAAGAAGTGAGTGGTCTACTTGGAAAATTGCATCCATCAAATATTGTACTAGTAAATTAACCAAGGGCAGAGTACAAAATACAAACTTTCGTCTCAAATCTGATTGTGAGTAGTAGAGTAAGCAAGTGATGATATTAGAGAGAAGAGAGTTTGATTTTCATTATTTAGGTTTGGAAAAAGAAGACATAAATGAAATGAAATTTGCAGAATCGGTGTGTTAACATGATAGCGCACTTGTTCAATGCCCCGCTGGAAGAGTCTGAGACGGCAGTTGGGGTTGGAACGGTGGGATCATCTGAAGCCATCATGTTGGCTGGACTCGCTTTCAAGAGAAACTGGCAGAACAAGATGAAAGCTGCTGGTAAGCCTTATCACAAGCCCAACATTGTCACTGGCGCCAATGTCCAGGTAACCTTCCTCTCACACTTTATTTCCCTGCCTTAACTTCCACTACTAACTATCCACGACATTATATTGTTCTTTATTTTTTTAAAGAAAAAATTCATGCATGTTTTTGCAGGTGTGCTGGGAGAAATTTGCCAGGTACTTCGAAGTAGAGCTGAAAGAAGTGAAACTGAGGGAAGGGTACTACGTGATGGACCCAGTCAAAGCTGTTGAGATGGTAGATGAAAACACCATATGTGTAGCTGCCATTTTGGGCTCCACTCTTAACGGAGAGTTTGAAGATGTGAAGCTGCTTAATGACTTGTTGGTGGAGAAGAACAAGGAGACCGGGTGGGACACGCCCATCCATGTCGATGCTGCCAGCGGCGGTTTTATCGCTCCTTTTCTTTACCCCGACCTGGAGTGGGACTTCAGGCTGCCTTTGGTGAAAAGTATCAATGTGAGCGGCCACAAGTATGGCCTTGTGTATGCTGGTATTGGTTGGGTCATTTGGAGGACTAAAGCTGATTTGCCTGAAGAACTCATCTTCCATATTAATTATCTTGGATCTGATCAACCCACTTTCACCCTCAACTTCTCTAAAGGTGACTCTCAACATAAAACAATCGACTGATCACTTACTCTTTGGTGGGTGTTAACGTAATTTCTGAAATAACATTATTGCAGGTTCGAGCCAGATTATTGCTCAATACTATCAGCTCATTCGCCTAGGCTATGAGGTAAAATATACTACATATATACTATCTGCTTACAAATTGTTCTAATTTTGGGTATTCTCTAACTATGGACCTGCTGTAGGGGTATCGAAACATCATGGAGAACTGCCAAGGAAATGCGATGGTGCTAAAAGAAGGTCTTGAGAGGACAGGGAAGTTCAACATAGTGTCGAAAGACAACGGGGTTCCTCTAGTGGCATTCTCTTTGAAAGACAGCAGTCGCCACAATGAGTTTGAGGTATCGGACATGCTAAGACGTTTCGGATGGATCGTGCCAGCTTACACCATGCCACCCGATGCACAACACATCACTGTCTTGCGTGTGGTCATTAGGGAAGACTTTTCTCGCACTTTGGCAGAGCGTCTGGTCATAGACATTGAGAAAGTGTTACATGAGCTCAACACTCTTCCAGCTAGAGTTGAGGCAAAGTTGTCTTTGATTGCTGCAGAAGAAACTTCTGACAATGGGTATCAGACTGGAGTGGTGAAGAAGAGCGCCATTGAAGTGCAGAGGGAAATAACAGCTGCCTGGAAGAAGTTTGTGCTGGACAAAAAGAAGACGAATGGAGTCTGCTAAACAATTATCAAGAAATATTTGGTTTCTTTTCTTGAATGGCTTCTGAGCTTGTTGTATCCAAAGTTTATTAATCGAGTATTGGGTTTAGTATTTCAAAAGAGACACTCGGCTTGCTTTACCAAATAAGTTATATTGTTTCTCGATCCACCATGTCCTTTTTACTATGTCTTCTTGAGGTTTACGCATTTAAGTTGGTGTAACTGCCTATTGGGGGATGAAGAGGCATGTCCTCTCTTTAGGCATGCGCGGTGGAATAATGATATCACACACACCAAACGCATGCAACAACACACAATAATATAAATAAATAATTAGAAAAAATATATTATTTTAGCGTAGTTCGGCTCAACAAAGACTACGTTCAATAATCTCCACTATTAATAGATATGTTGATGGTGGAGTATTTTACCCGTAATAGAGTTAAGGCTCAATAACAAGTCAAAAAAAATTTATACCCGATAAGTCCAGGGTCGAATACAAGGAGCGATGGCTTGCTCAAGCGCTCGGACTTCAATCACGTACGTATTCAATTCTAAAATAATATTTTGGATAAGGAGTTGATCAAGTCAAAAAACGTTCCTAGGATTATACTCCACCTATACTATCAAACATTCCTACTCATGCAAATCTAAAGGATATTTCACTTGTTGCATCACGGTTTATAACATAAGTGTGTTCACTCGGGCTCACACGTCAATGTTCAACACCTAGGCTTTTCCATGACGCGGCTATGATCACTTCTGATGTTGATTCAACCCACTACACTATTGGGAAGGGTGAGACACTTAACTTTCTTGATAGTCGGAACTCCTATTCATCCCTTCTCGGTAACCTCCAGTTCTCGCCTTCAGTTACCAGGTTTGAATGACTACAACCGTGTTAAATAAGGAAGCATCTCCGACTTTATGCTTACCACTCAATCTCCTTGACAACCTCCGAATCTTACTTTTGATTATCAACTTGGTTGACTACAACCAGGTCGTACCCTCATTCACTTCCGATTCTCGTTTTCATTTACTGAGCATCTGACCACAGTGGTTGGTAGAGCCTACATTTTTTATCATAAAAATCCTATGTCTAATAATATAGCATATTAATCCTAAGATGATGCATGCAAATATGTAAAGTAAAAGAACTACTTGACAAATAATAATAAGGAAATGAAAAATAAGTTAAACATGACGAATTTAGTAAAATGATACTATATAATCCGTAGAATTTATGAAACTAAAGGTTACTACTCACTTCTGGATATGATCGAAGCCATGAAGAATTCAATTACAAACTACAACGGAAAAATACTAGTGTGTCGAAATTTAGAGAGAGAGAGAGAGAGTATGGCCAATGATTTAATGCTCTCCAAAGGATGGCGAAGGCATCTTTTATACTGCAAGGAGTGAGTGGGGAAGAAGTGGATAAAGAAGTCATTGAAGAAGGGAGGAAACTTTCCAAGAATATCCTCCATTGTATTCCTCCCGTAACATATAATCAGCTGAGTATATGTTAGGCAAAAAGCCTTACTAGGCTGAGTATAATGCAACAAAATGCAGCCACTCACTGGAGTAGAATTATTTTCATGAGAGTTGCTAGGTCATGTATGATTCGGGTTCAATTGGGATGTGCCTTTATCTCTGTACTCGGTCCTGGTAGAAATCTACTCGACAAAGTACAATCCTTCACTTTTTGGTCTGTTACGATGTCAAAATGTTTTATTTTCACTCTAAGCATTTTTTTGAGGACTTTTTTCCTGAAGGTACGTAAAACACACAAAAATGATGGTTAAATGGTTTGAGGATGACTCAAATCACTAAGAATTAAGCCCTAAAACAAGTGTACTTTCTTCGATCATATGTTCTACAAGAATGGGCACCTTGTGCTCAATATTCTAGAGTACAAACCTCTCAATTCTCCAATAGGTTTTTTGATTAGATAAAATATGACCGATTTAAGACTCCATTTCTTAGTCATTTTAGACGTCTCTGGACCATTTAATCTATGTATTTATGGTTTTATTATTCATATTGGGAAAAAGTCCCAAAATAATGGAAAATGAAAAAGGAAGCGTGGAAAGAAAATTGGGCAAAAAGTATAGAAAATGATCAAGTCAGTATTTACTCAGTCGAGTAGAATTATACTTGAGCAAGTAGACACTGAAGTAGCTGAATAGAAGAAGTTATGTCCCTTACTCAGCCTGAGTGAACGAAAAGAAGGACTCTTACTCGGTCTGAGTAGTGTCCTTTATTGCACCTACTCGGTCTGAGTATAAAAAACAATGATCCTACTCAGTTCGAATATAGTAGTTATCGCGCCTACTCGGTCCAAATACATATTTTGTACTATTTTCACTCGGTCGGAGTGCCCTTACTTTTACCAAGTATGAATTTTTCCTAGGCTTACTAAGACCGCATACAGAGTTGAGGGACGCTCAAAGAGGAGGACTCATGAAGGAAATCCTCCTCTCCTTGAAGGCCATTGATTCCATATGTTTTCCCTCCCTTTTTCTCACTATAAAATATCATTTTTTTTATGTATACAAAACAATATAATTTATTTTAATAACCAAACGACGTAATTTTCACACACAAATCTACGTCTTATAGTAACATTAGTTTTGGAATGTAATGATGATTTTTATTTTAGAAAAATCAGTCTAATTTTTTTTCCGTCATACCATTTTGGAAATTATGATAGTTCTGACAGCAATTGAATATAGTTCAAAACCCCTTTTGAATGTTTACCCTTAATTTTATATGTGAATAATTCAGAGGGGATGATATTATTATAATTTCTATATATTTTTCACAGGTCACCACCCTCGGCAACTCGCCGGATCGAACTATCGTAAACTGAACGCACCTCCCACTAGAAATCCCGATTCCCCAATTGACATGGTCTCAGCGCGCATAATAAAATCAGGTCAATTGATGTTGCAATGACCACATGTAACTGCAGCCCCGGCTTCATTGACTTTGCATTTGGGTTGGTGCCACTGTTGTGAGAAGCTTCTGGCTTTCATCGGCAATCGATGACAAGTCGCAAGTTGCACATCTGCTCCCATCCTCTGCATAGACTTATGTGAAAGACTATGAGGTAGTTTAGAGAGTATTCACATCGATTTCAATCAGTCTTTGCTTTTGTGTGTGTGTGTATGTATGTATGGAATAAGAATGAGATGTGAGTTGATGTTGATGATGATGAGGTTGGTGGTGATTCTATAGGTTATTTCAAGCTCTGGAAGCTTACGGGGATTAAAGTTAATATTGTTTGTCTGGGAACGAAGTCTGGAGTTGTGTGCCGTACTTCAGCTCTATCTGCACATCCAGGCCTTATATAATCTATCTGTTTTTTTTTTCTGAGATGATGAATGATTTTTTTACTTGGTTGGTATGGTGCTTGGATTAGAGGTTGAAGTGTATTGCCATGGCATTTCTGGTGGCTGTTCTTGACTGATTTGTGTCTGCATGGTTGCTACAATAATTCTCTTACCTGGAGGTCGGGCTCCCCGATTATCTTGCTCTGGGTAAATCAATGCAAGAATTAGTGGTCAAATTTTCAAACTCTGGAAAGCCTATTGCCTCGATTATCCATGGCTACCTGATTCTGACTGCTGCCAGGGTACTTCAAGCTTGAAGTTGCACAACACACCCACATATTAAATCTGTACTCATCCTTATTCCAGGTTGTCCTGTGATGTTTTTGTGGATTTTAGGTTTTTGTTTTCTTTGTTTCCCCTATTGGAACTTCTTTGATTCAATAAATTTGTTTCAGAAAAATATTTGTACTCATTGTTGCTGGAGCTAATTGGGTGGAACCTGAAGACATTTCATTTTATTGATATAAGTTCCTATTTCATTTTATTTCTTTTTTTATTGTACCGATGCTTCACATAAATAAATAAATAATATTTTTTTCAACATAACTATACATTTAATTTTTATATTTTAAAATAATATTTTTAATTATAATTTATATTTTTAATCATAATATATTAAGATGTTCAAAAACTGATTTACCAAATCAAAGTAAAAAGTAAATCGTTCAGCAATCAGAGGTGATTTGACCATTCAGTTTCTCATACATCATTTAACTTTTATTTTATAGAATGACACCTCAAACATCCTCTTTGAAAAACTCATAAATCTCCAAAAAAAAGTTATGGGAAAACGATAATGACGTTTTAGTCCATATTCAAAAGAAAATCAAGATGGAAAAACTGTAATTTTTTTTTAAAAAAGTTCTCATTTAGATTACATATTTGTGACAATATGTATTTTGCTTATCTTAAAATTTATTTTTTTATAGAAATGATAAAGATAGTTCCAACGTATAAGTAAATGAAGCTGTGAATAATTTGGCTTCATTTTATATAAAATTCAGATTCTAAATTTTTTGATATAACTATTTTAAATATTTAGTTACTATTTATATTTTTTATTGTATTGTTTTTTAGTCAGAGTACTTGTAATTTATCTCATATTTCTATTCACAATAATTTTAATTTATTATGAGAACATATGTGATACATACTAAATACAAAATTTACTTAAATATAATTCACAAAATAAAAGAAACAAACAAAGAAAAAAAAATCGGGTGCAAAGCCCGAACAACCTGTCCTCTTTTTCATGTTACATATTTGTCCAATTTTAATTGTCACTTAATATTTTTTAATGCGTATCAAATGCGCTACAATTACCTTAAAAAGTCAAACATTAATGATTTCATTATCATAATTAATAAAAAAGTAATTATACACCAGTAATAATCTAATAATTTTTATTTTTACATAAAATTTTAAAAATATAAATTAAATCTTTATCTATAAAACTTGTACGACCGCTAATATTAAATATTACTTTAATGTACTTAATTTAATCTTAAATGACATTTATATCATAAAGGAAGAGAACGGTATACATAGATAAAATTCCTCGTTCACAAAATTAGTTGTGTTACCAACATTTCGTTTTATAAGATGATCTGAAAAATGGCATATTATCATCCTCATTAATAGTGACTGATTCTTAGATTAACATCTCAGATTACGATTACGATTTCGGACCTTTCCTTTTTCTGCAGATTACGATTCACTCGTCGCTACCCGTTTCTTTATTTAACATCCCATTAAATGGGAGTCAAGTCAATGACGATTATGCGAGGCCCTCAGTCAGTATGTCGCACGCTTCTCATTTTATCTTCTCTTTTATTTTTAAGGTTTGGTTTTGATTCTGGGTGTCACTCTTTTTATGTTTATGTTGTCATTCAGTTTTTTTCCATCCCCCATCTGATTGTTCATCTGCCCGTTTGCTTCTGAATCTCAAGGGGTTTTTCGAGACTTTGACTACCGGATTGTTAGCCCGCATGTTAATGAGTATACGATGATGGATAATTCAGTCTTTCTTCTTCTTAGGAGCATCACCCATGTTAATTTTTATTTTATCTAGGACATTCCATTTTTTTTTAAAAACTATCTTTTCTTCAAGTTTAAATATTCATTCTAATTTCTACCCTACCATTCATTTTAATTTCAAATCTATCACAACTGCGGTTTTAAAAAAAATCGCAATTTCAAACAGGTGATTTCACAACTATGGTTTTTGTGTATTCTAAACCGATATTTTTATTGAAATAAAATCGCGGTTCATAACTGCTGTTTCTTCAAATAGGGTAGATTTGAAAATAAAAAGAATGGAAGGGTAGAATGTATATAGAAACTTGTAGAAAAGATGGTTTAAAAAAAATCAGGACATTCAGATGCAACCTGAGTGTGAATACAGCCTGACACAATTGAGTTTTCACCCATGTCATCACCATTTTGTGCAATCTTCCTTTTCTCAGAGCCCCATTTGACCGGAATTCAGTACCACACACGCTCATGACTGTCAGTTAACTGGTGGCATTATAGTTTGATTTTGCTAGTACAGCACTACGTATTATTACCTTTATTTGAGTCTGACTTGAAATCCTGCACTATGCAAACATCTAACAGCTCCTCACCTTTATTCTTGTTTTGTTTCAACCAAGCTATTATATTGTTTTGTTTTTCCCATTTGCTACGTAAACCAATTTTTGTTTTAAAAAAAACAAACTAACTTTTACCATACTAAAGCTTAAGTTATTTGATGTGCAGTATTTCAGGTTTTAGATTTTTTCCATGATGCAGACTTGAGTGTAACTTGTTTGTGCCGGGGGTAATTAACTTCATGTGGAGAAACTTCAAGTCTACTGCAGTGTCTGGAACTGCTTGTTCTTGACCATTATACAATACCAAATGGGACACAATGTTGATTTTCAGGAACGTTGGGAATTCAGGAGGAAGGAAATTAATGAAGACTCCTCAAGTGACGACAATTCAAAATCAAGTTCTGAGCAATTTCTTAAGAATCAGAGACTGATAGTGGAAGATGATTATCACAGTGATATTCCTGCACAGAAAGAACCGAAAGTCAGAAAACTGAGCGCCAAAGGCAAATCCAAATGCAAGAAACCTAGAAAGAAACAAGCCAGAGCAATTAAGAAAAAAAAATCAGTAAATGAGAAGATGGATGGTGCGTTAGTAAAAAAGGATAAAATAATAAAGAGAAAGGGCTTCCGATATGATCCAAGATTGATGGACGATGTCAAAAGCTTTTCGGAGTCACTACTGGAAGATATGAAAGTCACAGGAGAAAAGTTGTTTTTTAGGATGAAGGAGCAAATGTATGAATTGATATCTAGGGGACCTCGATACCCAAAACTGAATAAAGGTGGCAACCAAATGGTTTTTCCACAAGTGCAAAATCAGATGAATTTTAGATTTTATGCGAATTTGAACGGGTATGATCAAATGACGATTGGGCCTGATAATCTTCTAATCCAAGAACAGCAGAACTTGAATGGAAACTGTTTTATCA
The DNA here is from genome assembly GCA_002312845.1 of Kalanchoe fedtschenkoi. Lineage (NCBI taxonomy): Eukaryota > Viridiplantae > Streptophyta > Magnoliopsida > Saxifragales > Crassulaceae > Kalanchoe > Kalanchoe fedtschenkoi. Next base: position 1,408,515 of record NQLW01000087.1, read on the forward strand.
TGGATGATATGATGCGACAGCCAACTAGAGAAGGTATAAATTATGTATATGATTTTCCTCGAGTGCAGCATCAAAGAGGAATGGTGTTTGGTAGAGAATTACCGAATACTTTTCTAAATCGGCCATTTGTGATGTCTGGAAGAAGTGAAGGGACAAAAGCTATGAATGTGCAACATGAAAGCAACTTAAAAGCAAATGTTACATTAGTGACAGATGCTACAAGACAGCTTCAGACAATGGCAAATGGAAGAGTTCCTCCTAATGGCAACTTTAGCGGACCCATTATACTGAGAGAAAGGGAGCGTGAAGAGAAAGTATGATGGTTCAGTGAACCAATGTTCTCGTCAACATTTTATTCTCAGGTAGCCTCTTCGATGTACATGGCATTACCCCTGCCCGGAGAGACCCCCGTTTCTTATATTCAAAGCCAATCAGTTAGTCCTTCAACCAATTTTACCTCATGTAATAGAACAGTTATGGATGCAAGATGTATCAAATTGAAGGCTGAAGCAAGCATCCAAAATAATTACTTGGGAAGCATGCCTCAGGTTGATAATACTGATTGTGGGTAAAGCAACGGTCGCAGCCGTGGTAGACTGTTTCAAGTTTGCACGGTGAATTCATTCGTACCAAATAATCTGGGTGTGATGATGAATAGAAGAGCTATAGGTTACATGCCTTGGGGGTATAGTTACCTGGAAAACAGTCCTCAGTTTGGTATTTGTGTGATATGGGCATGTGCCTTGCTGTTGGAATTTAGGCCTTCTTAAAGTGTGAAGTTTGCCATTTGTTCAATCAACTTCACATTTCTTGGTTTAATTTCTTACGTTTGACTCATCACTCATATATTAATCAAATGAGCATGGAGGAAACGAGCTAGGTGAAAGGGTCCTACTTTCTGTGCCCCAAGGCGAAGACTGTCAGTTTTTAATATACTCCTAAATAGGAGGGTAGCTTTATTAATGTACCACAATCTGCAAAGACATGCTACTTCATTTACTTGTTTCTTTTCCGCTTCTGTAGTTGTAAATATAATTTCGAATACTGATTTCTGAATGTTCTGCTTAATACAGGTTTTCGGTTATCTTGCCGTGGATTAAAAGTGTTGAGATTCTACTTATTGGCAGCTTATTTCATGAAGCAAGCTTAATTTGTTAGAAGTTTGGCCTTTGATGAATCATTGTACTGATGTATTTTCTACAGCGTGTGTCGTTACACTTTACCTTGGTTAACATTGCCAGATACAAATTGCAAGAATCCAAATCTGAAAAACGGATTCAAGCAGTGTCTGGACCACTACAGTGTTTGTGTGCTGTTCATGTGGAGATGTGATGGACCGGGACATTAAGTCTGCGATAAACAAGGTGAAAAATTAGACAAAAAGGAGGAAAAAGATTGTGTTGAGGACACATATATAGCTTTATCATATAAAGTCAATGTAAAGCCATAAGCTGCAGATCAGGACACCTTTGCGCGCTACTGACCGCATCTTAATTTGTGGTACTAAATAACAAATTGCATTCTGCCAAGTAGCCAGCCAGCACACATATCTACCCTCCAACTCCAACCGTCCCTACTAGTCCCTACTACCAATATTCATTTTAACTAGCTTCTTCCACGAACACCATTTTGATCCATATGATAACCTTTTTATTTTTATTTTAATTTTTGGTGGTGTGACCCACCCTTTGCAATTCAGGCCACAACCCTTGTGTGTGGAATGGATCTGTTTGATGTTTACAACCTAGCTACCTGGTGGTCTCTTATCAGTTCTGAAGCCCCCCCTCCCCTCATCCTTTACTCCACCTAACCTCAAATAACCAGAGAATGAATCAACTCACAGCAGCTGCATAGCTCCAGCTAAGCCTCAAACCTCTAGGTATTTTTCTCTGGCCATTTGTATTCATATATATTGAGAAAGTGGGTATGTTGCATAAACTCTGGTTTTCTTGTTATGCGTCGTAGATTGGCACTTTTTTTTTTTGTAATAAAAAAATTCCTGCTAGTTCATGTGGGTAGTTTGAAGTCTGAAATGGGTGAAACAGCTCGATATGGCTTAAACCAGCTGACGCATACGGTACTGCGCCATGGCTGCTGAGAAGTTTTTTTACGGGACTTGTGCCAAAACAAAGCTTACTTTTACTTTAGTAGGAATGCCAGCCAGCACTACTGGGACGCAGAATAGTGGCTCTCTAGTGATCAGTATGTCAGAATCATCAGCCATGCAGGGTAAAGAAGCTGTTATTATTTCCAAGAAACCGGAAGGCAACCGCGTGCTGTTTGTTCCCAAGATTCTCTTTGACGGCTTACCTCTCAAGCATGCAGGTAATAACTTGAGAAACTGTTGGGGAGGCAACAAAGGGGGACCTGCTTATTACTCCTTGTTTGACAAGTTCAAAAGAGAAAACGACAGGGATCCAACTGGATCCAATAGAAAACAGGAGCAGCGGGTTCCTATGACTACCAGCTATTCTCAGATATGCAGAGCTGGAAGTCTGTGTGTTAAAGTGAATAGGAGTTACGCAGCTTGTATATCGAAGAACAGCGGGAAAAAACAAGGAAACACAAAATTGCTATCGGGATGCTTTGGAGGGCA
>NQLW01000087.1:1411420-1438260 GCA_002312845.1 Kalanchoe fedtschenkoi
CCACATATATATATATGTATGATTGCCGCTTTAATTTTCAGGACTTGAATGGGCCATATCATCCATCAAGTTCAGCAATAATTTCATCATCAGATCCTTCACGCATCCAAAATGCCGCGGAAGATCCAGCATTGATTACAGATAAATCTGAGCAGGACAGTCCAGTATCAGTTCTTGATAAGTTTTTTGAGGATGCGTCACCAGCCCAGATTACCACTCAGCCCGGTAAGTCCCTCCATAACTGTCGAATATGAACAGATACAAATAGCGAAAAATGCCATCACACTGTCGTGGCCCGATTGATATGTTTTAAAGTTATGTTTGGTAGCCTGTCTAGAATGTGGGCGTATTAATAATACTTATCATCTAATTGAAAGAGATTGTTAATACGGATTTTAAAAATACGTATTATTAATATTTATACGGATAGTGAACTAAACATCTTTAGTTGGTATTATTTATGCTATCCCATTACTAATACACTCTACCAAACCAAATGGGGGCAAGTGTGGTATAACGATTCAGTTTAGTTCGGTTGTTAATAAAAAATCAAACTGAACTGTTGGTGGTCGGTTTGAAGAATTTGAGACCGAACCGAATCTATTGTTTCATAAAACCAAACCAAATCAAACCGTGCGGTTCAGTTTGATTTATTTTTTTATAAAATTTATTGACTAATTTATTTATTAAATAATAGATTTTTATATAAATAATAATATATATACTAATTTATATTATATATTCAATTAAATTTAAATATGATCTAAAATATAGTGAAACCGTTCGGTTTGGATTGGTTCAGTTTCAAAAATATTAAAAATAGAACCAAATCATTAGTTGTCGGGTTTTTAACGTAACAAACTACTAACACTCAAAACCGAATTTGATTCGGTTTCAGTTTTTATTTAGAGTTGTAATATGTTTGGCATCATATGTTTGGGGGTATTATTGAGATAAATGTTTTTGAAATAAATAAAAAAAGTAGAGGCATGTGTTTTCACAGACATTGATATGTGAGGCTGCTTTTAAATTCGTGCAGTAAAGCCACGTAATCAACCCCTCCACATCAATTTTGACGAGCCATCTCCAGGGCAGCGCGTGAAGCTTCATCCAGCCACCACCAGCGGATATAGCAGCCCATCAAAGAATCATGCATTATTATCGGGTGCAGCAGAATACAGTAGAAAAGTTTTGGCAGCATCTGGGTTGTTGGACTGGTATCAACTGGCTCTCAAGTGGCATTGTTCAACCGACCAGATGCTGGACACAGCCACATATACCATGGTAGAGTCAGAGTCAGAGTCAGAGTCAGAGTCACCACTGGAAACTCAGCTGCTATTCGATCATATTAATGAGGTCTTGCTGGATATGTATCAGCCGTATTATCCCTGGGTGCCCCTCGGCAGACCAAATAATAGCATGCAGCATGTTGTAGCAAAAAGGAAGTTGGTCGATGAAGTAATCGACATTGTGGAAGGGAACCTTCTTCTTCTCATCAGGGAGCAGCAGCAGGCTCCTGTGCAGCATCAGAAGCTAGCCGTAAGTGCTATGGAGAAATGTGGGAGGTGGATGGATATGAGTGGTGAATTAGAAGACATGGTATTGGAGATGGCAGAAGAGATTGAAGAAGAAATTGTGGACGAGTTTGTGTTTGAGCAGTGGATAGACTGATGCTCTGATATTATTACCTATAATTATATCAGAAAATGATATCTGTAAAAAAAAAAAAAGTTTCTCAGTTATTGAAAAACAGTACCTCAGTTTCTCAAACAAGTTCCCATTTAAGCCCAAACTCAACTAATCCATAAAGATTTTACTAACACCATGTGCCTAGGGGCGAGTCTGGTAAGCTCTCCCGCATCTCATATACAGTGGATCAAGTGAAAACTATTTTGGATTTATAAACTGTAAACCATTCTTAATCATTGATTCGTATTCTACCTGACGATTGTGATTTTTTTGTAGATTTAATATCTGATTTTTAAAAGATAATGAAACCATTATTTATGGGTTGTTGGATTTGTTGCACGATTTTCTCAATTAAATAAGAAATCAAATGTCTGATTTTTTTCTCTTCCTCCTGTTAGATTTGTTGCATGATTTTTCTCTTTTTTCTATTTTATGATTTAATTTCTTTGACTTAGCATTTTTTTATCACTTTTAATGCACATAACACCTTTTATGTATTTTGGTGCACAATTCTATCGCTCTGCAGTGGTGCACAATTCAATCTTAGTGCAAAATTTGATTTTTTGATGCACAATTCAAATCCTCAGTACACAATTTGATTTATATATCTTTTATGGTTATTTTTGATAAAATATTCACTCAATATGATTTCATGGTGAATTGTTTCCAATTTTGAGATAATGCACTGTTTGTTTAATGCTTAAAAAATTATGCACCAAAATTCATACGTGCACCATTGAAATAATCAATAAATATTAATGTGCACCATTAAACTTAGAAATTCATGCACCTAAAAACAAAGATGGGAGATCTGTCTTATATCCTCCACAGTTAGTGATTGTAGGGATGATAAGCTTCATCGTTACTCAAATGAGGAAAAAGCAGTGGAATTGCGTTACCGAATACAACAGATGCTTCTAAATGTATAGCTTACTGGTGCACTACAAGAGATCTAACAAGAATTCATCACTTCGTTGTGCCTTTCCGACATGAAGATTGATGCACGAAAATATGAGTTGCTCGAGTCTACGAAAGTATCACTACGACATATAGATTGAAGAAGACGATGAATATACTTGTATATATAGATGATAAATTAAAAGATATGTTGATCGACAAGAGAGCAAAAGAAGGAAAAATATTATGGAGAGATAAAGAGAGATCATTCCTGATTTATTTAGATAAGCATATGCGCATATTTAGGGGGGAATTAAATGAAGTGTAATAAAGATAAAATCAGATATTATTTAATTAAAACTAAATAAATTATGATCAGTTAGAAAACAAAATCAGTGAAGAAAATTCACAGTTTACAAATTCAAAGTGTTATTCATTTGAGCTACATTATATATATATGTATATATATACACATACACACACATACATAACGAGAGAGAAAGGTTCAAATGAGAACCCCCATGTTGTTACGCGTGGCGAACCCCCTCTCATCAGCGTCTATTTCTAGATTGAATGGATGAAAATGATCTGAGTGTATTTTTGAGAGGAACGAGTATTTTGGTCTTTCGATTGCGGCCAATGATATAGCGCCACATGCCCCACTATACTTATTTTCGACCACTCATCAAATGACACGTCTCCCACTATCTATTTTTTATCTCACTCATACACATTTCAGCCAATCAGGACGCGCCACGTGCCGTATTATCTCTTTCTTTCAGCCAATCAGAACGCGTCACCCTGTAACACACACCCTCTCTCTTTTGCACAAAACTCATTACTTCTAATTTTAGTTTTAAAAAATGATTTATCTATTTAAATTGCATTATTTTCACAAATTAAAAATCAAAATTATTTTTAGAAAAATTACAAGCTTTAAATTAAGATTCATTTTAACTATTTATTGTTCACATTTTAATAATTTTTTATTTAAAGTACATTGATTATCTACTTCATAGTTCATTGAATGTGCAACGTTCATTTCATTATCAAAGTATATCAAATGTGCAATAATTCATTCGATGAACTATGTACTTTAAATCGGTGTATTTTTTTAAAAACGTGTCGAAAACCTATTCAATACAAATCTTGAATTGAAGCTTATAATATTTTACAATTAATTATGTAATTTATTTTTTTCAAAAAGTTTCGTGTAATTAAGTTGAGTGAAATTGAAATAAAAATAAACAGAAGAGAGAGAGTGCGCTGAGGTGTCACGCCTACATGTGTGACACATGTACATGTATGTATGAAAGTACATCAATCCTCGGACGTTTTTACCCCTCTGGACACGTGTCGTCTACCGAGAGTGGACACTTAACAGCATATTGACGATCTGGGCAGACATGTACGAAGATTAAAAGGGTTCGCAACGCGTAAAGTACATGGAGATTCTTAACGGATTTGTTGGCTATATATATATATATATATATATATATATAAAGGAAGATCCGGTGTAAACACTTTTTCCATTGTAAATTGTGGATAATTTTTTGCCACTCATTTGAGGTACATCCTTATGTTCATCCTTTGGTGAGATAATTATGAGTTTTCAATTTTGATTTACAAATCTAATAGACAAAGAAAAAAGACATTCATAAAATTTAAAAAAAATTATATATTAAAAAAATAAATAAATAATAAAATGATGAAAATCCAGCGATGGTGAATTTCCGATTCACCATGGTGCTGGAGATAGGAAAGGTAGTGCATGCACAAATTTCTGATTTTTTAATTCACTGTGATTTGTATTTTATGAATATAAAATTGGACTCACGATGATGAACATGATGGTGAATTTTTAGTTCACCATGATGCACACATATTAAGAGGGTAATCTATACATAACTTTTTATTTTTTTTGTTTACTGTAGTGAATTTATATTTTACGGACGTAAACTACAATGATCCTTGTACCTATAAGAAATTAAATGATAAGATGAATAAGAAATTAAATTTGCAAATATTGATAAAAAATAAATTTAAAAAAAGTATGATGGGATTTCTAACACAAGTAATCGGGGCAATCAAGCCGATGCACACAAAAACTAAAAAAAGAAGTTGTGGCTAACTTTATTCTAAACAAAACTCAACTTTAAAAGAGGGCGCAATATCTATTAAGAAGCTAGTGAAGCTAGGGTTCTCCTAAAATAAGTAGAAGTTTGAGTTTTAAGTCTTAAGGCCCAAAGTAAGGTCAAATCCTAATCTAACTCGTACTAAACATGATGAATTTTTTTTCGACATTTTGGATAGTTCAGAAGAAATTATTAAACAAGGTTGGATTCGTTGAAAATTGGGCTTCAAGGTCTTTTCAACCACTACTTATGAACCTTTCACCAATGTTCAGAATTGAGTGTTGCGAGTGATTAAATTTGATGAAGTCTGTAGGCCTAAGTCTATATTGATTTCAAGGACATAACTTGAATTTTGTGTGGTAGCCTCTTTAGGTTCTTCTTCCAAGTTTCTAAAAATAACAAAAACATTACACTAATTTAGTAACATCTAACCCTTAGAAACATATGTATGAATACTGAGAAATGTGTTCAGCTGATAATTTAATTGATGAGCATTAGTTCATGTAATCGGTCTGTGAAAGAAGTAACCCGACTTGTCGGATGTGTATTCAGAGGAGACAGTGACTCATGATGTCCTCATCATGAAGCCAATTAATATGATCATTTTTGCCAGATAACGTGAAGGAGAAAGATTATTTAAGCTAGTAAATTAATTAAGAACTGTTGAAAATTAGAGACAATCAAAGAGAGAACATTATGAGCACAACAGTTTTTTAAGTGATCTGACAAACTTTCTTTTGCCTGCATCAACTCCTGAAGTCCCGCTTAAGGCTTCTTTATTATTACATTGGATTAAAGATAGATTCGTATACAACATGCTCTATAATTCCTTGATTTTACACTAGGCTGGCCAAGATTCTTTACGCTATTTATTTTTTTAGGGTAAAATAAATAAAATTTTACCACACTTTTGTTCAAAAAGCGTGTGTGATTTGCACTAATAACTACTTTTAAAAAAGGTTATTTTCTATGTGTTTAGCCTTTTCAAGAGGTGCATAAGAGAGCAGCTATTGATACTTTGTTCCTTATAGAATAATTTAAAAGTGTACAGCCTTCTAAAAATATTATTTTTGTTGAAGTCTTCTCTTATCTATAGTCGACCATGAGTGTTTGCTTTAGTGGAGAAAGGGGTGGGAGGGTGAATTCGTGATAATCTTCGACTCGTGAGTTTGAATCTCTTAATGGTCGGATATTGCATTAAGAATACTTGAGCCGATATTCTTTTATCCTAATTTTCTTCTAAAGACAAACGATCATATGAATTATTATTCTCATCATAAAAAAAATATAAAAACTAACACATAAGTTAATCAAAGATACGTTCAATATCCACCATGTATACAACTTTACACATTAAAACTTGCTGCCTGAATCTCAGGAGTGTTCCCCAACTTCCTTAACAATAAATCCAGACTTTAGTACCTAGATCTTTCTGCATGTTCCATTACATTGTAGCCTAGACCTCAATGACAACTAGTTATTCAAAGGCATCAAAATAGCTACCCAGATTGAAAGGAATGATGACCCGTCAGGCCCGGTCTTGGGGGTGAGTGGACCGTACGACGGCCTAGAGCTCAAACTAATTTTTCGTGTATAAAAATTAGAAGTCTTCAATAAAATTCCAATCAAGCTTCCTTTACTAACATATTATTTCATCTGTCACCAGAACAATTACCATTTTGTTAATTTTATCCAAAAAAGTAAAATATTTAATGTTAATTAATTGATTTTTTAAAAAATATTGGCTTGTTTCATAAAAAAATGTGTATTTATATGGCCAGTTTCACATAAGAATGCTTATCTTTATTAAAAAGTAATAATTGCATGTTTACTTAATTAATTATATCAAATATAAATATATAACTAAATAAAATTTTATGCATAAGCACTTTTTTTTCCAACTCGTTCGAGGGCTCCTAAAATGATTGGCTTAAGTCACTGACTCTACCTTGAAATATGAGAAATTTAATAGATTTTTTCATGATGATAACAGTATTTGTTATATTAATTACCTTCAATCTCTTAAAAAGTCAAATGACAAGAAATTCAATCTCCATGTGTTCTACAATTTATTTATTTATTTTCCTTACGGGTGGAAAATTATGATGAAAATTTTAAAACAATCTTTATTTTGATAAATTTTTCTCACATTTTCCATCCAATTTTATTTTCTTCCACTTTTGTCAACTAAACAAAAGACAAATTTTGTGTCTCCTCAAAATTTTTCTATACCAAATACAATCAAAGAGAACAAATTTGATATAAGAATGTTGAGGAATAGACTTTTTTTGTATTTGCTAAAAAGGTAAACTTATTTATCTTTATTTATTAATCGTGAACATATATAACTTTTTTACACATATTATTAAAGAGCCTATTATTTAATCTCGTCCGAAAGTCTCCGAATGTAAAAGAGGGCCTTTGACCCCTCAAGATCCACAGGAGAAGAATTATAAGCTATGTCAAAGTTACTATGACTTAGCGGATTACCATGTTACTGTGACATTGGGTGTCAAAGGTCAATAACAGTTGGACAAGAATATACATAACCACCTTCATTTTTCGAATAATTTTTCTGATAACAAGTTGAAAGGAACAATTCCAAATGAGTTTGGGTACCCCAAAGCGCTTCATGCTCTGAATTTATCTCACAATGACCTAACAGGTTCCAGTTCCACCATCATTAGGAGACATGGAAGATATTGATGCACTAGACTTGGCAATAAATGAGCTCAGCAGAACTCGCTGGCTTGAACTTTCTGTCACTGCGAGCCAGCGGATCTGTCTTTTAAGACGCCCTTGTCTGTCAAATGAGATTTTAACACAATCTTCAAACCGATCACGGTCTCCAATTCACTTTATCCAAGGTGACCAGGGCAGGAGAACACTTGACAAAATGCTCTTCGAGATCTTTGAACTTCAGTCAGAATAGCACTGGTTGAGTAAAAAAAAAATAGGGTTGTTGTCTTGACTCGCGTGGATCACAAATGGATCTAAATCAACTTGACGGTGTGATTCTGAAGGGACCTCAGTTTGAAAGATTTTCTGAGGACTGATTGTAAAGGAGCAGAGCCTTGTGCGGGTAGCCACTAAGACTACATATAAAAGGCAAAAGTGGTGATTTTGGACAGACCTCAAACCTATCAACTGAGTTAAGAAAAAAAACCTACTGATTAAGGGAAGCTGAGAGTGGTACTCATTTTAACAGATATATAAATCTTGCATGGGATTTTATAATCATGCCACTAATCTCTTGGCTGAGATGAAGGACAAGGTAGGTATAATGAAAATACCAAATAGAATCGTCATTAGAATTCCACTGCGCAGAGGAAAGAGCATCAATCTAAAATTTGAATAGTTACTTCTCTTATAAACAATAATTAAGTCGGTCATGAACATAAGTGGACATTCAAATATATAAATTTCAGAAGCATTTAATTCTTAGCAACAACATTTTAGGCTGGTTGGCCCAGTTAAGACATCCAGCACTTTCCTGCCTCTCGTCTCCCTCTTCTTCCCATCTCTAACGTTCTTGATTACAAGAAGCTCATAAATGGAGGAAACCAGGAGAATCCAGCAAGCATCTGCTTTCATTGCAGAATAAATAATTGAAAACCGGCCATGGGAATAATACCTTGTTGGTTGCAGCCTCTGCCTAAATATTTTATTCCCATTTGTTAGCATTACAGATATGGACCCTAGCTGCCAGCAGCATGCAGTTCGGTCGTGACAAATAAGAGAGATGCATCTCAATTGTCAACATACTGTTCGGCCATAACAAATCGAGGCAATGTAGAGGTTCTTGGACCATTTTTCCTGCCAGAGAAATGTGGAAAGTAAAATCAACACAGGAGAACCACATACCATAGGCGGATCCCACCTAAAATTCTTCTACTTAGGGTAAAAAAAAATTATATATATAAAAAATAAATTTACATGTATAATTTCAACAAAATTTTTAATTTTGCCCTCCCAAATTCAACCCAAATTTTTGATTATATAATTTTGTCCCCCCGAAAAAAAATTTCTAGCTCCACCACTGCAACATACGCAATAACACTTAACTCACACATTCTTGCAAACCCAGCATTTCACATGTTACTGCGATTTCGGGATGAGTTGTGTCTTCTCAACATAAATGCAAAATGTTAAGAGGCAAACCTATAATTACTCCGCTGACTCATAGGGGATACCAAACAGTAAGTTTAAGACTCAACTGTTTCTTATGTCTGAACTAAAAAAGACAAAAAGTTAGTACTGAAATAAGAAGAATTGGTACCTTTACATGAGTGCTTGGGAAGGCAGAAGTTCTTAAAGTTTCTTGTGTTTCATCAGTCATTTTACGCTTCGGTATGCTTAATATGAATGCTGCTTGATCTGCTGTAGCAGCCATAGATGTTATCCTGTAACCACTCTCCCACCTTTTGTGTATTCCTTCACTGGGATACAGAAAATCAAGCTCCACAACCTTGAATTTGATAAAAAAAAAATTAATATTAACAAATACAGCACACATCTTCATACAGATGCTCCATCCAGATCCATAAAACACATACACGAAAAAAAAAGAAAAGAAAACCAACCCACAAAATGATGATTGAACTTTACATGAAGGCTAGTTATCAGTTCACCTTCTAGCACATTAAACGCAACTTTCTCATCAAAGGAAAACCTAATTTTTGGTAGTTGTATCCAGATTTTTTTAACCTAGTTAACAGCAGTAGGATTTTCATTTTGCAGCTGCCACAATAATCAGTTTTTAATCACATCGTTACAAGAATCTGCTGTGAAATAAAATAAACGTCGAATGTTTAAACTTCGAACTGATTATGTTTGCGTGTTTAGTTCAAATATTAACAAACAAGGAAAATTAGAGTGACTTTACCATCACAATGCACCATTACAAGTGAGATACCTGGTCAGAATAACCAGAATTTCGTGACATTACAACTCCCCACCGGCTGCCGGCGGTAGTCATAGACGTGACGTGGAAACCTTCTTTCCATTTTTTGTTAATCCATTTGAAAGGAAATGAATCACTGACTTTGTAGGACTGCTGCGTGTAAGATGTTCCTAGAAATAGAATATACATGCATATAACATAAATGTCATTTCAGTCACAAGTTTGTGGCAAATATTTATAAACAGATCTTTGAATCGTACGTAAGAGCGTGACACAAGTATGCTTTTCCAACTTATGTGCACAAAATCTATGCATATATGCCATTTATGAAATTATAGAAGTCCACAAATATACAAAAGACTGAAGCATGCAGCTATAAAATTATACTGGGCCAACGTAATAATCAACTGTTACAAAATGAGCTACCTTTGGACATGACTACAAGAGAACTCCCATTATTTGCACCAGCTATAGCACTGATGTAATAGTTTTTTTCCCACTGCTCCATGATCCAGTCCTGATTGTACACGCAACAAAGAGTTGGCAAAATAAATATTGTGTACTGGTGCTGGACCATCAATGCATCAATCATTTGGTGTTACCTTGTGCAGAAAGACAGCTGAGAGTTCATAAACCTGGGAGGAGAACCCAGTTCCTGCATCCATGATCAGTGCCCATAGATTTGCTGCAGAGGCAACACAACTGATGTATAATCCATCCTCATTTCCTTTTTCCACATGCTGACGTAGACGTGAGTCTGCTACATTGTAGTGATACCTGAAAAAAGTGCATTATCACCTCATCACATTACTGCTACAAAAAATCCACATTCATCATACCATTTCTTGTGTTACTGGAATACATGCATGGGAACAGTGGCGGAATCAGAAATTTTAATTTAGGGGTACGAAAAAAAAATTTTAAACTGAATGAGGTACAAAAATAAAAAATATAATATTTTTAAGCTTAATTGAGGGTATAATTTTTTTTAAACCTGACTGGGGGTACAAAATTAAGAGAGATCATATTTTTAGACTTAATTGGGGGTAAAAAATTAAAAATATATTATTTTTACACTAAAATAGGAACGTTTGGTCGGAACACTGTCCTCCCAGTGGTACCGCCACTGCATGGGAAACAAGCATCTCAAGGCAATGTCAACCCATGCAGGTGAGTAGCTGCATTTCATCTTTATCTAAATGCAATTTTGAAGGCAGTTTGACATTTTTGAAAAGTTTATGTGATTTTAAACTGAATGATGTGACTGTTAAAAATAAAGAAAGCCCAGATTGAATCAAGGTAATGACATGGTTACCAAATTTAGTCACAGCTGATACGTTGCAAATATGGATATTGAGCAGGTGATTCCGGAAAAATCAATGAATAATCATTTTCTAGAAGAAAAATAGATGATGAGCATTATCATCACATGATATCACCAAGGAACAGTAAATGTAGACAAATGATACAATGTTCAAACCTTTGTTTCATCTGACGACGAGCATTGTACACGGAAATCCACTGCGTAGCAGGACTGCCTAAACGTATTTTCTTCTTTGGTTGCTCATCTTCTTCTAAATTTACCAGCAACCTTCCCCGTTTTTGTCCAACCTATTCATACAAACGATATGCATAAGAACCACATCATCCATCTGTCTGAATAATGGAAGTGGCTTAGAATAACCTTCAAGGCACCATCAATCCTTATGGGTCTCAGCTGAGTGCAGGGTTCAATCAGGCTGTCAAACAGTGATATTAGCTTGGAATAATTTGGCTCCTCTTCAAATTTCATATTGGTTACAGCTTCAAGAAACTGCTTAAATGGGGCTGGGCAAAAGCAACACATCAATTCCGGAGAGGTGGACATCTTTTTCTTGCAAACTAGGAAACTTTTGTTGTCTCCCTGTAACCAACCAAGATGCAAAATGTCAATGTTAGTCAACTTTCAAAAGAGAGAAATCTTATGACACTGCAGGCACACCTGATAACCCTGCCAAGGTAATCTTCCTTTGATAAGGAATATTAACGTATACGCTAATGACTCAAGATCATCCCTTCTACTTCCTGTTCGACCTAAATGAGCATGGACACTTGCATACCGAATTGTTCCCCTGTCAAAGACACCATTCAGTATAGAGTCAAAATTTTCACAAAATGTCAATTCCAGATGAACACCAACCTAAATACATCAGGCCTCTGATCATAATCTACATGTCGACCGGATGATGCATCTTTCCATCTGGAAGCTGAAAAAAAATTCTTATAAATACATCACAAAAAAGCATAGTAATGGCAAGAAACTATGAGATACTATACACTTATATTTTTTCCCACATAAAGGATATGTCTCTAGATAAAAAAAAAACTAAAAGAAACCAATATCCTTTTCTCAACCCAAATGATTGAAAGGATATACTAGTGAAAATAAATTGCAATTGTCAAGGGAGCCGTATACATGCGCAAAATTATTCCTGAAAACTTCTCCTGACATGGACTCCCTTTAGTTTTTTCAATAACAGCAATGACAAAAACAAGCTTTTTGTGTGACATACGTGTAACCATCACGTATATGTTATAAAAAACATGACCTGCAGGGTCCGCATAAAAAGAATAACTCACAGAACTTTCTATGTGTAGACAGATATAGGATCCAAAGATACTTTAGATGCAGATTCTAATGCTTTAAAGTGTGCGGTAACATACCAAGGCCGAGATCGATGAGGTATAACTTCTTGTCATCGACTGTTCCATTTTGACCAAGTAAAAAATTTTCAGGCTTCACATCCCCATGAACAAACCTGTTAAACGGAAATTTAAGGATTCAGGAAACCTTCTAGTAACATCTAACTGTGTCTAATTCATGTACAGAGAATGCATATGCCACAAACAATTGAATATTTAAAGTAGTGAATTCTCCAAAGCTATCACCACTGAGTGAACATAACATAATCGATTGATTGGGACGATTTAGGGTATTCAATCATGTGCCATGGCTAGCAATTGATTCTGTTCTTCAGTTATGCTAATTGGCTTTAGGTTGTGAAGTTTGAAAAAAAAAGTAAACCACTCCAGATCTTAAAGGATTCACCTCACCCATGTAGAATTCGTGATCACACTCAAGCATAACTTTAAAGAGATTACATCGTCTTTTCAATTTGAAGGTGTAGCTTTAACTTTTATAAATGACTAGGGGTTTACATGATTTGGCTTTTCCAAATGACTGTTCAGGGTCGTACATTAGATGTACCGAGGAACTGATTGTTCTATCAAATGCAGGATTGTTTTTCAAGTAACACACCAGAAGTCAGGAATTGAATGGTAAGGTGATTCAGCAAAATATTGGTTTTGTGATGTCTGGCCCCTTGTATTGTCTTAATGTTTATGAGCACCATAAATCACCAGATTCATACTTACTATGGAACCAAATCGTGAGACAAAAATTGGAGAATCAGATAAAGAATCATGAGAACAAACCCTTTCATGTGAAGCTTCTCCAAAATAGATATGGCCTCAACTGCAATGCAAGCTGCCATACTTGGGGCCATCCTGTTGCAAACAGATACGATCAGATGCTGAATTGTTGCACGTGCGTGCCACGAATATAAAGACTTAAAAAAAAAAAGCTCTTACGATTGACCCAAGGAGTTCCAAACATCCCACAGACTAGGCCCAAGAATATCCATCACCTAAAAGGGTAATAGAAGTTAATAAGATCGTACCACCTCATGGAAATTCTACACGGAGGTTCAAATTTCAAAACTAACCAGAATGTAGAAGTCTCCTTGACGGCCCTTGTAGTGAACCCCTGGAATTCCATAGCATCCGTTCAAGGTGCTTTTCGAGCGAAACGTAAAAAGTTAGGACAATGACAATGTAAGTCCGACTTCATAACCAAGATATCAAGATAGTAAGGAGCTCAGCTCTTACTTGTATACTTGCCACTCATAAGGAGGGCCATAGCTGCAGCCTTTGCTATTACGGTGTTCAAATTTTAGTGCAACTTCAACCGCATCTGGCCCTGTCCGGTCAGTTCCACCACTAACACGCCTGCCGACATAAACTTGACCAAACCCACCTTTGCCCAACTTCCTCTCAACCTTGTATACAGGAGAATTACCCACTTGTACCTAAACCAAATAATAGATATTAGGGGTTTAAACAAACTGAAACAAGAACAAGTTGCATGTGAATGATGCTGATAAAACACATGCATGCGCTGATCTCGTAGTCTGAAATAGTCAATCTAAGTCGAACAACTATCAAGAAGAAAAGAGAAACTGGCATATAAAAACAGGTAAAATTCCACGAATGCATGAAGTGAAGCAGGCATTTGCTTCATACCCTCTCAGGAACCGGAGTTGAGCCAGCTTCTTCTTCACCTCCCACTATTTTCTCAGCACTAGCACCCAAGACAGGGTTAGCTTTATCTGCCATTCCTTCCACTCTGTTGAGGACTGGTTCGGCAGCTGGAAAAGCAACAGCTTCAGGAGGAACCTCACAAGGTGGCTCGGGGTCTAAATCTATCAACCTAATACCTCTTCCTCTACCAGCACCAGCTTGCCTTGTCGGCACCGCAGATGAAGGTCCCTTAGCTACACCTCCAGCATTAGAGCCCCTTCCTCTACCACCGGCACCTCCTCCTCTTCTCCTAGTTCTAGTTTGTGGCGGCAAGGGGGTAGTATCGACTTGGTTGTCTGGTTGCGCAGATGACTGCAGGTTGTCAAGGCGTTTGGATCTCCGTGCTCCACTTCGAAGCTCTGGCATCGTCAGTCCATGCAATTTACATAACCAATCACGTGACTCGGCACTCCTTCAATCAGAATCTGTACCAAAAACGGTAAGGCTTCAACAATTAGAAAACTGATGTGGTAGCTCAGTATAACTGCTGCGGAAAGGAATTGATGCCAAAAATGATAAAATAGAAAAAAATCTTAATTTGCCGCTTGATATATCAGGCAAACAGTCAGCTAACTGTACCACAATAGGAGATGGAAGAAAACAAAAGCACCAGGGGATATTTCCAGAACAAGATATGAAGAGAAACTCAAAAGCTCACCAATAAGAAATACTAAAATTAGAAGTCATATAAGTAGTATTATATTGTATTGTAGTTGCAGAAAGATTCATCATCAAGCTGTACAAGTCCAAATAGATATAGAAGTTGTGATGAGACATGATAATCCAAACACGACGACATTCGAACTAGTTAACGGCCAGAAAGCAGAATCAACACATGGAAAGCGAGAATGAATAAAGTAGATTCAGACCGATAGTCGAATGAAATGATGGGTAGAACAAGGTATTGTTTTGTGATAAGAAAAAGAAAAGTACAGAAATGAGAGACCTGATTGTTGTACGTGGAAGTAGAGAAGGCGATGATCGGTTCCAGATCTTAAGCAATAGCAGGCAACATTACGAAGGAGAGGATAGTGCGGAGGCGATCGGGATGGTTTGGATTGGTAAAGGAGAGATTTGGTGAGGTGTGTTTTTGTGGGCGACGGATTGGATGTTGCGTTGCGTTGCGATGGTTTTCTTTCTTATTTTAATTTGTTTTTGTATTGGTGGTACTCGAGGTTCTATCTTCCTCTCCTCTTTTCCTCCCTATCTCTCTATTTCTATTTCTATTTCTATATTTTTTCAAAATGTATTTTTTAAATAAATCAGAAATTTAAGAAATTATCTGCGGTTGGCAACACATACTTGCTCCGCAGCTGACCTAGCAAGTCATGCTCGCAAAGCAACTCAAACCGAGAATCACAACCACGATTTGACTTGTTGCTAAATAGAAATTGTGTTCTGTTTTGCGAAGATGCTTCGTTTCTGGTAGCAGTATTCACCGGTTCGAGCACTAATTGCCTTGTAACGTTTTTCATCATCTACTTCTCAACATGTTCATGCCAGCTTAGTAAGAAGATAGACATTTCATTTATAGATGATATTATTGACATGGATGCATCATGATAACACGAAGCCTTTATTTGCACATCCATCTAAAAGTTTTTAAGTATTTACATCACTAATGTTCTTAATTCACTAAAGTCTCAACCTAAGGTGAGCTCCACAGACTCATCATCATCATCAGCTCCACATGTTGATGGTACTCTCGAATCCGCAGACGCATTCCAGCCCAACATTCCTCTAGCTTGCTCCCCACTTCACTCTCCTCCAACCTAAACTCACACACCAACATTCTATCATTTAGACTCAAAACATGTGTCTTGAAGTTCATATTGTCATTTAGTTTACTATATCAAATCTTGTCGTTTTATGAAATTTCGGTTTCCATTCTTTGTAGAGGACAATAGTCAGAAGAAAAATTCAAAGTATCATATAGATGTAATTACAAGTTAGGATGATCTAAATTAAAAATCATATGCACGACTGCTCATTCAGATGAATCAGATACAACCGATGCACCGCCAGCGCTGCCCCAGGCTTAGGAGATTGCAATTTATTTTTTTATTGTTTTATTATATCTCATATATACTTGAAGCTTGACATGATTGTGTTCTAACTTCGCTATTTTGGATATCTAGTTTTTCCTCCCATTGTTACTTTTCTTTGAGTCTTTAATGACTACGATAAAATCATAGTATAAGATTTTTTAAAAAAGCGCCAAAAATTAAAGATTCAGAAAACTCGCTGTGGATGCGGTTGAGTTGAAAAACTCACGAGGACTTACCTAGAGAAGTCACATGTAAGCAAAAAAAATTGTCCATGTGACTAGGTCAGTAAACGCGTGTCTCAAGAACTCAGTTTGACATAACTGCTATTTTCCAGTTTCTTTCTTCCTGCATCTTTTTCCTTTTATTATGATTTTGTTTATAAGTTATGAGAACACAATTGATTTTGATGTGGGGTGGGAAATCATAAATTTAAGTGTTAATAGAGTCTTTGAGTCTTTTATTTATTTTATGCACTTTTATTTTTAGTTTGAGTTATATCCCTTAACTTCACAAATCTAATTTTTCTAAAAAAAATCTAAGTCTTTTGCTAAATGTTTGCTATTCCATTTTAGTGAGTTGATATTATGAAGATGCTGACAAATTTCCATAGTTTAGCCATAATTTTCAGTTTGAGAACTTGGAGACCTTCGAAAAGCCTTGCCAGACTATTTTGATGATTGGATTAAGATAATCTTTAATCAATTTGTATTTGTATGACTTGGTTGAACATTGTCTACAAGTTTATGCCATTAAAATAATTTTTAATTATTTAGTATGAGTGACCTATTATCTTTTAATTACATGGCTCTCAAAAAATTCTCTGGACAAAAAGGTTAAAAAATGGAGAAAAAAAAAGCATAATTGAGAGAGCCAAATGAAAATATTTTCATCTTCTCACTTATCATAGAAAAGTATAAAATTTCAAGCTCCTCTGAATATGAGCTAGCGTCCTAGGCACCCGATTGATATCCCATTAATGTAGAGTGAAATCACGGTTTGGGTTTCCCTATGTATATCAGATAGGTGAGGGGTAGACAATGATTTTGCATGACTAATGGGTATTCTCTTCTATGTTCATATTATTGTCATTATTATTAATGATTATTTTTAAAAAGAGGGAAAGCATGGGAAGGCAGGTTGATGAGATCAAATTTGACTGTCTCATTCATGTATAACTCACCTAATTCTAGACCGTTCTTGAGTGCTATTTAATGGTTTTTTTAATAGTTTTTGTATTATAGCCTTATCTTAGGTCTTAATGCTAAAACGTACTAAAAAGGACAATTCTAGAGCATAATTCGGACAAAGAAAAGAAATCAGACAAAAGACAATGATCAGTCGAGCGCAAGAGTCGTGCGTAGTGGTACTTCCGCGTGCAGGAGACTGAGCTAACATATGTCACACAAGGAAAGGAAGTAAAAGAAGATGACATTACATGACCAGCATGAGAGCCGCGCGCGCTGTGGAAGGTGACACGTGCGTGGGACAAGTAGCAGTTTCCTAATCCATTCTACAGAATGTTTTCAACTTTCGAGGAGCATATCTTTCAGCTTAGATTTTTGATTCAAGCGATTCAAAAGGCTATAGAAAGATCAAATAGTTATACAAGTTTTTATAAGGATTTAGAGCCTAAATCCCTATGTATATCTACCAGAATCACTGACAAAGTCTCTGAGCATATAATCTTCCTAATTTGGCTCCTATTTCGATTTTGATTTTTATAAGCCGAAAAAGTCCAAAGCTCGTAAATATTTTCTGAAGATTTACACGAAGAAAGAGCCTATATTCATAGCTTAAATACTAAGCTACCTCACACCTATATATCGAGAGAGCTTTTAAAGGGAGAAATTGTGCAAAAAAGGTGTAATTTTAAGAGGTGTGTAAAACAGGCGTGAAAGCAAGCAAGGAGCATTGGAGAGCAGCAAAAGAGTTCAACCTAGCATAGGTTTGAGTAAGATTGTAGTTTCTGCTTTTTTACTTGTATATATGTCTATGGCCTTTAGTGCCTAATTTTGTTATGTACTTTAGATGCTGTAAACTTGTGATGATTATTATAAAATAGTTTGTGCTTATAAATTCTATTTATGTTTATATCGTCACTGTGTAGAATCAGAATGATTGCATTAATATGCATGATAAAACTAATATGTGTAGTGCCTCATTGCGTGAAGCCTATATACTTATATCCGATTGTGAAGCAGAAGCCAACTACCAATTAGTAGATAGAGCATATATAGTAACATATCCTAAGTCTTGTGAAGCAACATAACTTTATCCGAATTCCCTATCATAATAGCACAACTGCGTATTTTTTGCTGCTAGGCCGATAATCTACTAGAGCATGTTAGACATATATAATTCATACTATTAGCTTTAAAGTATGATAAATATAGAATAGAAGCAATTATTTACACTCTTGAATATGAGATGTATATTTTACTAAATTTAGTGCATGAATAGAATTCATTCTTTTCTTACAACGATTGATAATCTCACAAGTTAAGACCATCTGATCTACATATATATGTTTCTAATTTCCCACATAATCGTTATATGTATCTTTAATATATGAAAACTCCAAAAAATGTGTGTCGTTTATTTGACCTAATGTCTAGTTATTAAACAGCCACAACTCAATCGCTATGGATTGACCTTATGCTTATCACTAACTAGTAAGAATTAGTTTATAAATTTATTTATATAGGATAACTCAACGACGGTCTTACCACAAGTGTGTAAAGAAAAGCTAAATAAGGTTCATATTGATGAATTTTACTTTGTCATATTTATTTATTAGAAATTTGTCACATAAATTGAGTTATAGGCTTGAGTGGTGGATAGCTGGAAAGGAAGGATACATTACAACTAAACTATACATGATGGAATACATTATTTGCTGTCTTATAGTCCTTGAGTTTTATTACTTGCTTGAGGATAATTAAGACTAAGTGTGGGGTATTTGATGAGACCAAATTATTTGGTCTATTTAATACTTAACTAACATAATTTTTTATTATTTAAGAGTATAATTTAATGGTTTTAGCTAGTTTTTATTTTTTAGGTAAATTTAGGACTTATGTCGAAAACGTGCTAATATAGATTTTCAAAACAATAGATGGACAAAAACAAATAAAATGACAAAAGTCACAATCTACGGAGTGCATAGCCAGACACACAGTGATGTGGTGAGGAGAAAACATATGTCACAGATAAGAAAGCTGATAAGAAAGCTGACTTAGTAGAGGCCGCATGTATGATCGAGTGCTCGACAGATCATTATTGGGGAGCGATGTGCTGATGTTTTTTATATTGGATCAGCAGAGCAAACTAACTTTTGAGAGCAATAAAGTTCACACTAGATGTCTGATTCAATGATTTAAATTGATACAGAAAGAAGAAACAAACATATTTAATTTTCTAAAGTCAAAGTCTAATTATCGATCGATTAGAGTCAGGAGTGCAATTAAAGTAGGTGTTCAGAAACTTTCCTAATTCGAATAAAATCCGAGTTTCCGATTTCTATCATCTTTAAGTCTGATATTCTAGAGACTTCTTAGCAGATTTACATAAGAAGAAACTTACTAACTTGTGCAGATCTTCTTTCCTAAGAGTGGTGCAATTTCCTAAGCTATAAGAAAGTTTTTGCTCCCCTCTTTCAAGTGTACCACAACACCAACTATCTTAGTCTGAAATTGTCTTAGCATTTCGACCTAAGGTCACCAGTGAAGGAAAGCAAGGAAGGATGCTAGAGGGAGGAGATAGTTTGGTTTGTGAGGGTTGTTCCTGCTTAACTTATTATGTGTTTTCACATGACAATTCATGCCTAATTTCCCTTATGTAGTTCAAGTGTAATAAATTATGATATGTTATTATGAGATTATTTTTCTTAATAAAGTCATGTTTTTATGTTATGTTTACTGAGCTTTAACTAGATGATGGCGTTCTTGGATGACAAACTTAATTAATAATGTGTTGTTTCTTGATTTCTTATCATTGATTTAAATGTGAGCTTTGAGTCAATATCAATTAGTCTAGTCGTAAATAAACATATATCGTGCGTGTTTTTGTAAAAAAAATACGTTATGTGTACTTGAGCTAGATTATCTAAACTGAACTACCACTATTTTGTTCGTTAATGTGAATGTCATTCTTTTATGCTTCTTTCTCACGTGAATGACCTATATAATTTATATCATTGACATATATAATTTATATCACTGGCTAAAGGGTATAGTACCGTTAGGGTAAGAGCGATTGTTTATGCCTTGTCACAGCATGCTACTGCACGAGGTCGTATATTTTGATGAGTTGTTTCATTACATGATATTATCTTTAGTATTGACTATAAACACAATCAGAACTTAGCCACATGAGCTACGCATTTGTTTAATGATTCTTCTTCTTTGTTTTTTGCAGTCTTACAGTTTTACGGGTTTCCAACCTAATGTAACCCTCCCTTAATTATGTCTTGTTATTTTTTATTTTGTTAATTACTAATTTTGCATATCTCTATCCTTGTGGATTCGATCCCGACTAAGTTTGCTAGTGAGGCCAAGTATTTTATTTGCATATGACTATCAGCTACACACAGTTCTCACATGCTTCTATCGGTATCCACACACGGATGGTGGATAGCCTTCTTGAATGTTAGCTCCCTGGAATACCCTCACACTCATAATTGTGTTTCTTGTCTTTGAACATATCGAAGAAACATGAATGGAAGAGATGAACAAAACAAAAACATCGTACACACACACACACACACACACACACACACACACACACACACACACACACACACACACACACACATATATATATATATATATCCACCACTAAGTTATTAGATTTTAGCTATTGGGTTAAGCCCAACAACTGAGTTACTAGGTTTGGGCCATGGGCAGAATAATATTATCCATGGGTCATACACATGGTTTTAAACTCATTTTGTTTATCCGATTTAGATGCGGATTAAAAAAGATCATATAAGGACCAACTTTCATTTTTTTACTCAACTTAATATCCTTCACTGAATTGTATGCTACCTTAGAAGTTTATTTTTAACTAACCATGGACTAAAAGCCCATTGATCATAATCGGCCTCTATTAATGTATCATGATTCATAATTAAGAATAAATTTCTTCTTGAGGTAACCAAAATCTCAGTCCCTATGAGTCTATAACTAGTTTAATGGGCAGACACTAACAATCTCCCACTTGCACATAAACTAGTTATCAAGATTCCCCCTATTTGACAATATCTTGAATAAAGATAAGGAAGGACAACATGTTATCCATTTTAGGCTCATTTTTTTTCTTGATCTCCGAGTAAGATTGCACTGAAGCAGCTACTGCCACTTGATCCACATAGATGGACTCTGAAATGGTAACCATGGGAAGAAGCTCCACTACCTTGATACAATTAAGTTATCATCGAGTCTAAAACGTTACACAAGGGCGCTTGTCAAGAGGCAACTCGATTTTTAATTTTAGCATCTTATTTTTATTTCTTTTCGTCAGTTAGTAATTTGAATTTTCATTAGTTTAACTAACCCACTGACACTTGATTTCTTCAAGTCTTCAAACTACGACAAAGTCATAGTGTGGGGTCTTTACAGAAAATGCGACAACTTTCTTTTTTTTCAAAAACAAGCAGCGTGCAAGTTTATCGCTTTCCATGCGTGCGGCTTGGTTATTCAAGCTCGCCTGAGGATTTGCAGCGGAGCAGCGTGCAAGGAAGAAGACCCCCGGGCACAGCTAGCGCGCTCCCTTCTCACTACATGCATACTTATGAACTGTGAGGAAACATTAGATTTTTAGTGTGGGGTAGGGAAGTTACCGCTAAGTATTTAATAGAGTCTTTTTTAATATTTTTATGTTTTCTTTTATTTAAGTCATCTCACATATAATTTGAAATTTTTTTAAAAATCTGAGCTTTGTTATATGTTCATTATTTCATTCAAGTGATTTGCTTCCACACATGTTTTGATAAAATTTTATGGTTTGTTCAAAAGACTTGGTTAGAAATCTTAGAGAGCTTCGATAAGCCTTGCTAGAACATGTTGATGCTTAGTTTGAGGTAATATCTAATTATTTTATCTTTGAATTACTTGAGTTGAGTATTCCCTATGAGTCCATATCGTTAAAACTATTCCAAAAAATTATTCTATATGAGTGACCTATCTTCTATTGAGAGTATGACTTATAAAAAAGGGAAAAAACCCAAAAAGTCCCTTAACTACCACCACTTACTCAATTGCAGTCCGAACTACCACGATTTTAAAAAAGGGTGCGATGAAAATAAAATTAGACTGATTTCGGATGATGCTTAATTTCAATTTGTTTGATTTCTTAAATGTAATTGATCTTATTAAATTTGTTAAGGATTATGGATGATTGAGTATGAAAAGACGTCGTTTTATTTATGTGCAGAAAATGATATTATTTATTTTGAGAAACAACCGATGTAATTTTCACACACGAATCTAAGGTTTGTAATAATATTAGTTTAGAATTGTAAGGTAAATTTTATTTTAAAAAATCAATTCAATTTTTTTTATTACACCTTTTTTTAAAATCATGGTAGTTTGGACCGCAATTGAGTAAGTTGTGGTAGTTCAGAACCCATTTTGGGTTTTTTTCCTATAAAAAATCTCTCAACTAAAGGTCGTAAAAATCAGAGAGAAAATTTTTAAAAAAGAAACATGAAAAAATAGAAAACAAACCATGTTTGATAGAGTTATGGAAAAAAATCTTATATTTTCATAATGTTCGTAAAGTTTAAACTATCAAGCTCTTATGAATATGAGCTTCTGTCCTAAACCACCGGCTGATATCCCACTAACGTGGAGCAAAATTACAGTTTAGGTCCACCTATTCCCGGTTTAGAGAAGGGTAGATAGTATAATTGTGAATAACTAGTAAGACATGCTCATTGTTTGTTCATATCTTTGACATTATCTTTATTGATTATTGTTCAAAAAAGTTAAAGCATGTGAAGTCAGGTGCGTACAAGTGGCTACATAAGATTGATGCTAATGATTTCGCCTTTACCATGATTGCTTTTTAGATGTTGCATGTGAGTTAACTTGTGAGTCTGAATTATGAGTAGATACATTAACACTAAAATATACAAGGAGATACATATATTTGTTCCGATGTCCCGAGTTTTTATTACTTACTCGAGGGCGATCAAGGGTTACTGTGGGGTATTATGATGACACCAAATTTTACTATCTCATTCACACTTAACTCACCTAATTCTATACCTTCTTTAGTGCTATTTAATGATTTTACCTAGCTTTTGTATTTCAGGCTTATTTTAGGTTTTAATGTGAAAACGTGCTAAAACGGCAGGCTTGAGCATAATTCGGACAAAAAAAGAAAATCAGATAAAAGACTGCAAGTCAGCTGAGCGGAACAACCGCGCGTAGTGGATAATTGTCGCGCGCGCGATGATGTGGTGATGGATATACACATGTCACACAAAGAAAGGAACAAAGAGAGCTGACATGGCATTGATAGCACGCGAGAGCTGCTCGCATGGTTGAGATATGACACATGCATGTGACGTAATGTTTCCAAATCCTGAGTCAGCGATGTATAGAAATTTGTAAGAGTCATATCTTCCACATACAATATCCGATTTAAGCTATTCAAGTTGTCACAGTAAGAGAAAACAAAGATCTACAACTTCTAAACAAGAGTCAATGCTTGAATCTCAATGGATTTCTGCTAGTAGGATGGTCAAAGTCGGCGAATAGATTGTTTTTAAATTCGACTCCTAAATTGAATAGATTTTCTCTTCAGCCTTGAAGTCCGAATCAAGTAGGAATCCTTGAAGATAATCATCAGAAGATCTGCATCAACATGTTGTTTAATTTCTAAACAACCCACACCTATATAAGGAGGTCTTTACCTCATAATTCAAGTGTGTTGTGTGCTATTTCAACCTCGTGCCTAAGATGCAATATTTGACGTGCAATCAAGAATCTTCAAGCTATAGTGGTGAGCAACAAAAGATTCGTTCTAACATAGGTTTGAGTTAAATTGTAAGGGTTTTTCCTATCTTTTTACTCATGCTTATGTCTATGGCCCTTTGGCTAAATCTCTTGTGTAGTTCGGGTGCTGTAAACTTGTGATGATTATTCTTAGATAATTTGTGCTTATAAATTTTATTTATATTGATATTATAACTACGCAAAATCTATGTGATTGCATTGATTTGCATACAATTAATGAGTGTAGTGCATGACTGCATTGAATCTAAGCGCTTAGAACTGATTGTACGATGGAAGCAAAATATAAATTAGAGAGTGCATATATAGTAATCTATCCTAAGTTATGCGAAAGCATCAAACTTAGTCTGACTTCCCTATTACAATGGCACAATTGTGTATGTCTTGTTGCTAGGCTGACAACTTATTATATCATGTTAGATATATAGTGTTCATACCATGGCTTAAGTGTACGATGAATGTAGAATAGCAGCAATTATTTACACTCTACAATATGAGATGTATTTACTGAATTTAGTGCATGAATAGATTTTTATCTTCAGCATCGATGATCACTAGTCTCACAAGTTAAGCAACTTAAATTACATGTTTATCCTATTGATATTTTTACTTATTGTGCATGTTGAAGTATAGTCACCATCATAATTTTAAAACCCCCATAACTTGAGCTTTTTCTTTCTCAATTGTCAAGTTACTAGCTTGTCTATAATTCAGTCTCTACAGATCGACTCTGTACTTATTGTTTGTTAGTGAGGATAGGTATTATAAATTTATTTGCATATGACACGTCAACAACAGTCCTATCACATAATAATCATGAAACTTGCCTGTGATATTTTCACAAACAGTTGGCATGCAATGATTTTCTAGTGATTTCAAACTTACAACAAGAGGCAGTGGCTTAAAATAATTAGCAGCCTTCTCAATAGTGGAGCTTTTATATAGTAAAATTAATGGTACCTTGACAACAACCATTACAGGAGTGACAGGCTTGACCACCACTTTTATATCTTCACAAGTTGGTTCTTTTTTAGCAGGTATCTCAGAGTCATCTTCATTCGCTTTTTTAAGAGGGGTCTCAATGGAGACTAGATTCTTAAGTGTTTGGGATGGCTAGGAGACAAAAGTTTGCAGCCTTAAAAGCTCGGCAGCCTCCTGGTTGAATCTTTGTCGTAAGCTTCAGAGTTGAACAAGTTGTTCATCCCAAAATTGCTTATTTCGTTGTAGCATTTCAAGCAGCATCTGTTTAACTTTTTCTAGCCCGGTTGAAATCTTTGTATTGGTCATCATCCTGATTTTTTTCCTCTCAATGAAAGCACCAATTGATGCCACCAATCATTTGTGACTGAAAAGAGAGACTAGAAATGGAGGATATTATAAGATTTAAGGGGATTGAAAAGAGGAGAATGTGAGATTAAGATGATGAAGTAGAAGACGACAGAGGAGATGCAAATCAAGGTTAAGTTGTTCGATTCCTTTTATTCATAAGTGTTGCACTTTTTTTTTGTAGAGTGTGTAAAGAAATACAAGATTCAAACCACATGCTGAAGTTTCCTTAAGTATTTAAAGCCCCCTAATTTTGATAATCTTTTCACATTCATTCACTAACCGTTAGTCTTCAATTTTTATAAAAATTGTTTTAATTACTTGATAAATGGGTCTAACAATTTCATATTATTTCTTGGATTTGTTAATTTAGGTATAGGTTATTATGATTGTTCTAAAAAGTGAATAATGGAATGGCGATGCATTTTATGCTTAGACTGAGAATTCAAATAATAAATATACCTAGGATGACATTTTTCCATAAAAATTAGGGTAAACTACAAAAACATTCCATGAACTACCACCAATGTTCAAATTAAGTACCGAACTTTTTAATTTTTCAATTTCAGTATCAAACTTTTTTATTCTACAATTTTAGTACTATACACTTAATAAAAAGAAGAAATTAACATGAGATATGAGAATTAGTTTGTAAGTCTAACTCTTTAGCTAGAATTTTGAAACTTGCATAAACATTTCGGACCCAACATATGTTTTTTTATATAAATTTTCTCATTTTATTAAGTGTATAGTACTGAAATTGAAGAATTAAAAAGTTCAGTACTGAAATTGAAGAATTAAAAAGTTCGATACTTAATTTGAAAATGAACGATAGTTCAGGACATGTTTTTATAGTTTACCCTAAAAATGATCCACAACTAAAAAAAACCCAATGATGAATATGGTTGATATTTAATTTTGTATGGTGCTCGGCTGGGTGACAGTGAAACCGACAAAATTTATTTATCAAAATATCCAAAGGGTCTCCCTACTCTCTATCCATACACTGACATGACTCCCACTTGGAAACTCGAACTCAGCTGAGGATGGATGCCATGTGCATTGAGGAAGAGCAAGAAGCTTTATGAAAACGGCTGTGAAGATGATGAATGCACTCCTCCCCTCCCCTCACATCAAATCCACTCTCGTCTCACCCCATCGGAGTCGCCACTCTTTCCCGCCCCACATTTCCTTCACCAACAACAACCTTACTAAAAGCAGGTCCAGCTTGGCGGCCATCCAGCTGCAGCCACCATGCGTAGCTTCCATCCCATTCCAGCCCACTAACGACGAAGCCTACTTACAGGCCGAGTTTGGCGGCCGCGGCGTCACCTTCGACCCCATCGGAGACATTGATGGCCGGCGCTCCAGTGTGGTCAAGATGGAGCTGGACAACGGGACTATGGCCGCCATGATGCTGCCCGCC
>NQLW01000087.1:1440378-1466404 GCA_002312845.1 Kalanchoe fedtschenkoi
AGAAATTTCAAGTACAGAAGGATTTGTATTATTCTAGGTAAGAGACGATGCCTGTCTTAAAATACTATGCAAACCAAAAGGAACTTAGAGATGCCCTCAAATTTTGTAACTATGAGACAGTGTATTTGTGAACAAAATTGTGCAAGGCATGCTGATGAAAAAGTTTAAGAGGATGAGGATACATTTATGTTGTATGTAATGGGATTAAATTTTCAATATTTGCTTTTTAAGATGAAACCATATTGTTATGAAAGTTCAAGAAGAAAGTCCAAGACAATTGGCCACAAGCATAGAATCTAAAGCTACAACTCTTTACTAAAAACTTACATACTCTAAGAAATTTGGTTGACAAGATTCAGATAATCAGAAGAATAATACAGTTGAGTGTGGTTACTGTAAAAAATAGGGACATACAAAGTATCAATGGTATAAGTTGATTGAAAATCCAGAAGATCATAAATTTCCTAAGCCTCCTACTAAGAAACAGTTAATAAAAATAAGAAAATTTGCTCAGTTCTTTGAGTTAATACCTTATCACAATATCAGATAACTCTTCAGGCTCTTCCAGTAGTATAACAAAGAAAGTCTATCAGTTTTCACAATAACAACTCCAAAAACTTTTAATATGATGAACTCAATGGGAAATATATTCAACTATGAAATTTTAATCAACACTGTCTCTGCAAGTAAACTTAGTTGTCGCGCTGTTGTTAGTCTTAATAAAGTTTGGATTCTTGATTCTAGTGCAATACTCATATCACCTCACAGTTTCACTTACTTTTTTTTTATAAAGAAAATTTATAGATATGATCAAAAAGAGCGAAATGAGCTACAAAAAGCCTGAGACGCGCATGGCGCCAGGCTAGAAAGGCACTATAGAGGCGGAATGCGCTACAAGAGGCGCTAAGCGCTAAGCTAGCTAGGAACTCGGGAAAGGACTCAACAGGGCGGCGCCCTGAGACGCACCTCGGGAGGAACTCGCAAGTACTCAGCCATAATCCTTCTCATCAGTTATTCAACTTCCAGATGGAAAATCCAGACCTATAACTCATACTGGATTCCATACAACTTACTTCACACATTTTCCTCAAATATATTCTTTTTGCTACCTCATTCACCTTTAATCTTTTCTCTATCTCTAGCTTTGTCAAAGATACAAATGATTCCATTTCTCTTAATCACATTGCTTGCTTTTTGTAGAACAATGTGTTAAAGAAGAGACATTTGATGGGTAACTGATAGGACAATAATTTACCCTATTTAGATACTTATACTTAAGATATTTGAATAGTTTCCGAGCGATTATGAGTAATTTATAGTTGATTTTGTCTCTTATGGGTTAAATATGACGAATACTGGCCTCAGAAGAGGAAAAAGATGAAAATAGTCCAACCTGGGTTAAAATCGAACAAAAAACCAAGTTCAGGGGTCAAATTATCAAAAGAAGAAGTTCAGGGGCAAATCTATAAATATGCAGAATCAAAACTCGACCCAGATCGAGCTGCCTTTTCAAGAACTCGACCCAGACCGTGTTTCAAGTCGGCGCACGACCTAGATCGAGCTTCCTTTGCAATAGCTCGACCTAGATCGAGCTGACATGTGGCAAACCCAGAAAATGCAGTTTCTAATTCTCCTTTAGGAATCCTTTTGGCGATAGGATTCCTGCCGAAGACAGTCTAAGGTGAGATATCAACTATTAATATAAGCCTTGTGCTCCTCTTGGTTCGACTCGGTACCTACCGATTTTATTTGACTGCTGTGACCCCTGAAACGTTAATTGACATCTATATCGGGTTAAAAATACGCACTGTCAAATTGGCGTCGTTGCCAGGGAGCGTCGGTTTAATTGTCTAGAGTTTTTGACTTAATTTTTATCTAGCTCAATTCTAAAAAATTTGCATATATTTTTATTTTATTTCATAAAAAAAATTTCATTAATTTTTTTCTCTCCATCTTGTTTTGCGAGGATGTTTCCTTACTATCAACAAGATTATTCTTCAAGCAGAGCATCAAACAGTTCAAGATGGTACGAACATGCTTATGACCCAAATTGCCCACCCTATGAATCTCAAAGTACACCTTATTGGAGGGAGCAAAGTTACACACCAAATTCCTACCAACAGGATTCAGAACCCCACCTTGCAGTCAATGACACGGCGAAATTCATGCAAATAATGCAACAAAGCCACACCCAACTTATGCAGGCAATGCAACAGACTAACACTCAACTCTAAGCAATGCAACAGAGCACTGATCAACAGTTCGTAATCCTGAGAAAAAAAACTACTGAGCATCTAGATCGAGTCGAACAGCACTATGGTTTATTAAACAACGAGATACAACATATGGAAACCCAAGTGTGGATGGTAGAGATACAAGTGGCGCCACACCATGGTGATGTGGAAGAACTAACAGATGAAATTCAGCCGGAGCTTGAAACTTCATCCATTATAGCTGAACTTGAAGAACCTCAAGGTAAACAACAGACGAACGAAGTCCCTGACCAACCTCATGCTCATGTTCACAAGGATTTTGTTGATATATACCTGGACACCCCAAAGAAAACTCCCCATGCTCAACAAGTTGAGATTTTTAAAGAAGTAGTGAAATTTAACACACTAATGAATTTAGATGAAGACTCAAAGCTTGATGTGTCAATCCATTTAGTGGAGCACGGTGCACAATCTGAAGACCAACACGAAAAATTAAAGATAGGTGTGTCAATTAGAATTGATGCTCCATATGAAGATGTGTTCCTTCCGCTACCTTTAAAACCTCCCGACAATTTTTGGAATTACATGGTTACTGATATTTGGAGTGCAAGGGGCGATGCATATTATTTTCATATTTTTAAGGGGAAAAACCCAAAAGGGGCCTTGAACTATCACTGCTTACCCAATTGCGGTCAGAACTACCATGATTTCCAAAAAGGGTGCAATGAAAAAAAAATAGAATTGATTTTTTGAATTAAAATTTACCATTACAATACAAACCTAATATTATTATAAGACTTAAATTTGTGTGCGAAAATTACGTCATTTGGTTATCAAAAGACGTCGTTTTCTTTATGTGCGCAAAATGGTATAATTTATTTTGATAACCAAACGATGTAATTTTTGCACACAAATTTAAGTCTTATAATAATATTAGGTTAGGAATGTAATGGTAAATTTTATTTTAGAAAATCACTTTATTTTTTTTTTCATCGCACCCTTTTTGGAAATTGTAGTAGTTCTAACCGCAATTGGGTAAGCGGTGGTAATTCAGGGCCCCTTTTGGTTTTTATCTCTATTTTTAAAGGACATCATCGTCATATGTGGTTCCGCCTGAAGCTGCAACATCCTATTATTTTTTACTGAAGATTATTCCAATGAGATTTCAAGACGGATTGAAAGCAGGACGATTTTTCAAGGCCTTTTTAGAAGGGATCCTAGCAAAGGACTTCTCAAGAGTGATTTCTAAGGCCACTGCCTTCGCTACGTATCACTAAGACGTTAAACTAGGCCTTTTCGGGAAGTAACCCGCTCAGTCAGTTTTTTCTTTTCTTTTAGGTTTTAGGGTAGTATACATGGCATGGGGGATTTTAATCGCTCAATGAATTTTTGTGTGAACTGTGGAGCGATTATTGTCCTCAAACTTATGTGTCCACAATTTTGAAGGTGTTGAGAAATTATTAGGGTGAAAAGATGACAACTGAGTATTGAAACTGCTTATTTTGCCCAGAACCACACGATGGCTCGATCCGGATCGTGCCCAAGTAAAATATATTACATATATAATCATGATGTGACAATATAAGGAAAGTAAAAAATATGATTATCTATGGTTAAATCCATCGATAATGAGTACCTTGGTTTTGGTCAACCTGAAGGTCGAAATGATGGAGAATATGGGCATCAATTTTATGGAGTGGGGTGGAGATGATGGAGAATATGGGTGTCGGTTTTATGGAGTGGAGGGAGGAGTGTGCGCATAAACTCCCCCTCTCCTTCTGTAACCGCCCATGGATATAAAACGCTGTATATAGTGAACAAAATTTATACAGCGTTATGTAAAATAAACGCCGCTTAAAGTTTATACGGTGTTTTCTTGTTAAAAACACCATATATAGTCTTACTCAAAACGGTGTAGCTCTGCACTTTTGACTATATACTACGTTTTCTACTTATAAACATCGTATATAGTTTAAGCGTCGTATAAAGTTAGTAACTGAAACGCCGTATTAAATCAATAATGTACTAGTGATTTTTCATGATCCCAACGAAGGGCTACTACTATTGATGTGAACCAACTTTCTAAGAGCAACGAGAGATCAGGAAATGATGGGAGAACCAGAGAAAGAGGAAGAAACAAGCATAGAAGATGAGATGTAGCAAACGGAGATTAGGGTTAACTTATTTCGATACCTTTCCTTATTCCACAGAGTACACATTCCTCGCTGCTTTGAAAATGACCTTGCCCTCAAAGTCAAGAATTCTGACATGCAAAATCTCCTCAAGCTTTCCTGGTGAGGGTGTATAAGCAGCAGAAAAAGTAGCAGCTTGACTTTTAGAGAGTTGGAATCCATACAAGCAAGCTCCCATATTCCAATCAAGAATTAAAGCAGCTGCTGTTGCGAACGCTTCAAGTCATGGTACCCCAGTTATGAATCTATACAGAGGAGAGTCCACAATAATTATCAGGATTGAACCCAAGTACATAAATCCAAGATGTAAAACCCGGCCTGTTTTCTGAATCAAGTTTCAAAGCCCTTTTTACGTCAAACTTATGGCAATATCTCGATTCCCCAGGCTATTGTAAGTTTGACCTCTCATATACAATAACTTGCCATTTGCTTGTAATCCATCAATATCAGCTTGCACGCGGCATTAGTTAGGTTACATGAAATCATGAGCTTTGATCCGCTTCTCATTTCTTTCGAAGGTCCTAACATATTTTTCTGTCTGAAAAATACACTGCCCTCCATTTTTTGCATGACCAGTAGCTTTAGGAATTTCTTTGATGTTCAAGTGCCGTGATTCTTTCTCCCTAACAAATGACGTCAACTCAATTTCATAAAACACTGTTGAGTGTGGTGGCATAACACCTAATTTCTACATGAACTTTCTAGCTCCAAAAGCTTATTCAGGAGCGTTTATGACTAAAGAACTCATGCACTTCTTCTTCTTCATGACAGCTTGCCCCCATCATTAATGATTTTCTCATCATTAGTCTTAAATTAAAAAAGACCCTCTGCCTCATCAGTGACTTGCTCATCAGAATCCATACCCAACAGGTTACTAAGCATCACTTGAAGTAATGAGAGTATTCTTTAACGACAAGGCCTTGCCTACTTTTATTACATAAAGTTCAAGCATCTTGTTCTGCTTTGGGTACTGCTTTTTGAACCAACTAATCATACATAAGCAATTGCTCCTCACTCCAACATCAACAAGCACATGACTTGCTTTGAAGTTTGTATCAACCAGTATCAGCATATACTTCACATGCTTAATGTTTCTTTTCACATCAGCCATAATGTCTGTTTGGATTTCGTATGAGCTTTTGCTTGTATCTTGAAACCACACATTTGGATGTACAATGTGCTCCAGGAGGGAATTCCATATTCATTGATCGACCAATTGATTCCACCTCAATACTTTGACATCCCAATCAGCTACTCTCACACTATCAATTTGAGTAACCGAATATTTTTCTGGATAGTAGTTACTTTGGTTGACCCAAGTTCTGTTTAAACAACTGCTTGCCAAAGAACTATTTCAAAACCATCATTGTAGTTAAGTTCGGGTGGCAATAGAGGAGACTTCTTTATCCACATACACATAAATTTTATTTGAAGTTCAATAAAATAGTGTCTGCTGCAGGTCAACCTCAACAGAATATGTAAATATGACAAATTCATTGAAACATTTATTCGAACAATTGGTGTGCACAACAATTCTAGGGTTATGAAACTATGAACGAGAGGTAGCAGGTACGGATCCGCATAAACATTATCAGTTGGAGTGACCAATGTAGAGCTATTGAGTAGATTACCTCTAACATTTAGCTTCGTCACCATAACCTTGCCCTCTACTAGTGGAGTTTGAGAATCATTAGACTCACTTTTCACACTGCTAACATTCTCCATTGTCTGGAGTTCCTCGTCTCCACCATCGATCATGATTAGATCTGCTTTCACCTCTGTTTTGTTGTCACTTTTCTCAGCTTCGTAAGTCTTCACAAGGTCCGAATCGTCGGAGAGATTAGAGAGGGAGATGATTAGTTTTGTCATCCCGTCACCGAAAGTTGTGGAACTCCTTCATTCTTCGTGCATTAGCAAATTGTTCTTCATGTAACTCCTCTAAAAATGGTTTATTGTTTTGTTGCATCTCAATCAACATCTAGTTGATCGCATCCCGTCTGATTATGGAAGTCGTGATTATCTGCATCCTCTTTTTTCTCTCAATGAAAGCACCAAATGATGCAAACCAATTTTCTTAGAGCAACTAGAGATCTAGAAATGAAGGGAGAATCGGAAAATAAGGAAGAAACAAGCAGAGGAGATAAAGAAGATGAGATGTAGCATAAAGAAATTAGGGTTAACTGATTTCGATACCTTTCTACATTCCACAGAGTATACATATATATGACTTACAAATTGTGAATTATACCCCTTCAATTCTTTTCTATTACTCTAAACTCCCCTTACGTAGCTTGATAATATCTCTTGCATCAACTATCCATAAATGATTAGCATTAAAGAGTAAAAATAAAACCGAACATATTAACTTAGAATGTCAGGTCAACCATATCCATTTATTTAAAACAACTCAGAATGTAAAACTTGGTTCACAATAATCCTTAGTCCTGGATGCAAATTTTAATACAACATTAACCCCCATGGAAATACTCTTGGATTCAAATGATCAGCCTTGAAGTCCAATAATTCCTGCACACACAAACCAGCATCCATTTTTCTAATGAGCACACTTACCTGAATTTACAAGAAAGATAGCGAGAAGCAAAGCTTACCACAAGCAATTCTCCCACCAGCATTACCAGTGCTCTTGCTAAGTTCATGACCACCTGAATATGGAAAAAAAATGATCCCAACTCTTGAGTGTGTGGAAGTACATCAAAGAAAAAAGTAGATTAAAACATAGGCTGAAGAAATTGATGACAGAAGCCACTTTTAAGAAAACTAATCATGAGCAACAATGGAGGAATGTGATTAAAAGCATTAGTAAACTGATTCTTCATATTCAGCATAAATGAGCACACTAACTACTAAGAAAGGGATATCAAGCTGATGTGTTAACATTGCAAATATCTGTAACCCTTAGAATATGAATATGACATTTAGAATATGTAATATTTCATGTAATGCAAATAACTCAAGTCATCTTCTAAGTTCTGACACGCAGCTTTCCCAACAAAAAGTCATCTAAGCAACTTACATATAACAAAGTGAGCTCCTTGGATTTTACATAAATAGATACAGGTTAAAAAATTACCTTTGCCAAGATCATCAGGATCAGCATGGACGACAACAGCTCGCCCAATAATAGAGTTCGGTCCAGTGAGTGGGATCTGCAACAAAGAATCATATCACAGTATATAAAAAAAAATATATATCTGCGCTAATGTGTTAGGTAAATGCGTCATCCATTTAGAAAAGAAAATGTACCTGGGTGTCAACAATTGTGAAGGTTGCAGTTCCTGTAAAATAGCAGGGGGGTTGTAATTCGTAAGCTTAGAAGAAATAATATAAGCAGAATGCCAAAAGCATTGTACATTGTGACATAACGATCGTCAATGAAAGCAGTAGAATGGTAACACTTAATAAGTAGTACAAATCTAATGAAATTACAGAAACTAGAACATAAGAGGGGGGACCTCAGAAATAAAAATGATGTACACAATGGCATCCTCAGTTTGAAGTCACCATTATCACCACCAGACTAGCACTATTTGGCACTTAAATTTTCAATGAAAATAAATAGTTTAGGGATCGTACCGTCATCACTCGCTGTGATATTCCCTAGGTCACCGGCATGACGGGTTTCATCATCTGGAGCACCATGTTCCTTACCCAAGGGATTGAAATGCGGACCTGAAATTAACTGTAAGAC
Organism: Kalanchoe fedtschenkoi; assembly: GCA_002312845.1. NCBI lineage: Eukaryota > Viridiplantae > Streptophyta > Magnoliopsida > Saxifragales > Crassulaceae > Kalanchoe > Kalanchoe fedtschenkoi. The sequence continues at coordinate 1,448,493 of NQLW01000087.1, forward strand.
GTTTGATATATTCAAAAGTAAATAATCACGAATATATAGATGAAGCCTGTCCGGTATAAGAGGGTATAATATAAAGAGCAGGGTACCAGTTGACATGCAGCCGTTGGTTGTGTCACCAAGGGCGTGCACATGGAATCCATGAAGGCCGGGTTTAAGTCCAGAAATAGTTCCGGTCACAGTGGTGGGGCCTGAGAGCATATATCCAGAAAACTGAGTATCACGAATACTAAGAGTATCCCCCCAACCCAACCCAACCCAACCCAAGCAAGTAAAGCGGCGAAAACATAGGCGGATCCACTGGGGGGGCAGCCGCCCCCGAATCCCACCTAAAATTCTTCTACCTAGGGTAAAAAAAAATTTATATATATAAAAAATAAATTTATATGTGTAATTTCAACGAAATTTTTAATTTTGCACTCCAAAATTCAACCCAAAACTAAGAAATTTTGTCCCCCCGAAAAAGAATTTCTGGCTCCGCCACTGGGCGAAAACATACCATCTCCTTCCTGAGCGAATTGAACAGTTCCCTTAACACCATCACCGCTTCCGAGGACCACAACAGCCTTCACCATCTTCTGCTTCTATGTGATCTAACCAAAAACATAAATAAAAGAAACACTACGATTATGATTACCTAACCAATTCGATGACGACCATTTAAGAATAAAATAAGATTTGAAAGCGGAAAATGGGTCAACATCCTGATCTGGCCAGAAAAGTGATCCTATTCCTATCATAAAAAAAAGAAGCAAAACATGAACAGGGAAATCGATGCTTGCTTTACTGGTTTGATCGCCTAAACTTCAGATCTGCTTGATTCGGAACTGTAAAACAATCGTACCAAATTGAAGAGCACTCACCTCAGAGCACCCCCCCACACGAGACGAGACGAGAGCAGCCAACAACCAAACCCGACCACAAGTAAATAGTTCGTGACAGATCATAAATAATGGTAGGTAAGAAAGAAGCTACGACGTCGTAACCGAAAGATTCCTGAGCATCAAAACGATAGCGTTTTTTTGCTCACATGTACATCCGCCATCAACCAACACCAATTGAAATTATGGCACGTTGATTTCTTGTGGCGCATGCATGCATAATTTACAATGATATTTTTACTGTATTAGTCATAGTTATCAGAACCGGACCGGAGGTCGAACCGGTCAGGGTTCCGGTTCCCGGTTTTCCGGTTGAACCGGCGGCTCAAATCGGTTCGACCGGTGGTTCATTTAAATGTAAATATTATTAAATATCACATTTAATTTACTAGTTATCGTATAAATCATAAAATATCTTGACGGTCTAGTGGTTAGAGCTTTCGCATGGTAGCCCTAAGGGCTGGGTTCGAATCCCAGCTCAAACATTTTAATAAAATAAATTTTTGGCTTGCAATTAAACCTTAATTAAACCATCAATTACACTAAACCGGTTCAACCGGACCGGTCCGGTTCACCGATTTTGTAAAAAACCGGCCGGTTTATCCGGTTTTTTTCGGTTCAGTGTGCACCCCGGTATTAATTTCGAATCGGACCGGTACCAGGTCCGGTTCCCGGTCGAACCGGCCGGTCCGGTCCGGTTCTGATAACTATGGTATTAGTTGTGCTTATATATACAATTGGTGAATATAGAAGTACAATCGGTGAATATTCATTAGTTCTGCTTTTATATTCACCAGTTGTACTTATATATAAAACTGGTGAATATAGCAGGGGCGGATCCAAGCTGTCCACCCAAATTCCGACCAAACGTTCATATTTTAGTGTGAAATATTTTTAATTTTTGTACCCCCAATTAAGTTTAAAAATATGATATTTCTTATGTTTGTACCCCCAGTCAGTTTAAAAATACCCTCAATTAAAATAAAAAATATTATATTTTTTATTTTTATACCTCATTCAATTTAAAAAAAAAATTTTCGTACCCCCAAATAAAAATTTCTAGTTCCGCCACTGGAATATAGAAGCACAACTAATGAATATTCATTAGTTTTGCTTCTATATTCACCAGTTGTACTTATATATAAAACTGGTGAATATAGAAGCACAACCGGTGAATATTCATCAGTTCTGCTTTTATATTCACAAGTTGTGCAGTGTGTTTAATGTGTAAAACGTAAAATAACGTCGTTTTCATCAAAATCAAAACGACATCGCAAATGGGAATAGGTGCTCCATGAGTACGCAAGAATTTGCAGGTGGGTGGTATGTTAACAGAAGGAATAGTCATGTATCCTCCATTTGAAAATGAGAAAAATATTATGAGCTTTTAATAAGAAGTGAATAGCTGATTTGTAGTTGGACTATTTCACCTTGTAACATATGTCGTTCGACTCTAATCTTACGTAAGTATGCCGGTGCCTTTCCGGATGTATGCTCATATATATGTTGATACTAATGAAAAAACTCTATTTTCTAGTATGTGACAATAGACAGGTCAATATAAACGACATAAATAACATATTTTACAGAAGCTAGAGTGCATGTTATTATCATTATGCACTCTCTGTTTAACCCATTCAAATTAATTATAATGCTTGGTAAATTGAAAAAATATTTGTTATCTTGTTAAATACAGAAGCCTGAGAATGTGACAATTCCAGTTCGTGCAGCCATTTGAAACTTCATACGGATAATGAAATGAAGAGAGTTAAGATGAAGTTCCTGGAGACGTTTTAATGGCAGTGCTGCTGGCAATGAGAGATACATACACATATATATTCTCTATCACACCAATACAAAATCATTTTATTTGATATGAGGTTATGTGATATCTGCTTAACGAACGATGTGTGTTGTCACTCATGACGTCAAACTTCATTATGATGAAAGCAAGCTAGCTGTTGCGGAAATACTTCCAGCTTCTATTTTATCCATGTACTCCTTCCGTTCTCTAATACATATCGTTTAAGGTTAATTTGAGTAGATTAAGGTGAAGTTAATGCTAACGGTTGAACAAATTTAATAGGTAGGTGGTTAATAATTTTTTGAAAAAATTCGTGCAAAAAGTAAAATTGATAGATGATTATTGGTGAGGAATGTATTCTTTATTGATTATGATAATGAAGTGATTAATGTTTGACATTTTAAGTTAGTTGTTGATATTAAATACGCATTGAAAATTGGTAAATGAAAAATAAAAGTAGACAAAAAAATTCGGTTAAGTGACATGTAAAAGAGCACAGAGGGAGTATGTCGCATAATATAAGGCCTCACAATCACTTTTTTTTAATATATATATATATATATATATATATATATATATATATATATATAATGTGGATCAAATGAAAACCTGTTTGGATTTGTAAACTGTGGACCATTAATAGCCCTTGATTTCGTTTGATCCTACGATCAGATTTTATTCTAGATTATTTATTTAATGGTTAATATTTTATCCGATAAGATATTGTAAATATCGTTTATTAATATTCCCCTTATTTATAGCTGTATTTAATTGATTCATATCTTAATTGGTTGTTACTTTCCTTTTATGAGTATCAATATCATTCGCTTATTTTTTTATCGTCTTCTACGTACAATCGCACGCGCTGCTGCTACTCGAGCTGGATTTTCCGCCGACGCCACCAATGTCGACGTCTTCTAATTCGGCGGCCGATATTGCGACAGGTCAGTTTCTCTTTTCCAGTGTTTCTTTTTCTTTTCAGTTATGTTTTTTTTTTATAGTGGGTTTGTTTTTTCTTTTCCAGTTTATAGATTGGTCTACTAACATGTTCTATATACCACAATCAGTTTTTTTTCTGTTACCCGACCATGTACCTCGATGATTTTTTTTAATTCCGAACATTGTACATGCCGGTGCACAATGGAATTGCTGGTGCACAAGACATCTTGGGTTAATTATGATTCACTATGCATAGTTTACTCGTCGGCGCAACAATCATATTTGGGTTCCTTTTACCGACTCGCTTAGTTATGTATTCCCTTTTCCGCACACCTGCCTTGCCGGTGTACAAGATTTATAGGCATCGTTTTTTTATTTTTTTTTTAAATTTTGTGTGCAATATCTGTACTTTGTTATTCTGGTGCACCGGCTTCTCATTTTAATTGCTTGTGCACCGGCTTCGCATTTTATTTGCCTGTGCACCAGCTTATATTTTTGTGGTTATGTATTAGGTGATTTTCAAGGTAGTGATGGAAGCAATGATAGCCTATTCATGAATGATGTGAACCCGAACGAAACTCAAGCTTCTGAAAACAATGATGAAGACCATGTTTCAGGTGATACACAGGAACAACAGTTATCGCCGTCAACTTATGATACCATGCACAGTGTCGCTGCTGGTGCACATACAGTTGCACCTGAATGTGATGATTCATTGAAGCCTTTAAAAGGGAAATTGTTTGAGAATTTGATGGATGGGATAAATTTCTACAAGGATTATGCGAAAATATGTGGGTTTCAGATTCGGAAGGCAACTTCGAAGAAGGCTTCACGTAGCGCTCATGTAAGTTTACAATACATATATTGCAACCGGCAAGGATTCAATATTTTCAAACATTTTGACTCATTGGCTGGTGAGTCCTCCGCTGGTTTTAGAAGGAGAGCTTCCTCACGTACTGGATGCAGGGCCCGCGTTGTGTTTAAGAGAGTGGGCGAGTCCTCATACATAGTGAAGGATTTTGTTGAAGAACATAATCACCCATTGACATCACCGGAATATCATCAGTTCCTAAAGTCACACATGTCATTAAATTATGCGCAACAAAATTTTGTGATGGACTGTGGGAATCTGAAAATTGGCGCAAGAAAATCTCACAGGATACTGAAAGAGTTATCTGGAGGGTATGCACATGTTGGTGCACAGGTGGTGGATGTAAAGAATTTCAAACGTGATTTTAAAATTTTCGTGGGGAATAGTGATGCACAAATTATAATCGATAAGCTAAGGAGCAATCAACAATACAGACCTGGGTTTTCATTTGAGTTTTGTGTCGGCATAAACGGTGAATTGGAAAAACTTTTTTGGGCTGACACGGTTTCGAAGAACCACTTTGCTGTTTTTGGAGATTGTGTTGCGTTTGATGCTACATACAGGACAAACAAGTAAGTATTTTAGTCATTATCAATTGCCGAATTATTTTTCAAGTAGCATATGTGGGTTTTACTGTCTGTCTTTTTTAAGAGAGTAAGCAACCACGGTGCACCACATGTGATGTGTTTTTTCTACAAATTTCAGATACAATCTAGTTTTTATTCCATTCACTGGGGTTGACAAACAATAAAAGTTGTGTCACATTTGCTGCCGGATTACTATTAAAGGAAGATGTTGAGTCATACTCATGGTTGCTGGAGGGATTTCGCAACGTGATGGGAGGCGGTCCACGCATTTGGGTCACTGATCAAGATCCCGCAATGAAAATAGCAATTAAGCGTGTTTTCCCCGAATCCATTCATCGGTTATACATGTGGCATATTAGTAAGAAGTTCACAGAAAAAGTATGTAAATCTCAACCACATATCTGCATTTTTATATTGTTCACTAATTATTATCAAGTTTAGTAAATAATACACAATTCATTGTTTGGTGCACTGCCATTTCTGGTGCACTTAGTTTTGGTGCACGATCTACTTTTAAACTGTTATGCCTTACTTGATTTTGTTTTTCATTGTTTATACATACAACAGATTGGGTCAGTACTTTGCAGCGAAAAAGAATTTCTTGACAAACTTGATGCTGTTGTGTGGAACCGCTACCATGAGCCATTTGAGTTTGAAGATTCGTGGAAACAACTTATCGATGAGTATGGGTTACATGGGAACAAATGGCTGTCAGACATGTTTGAAATGCGAAAAAATTGGATCCCAGCATTTTTCAGAGATGTCCCGATGGGAGGACTATTAAGGACAACGTCACGATCTGAGTCTGAGAATTCATTCTTCAATTGTTTCTTACACTCTGGGATGAGCTTAACAGAATTCTTTATGGCGTTCGAAACTGCAATGGATGCGCAGAGACACAATAAGCATTTGATGGACCATGAATCTTTGAATACGTTCCCTGTTTGCAGAACGTCATTGCATATTGAAAAACACGCAGCTGAAATATTTACTCGTTCTATTTTTTTGATGTTCAACGAGAGATATATGCTGCTTGCGTGCTCTGCAACGTGTGCTCCATATCGGAAAACGAAGGAGTCAAGACATATGGTATAAAGGATAAGTCGACTACGAATCAATTATTCACGGTGAACATATATAGCTTCGCAAATTATCTTTTTCATATTTGTTTGTAGAAGCGTTAATGTTTGCATGCACTCGCTTTTGAAGTTATTAAAACTATTTGCAAGGTAATCATTTGAAGAAATAGAGTATGTGCACCATTTTTTTGCCAATATGGTTTGTTCTTTTTTTGTTTTGAAACCGGTGCACAACAGCAAATAAAAACAAACAGAATGATAAGAATACGTTCAAATCTAAGTGTACCTTAGCCACTCGCAAACTACTTTTAAACTGGAAAACAAAAATGCGCAACTTGTCAACAACCTTTTGTTTTTAGTTACCCCTGGTCAACCAGTGCACCATTTTGGCACACACAAATTTTGTTACAACATGGGAAACAAAAATATGAACCTACTTGAAATACCACGTTTTTAAATTTCCAGGTTTGCATAGTGCACCAGTACATTTTTTCACAAATAAATAAAAATGTGCACCATTTTGCCACTCACAATTTGTGATATACATGGGGAATAAAAATGTGACCTTACTTGAACCCACCGTTTAAAAATTTTCAGGGTTACGCAGTGCACTAGCTCATCTATCACAATGCATCAACATAAGACATTGGAAAACACAAATGTGCAACTTGTTAAACAACTCTTTTTTTAATTTTCAATTGTCAACCAGTGCACCATTTTGGCACCCACACATTTTCAATATCAATTTAATTCGGTTGCGAAACCGGTGCACCATAATCAAAAGAAAAATTAGCGATAACATTACCGGTCATGATTGGTTTATCTTTCGAAGAACAAGCGCCGGGGGAATCTGACCTTTTACCTAGTTTGATTCAGAAATTGGAAGTAAGAAACTTAGGGTTTTGAGAGTAGAACGACGGAATACCACGGAAAAACAAAAATCGTATGGTGCATCAGTAAGGAGACGGGGTAAAATTTGATAGGTTTCAGTAACGAGACGGGTAAAGTCGACTGGTGCATCAGTAAGGAGACGGGGTAAAATCGAATGTTGCTTACTATTGGCTTACCCGATTTCAATTGCTTTAGTATTTGGGATGTCGTCTTCACCATTGCTTTTGTCGAGCACCGGAATGTGTCCCACCCATCACCTGGAAGCGGAGCGACTGGCACGAAGCGGAGCGACTGGAAAGGAGATGGGGAGAGAGTCGGATGAAAATTATGCGCGAGTGGGGTTGCCGTGGAGACGGTTGAGTGATGTGGAAAGCAGATACGCGAGTGGGGCTACTGGAGTAGGTTACGGGAATGTGACGGGAATTAAGGGATATGGAATATTTTTGGGCGGCGTTAAATCAGGAAACAATATAACAACGTAAATATTATTGTTTGGATTAAAAAATCAAAATTTTTAAATTAATCTGGTGCATTGATGGAAAACAGATCGACGGATTGTATTGGTTCAGAGTTTACAAATCCAAACAGGTTTTCACCCGATCCACCCCCTATATATATATATATAAAGAAATTGAAGGGGAGAGATATTAGAAGAGGAAGCAAAGAAAAGAAGCAGAGTTTAGTGAGACAATGAGCAGAGAGGAGGTAGATCCCAAAATGCATCTGTAACATCATTAACAGTGTCCATGTACTCCTGAACTCCGTTTAAGGCATAAAGCGATGCAGATATCTGTCTTTCCACTTTCATTCTTTCAAACTCTGAAAATTCAGAATTCCTCGTACAGTCCAGCTCTGTCTTGGGCGTGTCCAGTGATTCTTGTGTATATAAAAATCCATTCAACTCCCATGTCGTTTCTGAAGCGTCTGTGAGATCAGGCCTGCACGTGTGATCATGGAATTGGGCATCCCCCGCCATATCACTTGACGTACATGTTACGTTCTTACTGAAGAGGCTGGTGTTAATACTACAAGTAGGTGAAAGGGCTTCAGATTGAACAGTACTGCTCTGCTGCTCTACTTTCGTTCCATTTCTCTTCTTCAGGAGATTCTGAATCCGCAAAGCAAGAGGGGAATTTGATGAAACACGAGTTGCAAAATTTGTACGTGTGTTGGAACCCCGGAGGAGACAAGCGGCTTCGTCGTAGGCTCGCGCGGCTTCTTCTGCAGTCTCAAAAGTTCCGAGCCACATCCTTATCTTTTGAGTTGTATCCTTAATCTCCGCCACCCATCTACCTGACGGCCGTTGTCGCACACCGGTAAACTTGCTTCTACTTTTTCCCTTGAAGTTCCCCACTGAATTACACACCGACTTGTTCATTTTTTTTTACTGTCGTTTACGCTGGAAATGAATCTCCATCTACTTGAGCAAGTTCATGTGGAAGAGTTAGGAAGATACAAGTGAGAGAAAGATGAAATGAGGGTGTGTGAAGTGGGTTTAGATGTTATTTGATCACCCATATTATTTATACTAATAACTACTCCGGAGATGTTGTGAGTTTTAATTGTATGAGCAAGTTACACCCATATCCTGAAAAGTTTTTTCTTCTATCATATTTTTTTCTTGTTCGGGTACAAGTAAAAAATAATGAAAAAAATACTAAAACAGTTTTTTATTTTAAACAAATTTCATTTCATATAATTTTCAATCAAAATTTTCTTTCTACAAACTTTTTTTCTGTGAACCAGACACACCCTTAATTATAGTAATATATGAAGCATAGTGTGTTTGTTGGGTCTTCTGTTTGTTTATTATTGTCCACCTTTCATTTTTCTAACAACTCTCAGTATAATTTAATTGGCTCAACTAGAATTCATATATCCATCTGAGACTGACTCCTTGTTTCCTCGACGAGTATGCGATAAGAAATAAGTTTTCACATCAATTCAATACCCACTAGTTTCTTCGATGGTGATATAATAGAAACATAAGCTTGTTTTAATTCATTGTAGGAATCTTTTTTGCTCCCTCGTCATTATATGATTTTGAAACTAGCAATTGTCCATTAGTGAGGGGAAGACATGAAATTAATGATAGTGTTCGAGGCACCAGCGGCCGCCACGTGGAGGCACCTCATCAACTCTCAACCCTTCACAACCTTTTTTCATACTAAATCCATAATGCATAAGCTGGTTCAAATTGGAGCTTTTCTTTGCTTTTGCTCTTCTTTCACATTATGCTTACTTCACTTCTCGTCAACTACGCCAGACTTTGTCTTATCACTAGGGTTCCCAGGGGCGGTACAAGGGGTGGACAGCTCTCCATCCAAATTTCAATCAAACGTTCATATTTTAGTGTAAAAATAATATATTTTTAATTTTTGTACTCCAATTAAATCTAATAATATGATATTTCTTATTTTTGTACCCCAGTAAGCTTTAAAAAAATTTTATACCCTCAATTAAACTCAAAAATATTATATTTTTTATTTTTATATACCTCATTCAATTTAAAAAAAAATTTCGTACCCCCAAATTAAAATTTCTAGTTCCGCCACTGGCGTTCCGAGAGGTTTCTACCCTATGAGATGAGGACCGCCTTTTAAGAATAACTATCGGCTGGGACACAGTGACGGTATCATTGGGTGGACAGTGGGGACAGCTGTCCATCCAGGTTATGACCAAACGTTTCTATTTTAATGTAAAAAATTCCTAATTAAGTCTAAAAATATGATATCTCTTAATTTTGTACCCCAGTCAGCTTAAAAAAAATTTTATACCCTCAATTAAGCTTAAAAATATTATATTTTTCATTTTTAAACCTCATTCAGTTTAAATTTTTTTTTTCATACCCCAAATTAAAATTTCTAATTCTGCACTAGCGGGGCTATCGTTTGTCAGAACCTCTTTTACATTTCGCTGCAAATCTGAAACTAGATAAGTTTTTTGCTTCTGTGTCTCCTTCCTTATTTTCCGATTCATTGCAGCTATTTGAGGCCCACTGCCCCACTCCACTTCTCAGTGCTCTTCCGCTTTGCTACATTTCTGAGCCTGACTGCCAATGAATTGGCTTGTTTATGAGTACAAGATGACTTTTATTAATTTGTCAATTTTATTTTTCAACAAATGACAACATCAAAGAATGAAATACATTATATACTTCGTTCCGATAGAGTAATTATTTAACACTAAATTGAGTAAAATTAATACATTATTAATAATAGTTGCTGATCAAAACTGTGCAAAATCATATATTATATTATCTATCCAAATTTTCGAGATGTGCAATGGTGTGGAAAGACAATAAACCGGCATTCGTCTTTTTACCTTGGGAGATGAAATGATAGAAGTGTATGTGGTCCCAATCTTTCGATGAGATAGGGTTTCGATTTTGGGAGGAGGAGATGTTAGCGATCCGATTACAACGGTCCAGGACGTTGCGCCTTAGCAATCGTTACACCTACTCCACAAGTAATATTGATCTTACGGAAGCACGATCAATCTGACCACGAAGGTCGCTTGTACCTGCTAGCAATCGAAGAACAAGCAAGAATAAGATGAATAAGCAACTGAAATTGCAAATCTGAAATAAAAGCAAGAGTTGGGATTCTGAAGACAAGTAAACGGGCAATCTAGCCGACACGCGCGAATACAAGAAAAAGAAGCAGCAGCTAACTTTAATCTAAACAAATTCCAACTGAAAAGAATACTACAACTATCTATATATAAGGAAGGAAATTAGGGCTTGTCCTAAGCTAATTAAGATTTTTATCACTAATAAGATTTGGACTAGTATTAATAGGCCTAGACCCACAGTCCAAATCTTATTATCAGTCTAATTTAGGTCCAAAGCCAAAATTTGTATTAAAGGCCCACAAAATTTATTTTGCGGATTATTCTGGACAGCTCAGATGGACTTTTGACACTTGGCTGGATCCATTTGAAAAAAAATTTCAAGAACTTTCCAAATTTGACACGCGGCAAGCCAGCTTTGGGTTTGAATAAATTTTGAGATTTGAAATCGATTTATGTAACGCAGTCACTTTAGTATCTCTTTCCATATTTCTAAGGACAACAAAATCATCACAATAATTTAGTAGCATCCAATCCTTAGAAAGATCTGTATGAAAACTTAGGAATGAGTTCACCGGATAGTTTAATGGGGAAAAACCCAAAAGGGGCCCTGAACTATCACCGCTTACCCAATTGCGGTCAGAACTACCACGATTTCCAAAAAGGGTGCGATGAAAAAAAAATAGACTGATTTTCTAAAATAAAATTTACCATTACATTCCTAACCTAATATTATTACAAGACTTAGATTTGTGTACGAAAATTACGTCGTTTGGTTATCAAAAGACGTCGTTTTCTTTATGTGCGCAAAATGATATAATTTATTTTGATAACCAAACGACGTAATTTTCGTACACAAATCTAAGTCTTATAATAATATTAGGTTAGGAATGTATTGGTAAATTTTATTTTAGAAAATTAGTCCATTTTTTTTCATCGCACCCTTTTTGGAAATCGTGGTAGTTCTGACTGCAATTGGGTAAGTGGTGATAGTTCAGGGCCCATTTTGGGTTTTATCCCTAGTTTAATTGGCGGGCACAAGCTCGAGTAATTGGTCCGTGAACAGGAGTTACCGGACTTGTTGGATGTGTATCCGACAGAGACAACGACTCCTCATTAGACGACATGATGTCCTCATCATCCTCCCCTTCTTGCATTTGAGTCGTCCTCGACTCTAGTTCTTCCTCTGTTCCCAAGTATGGTTTTAAATCTGCAACGTTAAACGTGGGGCTAACTGCAAAATCTACAGGCAAATCAAGCTTGTATGCATTATCATTAATCTTCTGCAAAACTTTGAAAGGACCAGCAGCTCTAGGCAACAATTTAGATTTTCTCAACGTTGGAAATATTTCTTTCCTAAGTTGTAACCAAACTAAATCACCAGGTTTAAAGGATATATGCCTCCGTCCCTTACTACAAACAAGTTTATATTTAGCATTCATGCGCTCTATATTTTTTTTAGTAGTCTCATGTATTTTCAAAATCAATTCAGCACGTTTTTTGGCATCAAGATTTGCCTTCTCGGAGGATGGAAGAGGTAACAAATCAATAGAAGCACGAGACACAAAATCATAAACAATCTCAAAAGGGCACATTTTCATAGTAGAATGTAATGAACAATTATAAGCAAACTCACTATGGGGCAAGCACTCTTCCCACATTTTTATGTCTTTCTTCAAAACAGCCCTAACCCTTTTATTTTCTGGAAAATCATGACATGCAAATTTTTGATCAACAGCCCATTCCCATGCAAGATAAGCATCAAGGTCATACTTACAATTGAAAGGTGGCATAGTGAATTTATTTCTTTCTAACAAATCATCATTGTCATGTACCTGTCGTCGTGGGGGTGGTTGAAACCTGTTATGGCGGTTGAGACGTATTCGACGATGGTCACGAACTTCTCTATTATCACCGTCCTCAGTGTCTGAAGAATATTCATCATTAGCATTACCGGTTCACCAATTTGTGTCTGTACGCTCTAGAGGAGCATGACTCATCTCCTCAGGGGTGTTCACTATACGGTTAAAACCGTTAACCGAAATCGGTTAACCGAGAAATTTAACCGCGGTTAACCAAATTCGGTTAACCGAAAAATTCAGTTCGGTTAACGGTTAAGTAGATTTACATATTCGGTTAACCGGTTAACCGATTAACCGAATAAATATTGCAGTCGTTTCCTTTGTTTCAGCTGTCGTTTCGATCAACTTCTCACCTCTACTCACCTCACCTTCATTCGTTTAATCGTTTTCCTCTTCACTCTTTCAATCCAGGTCAAGCCATCACCGACAAGGCATCAAGCTCAAGCGGTCGCCGTCGCCGACACCCGACACCGACAGGAACAAGCCGTCTCGGCGTCTCGCGGTCTCGGTCTCAGCCCCTAGCCCCTAGCCCCCGTCGCCTCAGCGGCTTCGCTGTATCGGCGTCTCGCGGTCTCGATCTCGCCTCCTAGCCCTCGTCGCCTCAGCCCCTAGCCCCCGTCGCCTCAACAGCTCAGCGCCTAGCCCCCGTCGCCTCAACAGCTCAGCGTCTTCACTGCAGCGGACGAGCAAGCCTCGACGCGTCAGAGGCCCCTTGACCGCAGCGGACGAGTCTCAGCGCCTTCTCTTTTGTGGTATTTTTCTGCATAAGGTTTGGTCATGACTTTACAATCTGAATAACTGCATACTAATGAAACATATATGTTACATGATTTCACCCACTTTGATTGTAGATTGTACACTTGTAGTAGACTAGTAGTCATGGTTGATTCATGCATAAGGTTTGTTCAGATTTTTTATGCTTGTTTTTTGTCTTGGTTGTGTACTAGAACAGGCCGAGAATCAAAGTAGAATAAGTTTTGAAGATTCTCAATTTGGAACATGAGAATCAAAGTCCAAATGCTGGTGACTCGGTTACAAAATGTTGCCTGACCAAAAGTGGTAAAAAAGTATCAGATAAATTTGGATTTGATATGTGATTAGTGAAGTTGGGAGATTGTGATATTAATGTGTGCATGTAAGAATTGCTTTACAGGTTATTTTTTGATTGTGATTACTGATTAGTGAAGGATCTAATCTGACTTTTTCGATCTTGTTCGGATTCTACTACGCTGTCAATTTTTTTTGCGTATGATTATCTGTAGTTTATTGGGTTGAAACGTTATTTAGTTTGGACTGCTCGTCTAATGAAATATATATGCTTGGTATTGTATGCTACTTAGCATCTTGTTGACTTGTTGTGTTGCTCACATGTTATTTTTGAAATCCTACGTTAAGAAGTCATATTTGCCGAGTATGCCTTGTTGATTCCTCAAGATGATTCCATGAGGAGTGACTAACGGACATCCATCTTTTTCAGCATCAATATTAGTTGTGTAATTTTGTTTGAATTTCTGAATCGTCATGATTGTAAACTTATTTGGGATGTAAAAATTATCAGCATCAGCAGGGTAGTTTTTTATTTGAGTTGAAAATTCGGTCAGAAATTCGGTTAAATTAACCATTTAACCAAAATTCGATTAAAACCACGGTTAATTTAACCGAATTAACCGATTTTTCGGTTAAACGGTTAATCGGTTAAATTAACCGAAATTAACCGATTTTTCGGTTAACCGAAAATTCGGTTCGATTAACGGTTAAGGAATTTTTCGGTCGGTTAAACGGTTCGTTAACCGAATAGTAAATTCGGTCGGTTATTAACCAAATTTACAGCCCTACATCTCCTCATCTCGGCTCATGATTGTGACAAGAGAGGTGTTGATATCTCCCACTGAGGTTTTTAAGGCAGCAAGAGTGCTTGTCGTGTCAACTTGAGCAGCTTTCAACTGACCTAGTCATTCGTTAGTCACTCGCACATCGTCATCAAAACCTTCAGTGCGCAAATTTAATTGGCGCTCAAAGTGTTAGATTATGGACCTAGTACGAGGAGAATGCGGGACTGGTGCATCCTTTAAAGATCCTGCCATTGTTAATATAAAAAAAACAAAACACAAGAATATGCCCCTATGTGCTGCTCGAATTGGGTTCTCTCAAGAAAAAAATAATTCACTATATAAAAAGGCTTCTGAAATATATATGCCTCTCAAGAATATGGTTTGTTGAAGTCTCTCACTCTGAACTTCTTTAAACAAGTTCTTACCAAACGTTGCAGGTGGTGATGGCTGCCAACAAATCAAAAACAACTTCTGAAAGTCGATGTATCGATGACAATCACAAATACCTTTAAGTTGTAGATGAATATGTAGTGGGGCTATAGGGGTAGGCAGAAAAAAAGGAGAAACAAGGCGAAACCACATTGGCCAAAGTCAAATTGAATAACGCTTAACGACGGAACTGTGCTGGCTTAAAGCTTGGGTCTGCTAGAGACGTGAGCCTATACACAAATGTAATCACAGAGTAGAGAACAACCTATCAAAAATAATGAATGAAGCTAAAACTTTTGCAATTGCTCTTCTTCTTTTTTTGGCACTGAGTTTATTTTTCAGAGTTTTTTTTTCACTGACTCTGCGAATACAGGAAAAAGAAGCAGCAGCTAACTTTAATATAAACAAAATCTAACTGAAAAAAATACTACAACTATATATATATAAGGAAGGAAAGTAGGGCTTTTCCTAAGCTAATTAGGATTTCTAAGATTTGTACTAGTATTAATAGGCCAAGACTCACAAACCAAATCCTATTATCAGTCTAATTTAGGCTCAAAGCCCAAATTTGTACTAAAAGCCCACGAAATTTATTTTGTGAATTCTGGACAGCTCAGATGGACTTTTGACACTATGGTTGGATCCATTTGAAAGAACACTTCAAGAACTTTCCGAATTTGACATGTGACAAGCCAGCTCCGGGTTTGAATAAATGTTGGGATTTGATCTGAATTTATGCAGCACAGTCACTTTAATATCTCCTTCCATATTTCTAAGGACAACAAAATCATCACAATAATTTAGTAGCATCCATTTTAATTGACGGGCACGAGCTCGAGTAATTGGTCCGTGAACAGGAGTTACCGGACTTGTCGGATGTGTATCCGACAGATACAACGACTCCTCATTAGACGACGTGATGTTCTCATCATGAAAGTGACGCACAAGCAAAATAAGCACGACATTATCATGAAATTTGCGGTAGCAAACAAATTGTGAATCATATCAGCATGAACAAAAAATTGGAAAGTACATTTATAGTGGTCAATATGGATGTCGGGCAAGTATTGTTGTACTTGAATTCAATCAGACATGTGATAGAGACACTCACCTGTAAGTCGCACGTATTTGGCACTTCTCAATTATTTATTAGAAAACTAAATTTTGATTTGAAGAGGAGATGACATTGATGCTTGCGGTTTGGATTCGATTACTATTCTTACGGGCAGATTTGTTTAACATCGGGTTACTTGAATGTATTGGAACTTAGATTTTGAGATTCTTGGATGCAAATTAGATGAAAAACTCAGAATCAATTATTCTTACACATGAATTTGTGTGGAGGTTGATTTGCTACAGAACCTTCCGCAAGAAGTGTGGATAGATTTTCGCGATGGAAGCCATCATGACCGAAGTTGGCTGAAGAGGCTAGTTGAGGAGGTGAAGAAGAATCCTGAAAAAACTGAAATTCAAGTTAGTAGGGGCAGATGTTCAAAAGGTGATAGATGACATCTATATAGAAGGAAAAGATGGGGTACAAAATGTGAAGAGAAAACTGAATGAAAAAGTATATGCTTTGGATGACATCTATATAGAAAAAGAGGTAATCCTAGAAATAATGAAATAGGATGATGAAGATGAAATTAAGAAAAGAACATGGAAATGCAAATTTTACAACCTTAGTAGAGGGAGATGTTCAAAAGGTAATAGATGATCTACAAATGAAAAGTAGTTGAAGAGTATGAGAAATTAAGGGGCATTAATGGGGCAGCTCAATAGTTGGTTCCCGTAAATTCTGACATTCAAAATTGTGCAAGTCATAGATAATACTCTTAGCCCACGTTTGGTAGCCCGGATTAATAGTCGGATATGATAATTAATAATAGTGTAACGTGTTTGGTTGCAAATAGGATAAGTATTAATAATCCCAATAGATAAATTTTAGCTTTAAACATCAGGATTATTTATCCCTCCAAATTAGGTGGGATTATTTATCCCGTTACTATTAATAACAGGACTACTACCAAACGTACACTTACCATTCAAAATGAGTCGGATTTAGAAGGGGGAGGGGGTGATGCAGGACACTAGGTAAAAGTCATTCATAAATTTGAAAATTTTATTCATGAGGAACCAGTTGATGGTGAGAGTAGATATATAGCAGAGGTGGTCAGACTTGATACTAGGTCAAAGACATGAGAAAAACAATTACGTAGTTATCCTATATGAATGATAAAGTGAAGAAGAGGATTCTTATTTAGAAAAACAAACGTCTGACTTTTGGAGGGATAATCATTTTGATAAAGTTAATATTGACGTCTCCACACTGCTGTAGCTGTTTTTTTTCCTAGGATTGTGATAAAAAGAACTGAAAAACTATTAGCCAAGTTCCTTTTAGATTCAGGTAATAAAAATAAATGTCATTGATGAAGTTGTGATAGGACTTTTAAGCATATTATAGATGGCTAAGAGATTTATTTGTGGCGGCGGTTTGTAAGCCACATTTATGAAGCAAAAATATAAAAACAATTTTGATATCAGTCAAGGTTGGAATTTTTTTAAAATAATTATTCTTAAGATGCTTGATGAAAGTAAGATAATAGCTGGAATGGGTATATGTATCATTTAGAAAGGTGAAATGTTTAAAGGGGAGATGTTGATTCCTGAGAATTCTGATCGTAGTTTTGACTATAGGGTAATTCATGAATAATCATATCAGGTGTAAGGAGTTGATAGAGGGTTTATCTGGTGAATTTTGATCCGCTCATTTTTGCCCTCCCTTGATCAAATAGTCTAGGTTACGTGCCTTCTTTCTTACTGAAGGACTCTCTCCGGTAGACTTAGGTGTTGTTTTGTGAAATTAAAAGCTGAATACTGAATGAGAATCTGAATGGTCAGACCACTGGTTAGGCCACCACTGATTGCTGTCTGATTTACTTTCATTTGGTAAATCACTTTTTAAACATACGAAATATAATAATTTTTAAACATCTAAATGTGACTTAGAAATTAAATCAAGTATGAATTATACATGTGCACCAATTTTTTTAATGATGAGACACCCAATCACGTTTTAGGCTAAACACAAACACAAATTTCTGACCTTAATAGTATTGGCATCAATGTCAAGATTCACACTCCCTTGGCCTGAATCAAACTTACAAATTTAC
>NQLW01000087.1:1472479-1499296 GCA_002312845.1 Kalanchoe fedtschenkoi
TACATTGGGTGTAAACCGTGTAGCAGTCCCATTGACCCAAAGCACAAACTAGGGACCTCAGAGACACCAAAACTCAACGAACCGGAAGTTTACAGAAGGCTAGTAAGGCGATTGATTTACCTCACCATTAGCAGACCAGATCTAGCCTATGCAGTGCATGTATTGAGTCAGTTTATGGCAGCTCCAACTGAGGACCACATACAAGCAGCTTATCGGGTGTTGAGATACGTTAAAGGAGCACCGGGAAAGGGCCTTTACTTCCCATCAGACTCATCGACACAAATGCGTGTATACTGCGATGCAGATTGGGCAGCATGTCCAGTGACGCGAAGATCAACCACGGGATATTGTGTCTTCTTGGGATCAAGCCTAGTATCATGGAAAACCAAGAAGCAGAGTACAGTATCAAGGTCGTCAGCGGAGTCAGAGTATAGATCCATGGCAACCACATGCTGTGAGGCCGTATGGATCCATCGACTGATGTTGGATATGGATGTGAGAACCACACTACCAATACAGCTGTACTGTGACAGTAAGTCAGCATTGCATATAGCACAGAACCCAGTTTTCCACGAGAGGACAAAACACATAGAATTGGACTGCCATCTTGTGCGGGAACACATTCAGAGCAAATTCATCAAGCCACAATTTGTGCCATCGGATGATCAATTAGCGGATATGTTTACAAAGCCCTTGGGAGGAGCGCAATTGGAATCGGCGTCTTCCAAGCTTGGAGTCTCCAACTTCCTGTACACTCCAGCTTGTGGGGGGGGGTGTTGAGGAAGGAGGTCGGAACGTTGTCGTTCCAAGAAAAAGAAGAATGGCGCGAAGGGAAAAGTAATAAGCGACAGCGTTTGGGAAAGAAAAAGAAGAGAGAAACGACGTCGTTTCCTCTGTAGAAGGAATAATACAGAACAAGGACCAAATGCCTACGGATCAGTGCAGACTGATATTTCAGAGTCCTATGGGCCTAGGGAAACGGGCTGTTCTTTGTTTTTCTCATTTACGTGTAAATTGTAGGACACTTAACCTTGTATATATAGCTGTAAAAACCCTAGATCATTAATTAGATTGAGAAGAAATTTATTGAAGAAGGAGGCAGCTTGGTCAGGTTCTTCCCTTCCATTTACTGCTCCATTGTTTTTCCTGCAGCTTCAACAGAACGTTGTTGAAGCTTGCACTCATTTATCATCCAGTTTTCTTCAGTCCGGTGGTAGAATTAGGGTTTGGGGAGTTTGAGGGGAGGGTGAAGTCAAGGAAAATGGCGTATAACATTGTGTCTTCCGCAAGGCGTGATTTCTTCAATAAGAAGATTGATAATGGCCTGTCGGCGGTTACCAATAATGCTGGTCGCTTCACCTGAAGTGCTAACTATTCACATATTAAATTGAGGAGGAATGATTCAGATTTACTAAATACTCAATAAGTACCCAAAAAAATTTGTTCGCTTCACTGAAAATTATTGTAATAAAAGACTAACTCTTAATAGAGCCCATGAAGATCAACAAAACAAGCCCTTAGACTCTCAAGTTTCAAGTGTGAGCAATTGATTCCCCTTAGCCTGATTGATCTCCTGAAATGTATCTTGCCTCTTTGATAACTTGGTGATGCTTCCTGTTGTTTGCGAGTACATTATGGATCTCAATACACGACTCTATATCACTCTTGGTAGACTTCTTATCATGTTTCTTTTTGGCTAACTTGGATTCCCGTTCCTCTCCATGTCTACGCCCAACTTGTATCACTGAAAGATGCATTGCGTTTAAGAGCTTTTTGGTGGTTGTGGTCACAAAGTGCGGGCCTCCATCCATGATGAGCAAGACATTGTTTGGAAGCCAAGTTATCACCTCAAACTTGTGTAAGAAATCCATGACTGACACGCACTCAGGATCATCCATGAGAGTAATTGAGAAATCAACTTTACTTCACCATATTCTAAGTTATAGATCCTTGTCCTTACCTTTCCCCTCCAACAGAGTGTCTCCCTATTCTCAGTCTTCAATTAGCTTTTAGACTCTTAACCTTGAGCCCTACCTTTCTGCCTCGATGGGTTGGATGAAGTTGTGGGTGGCACCAATGTCCACCATAATGGGAATGGTCTCCCCATTGGCCTTTCCCTTCACGTACATAAGTGTCTGATACGTCTTTCCCAGATTAGAAGAAGCCCTCATCGCCTCCAGTTTGTGGATGCACCACATCCTCGCTTGCTCCCCGTTCTTTTATTTTTTGAGAATGGCACTAAGGAGATTCCCATTTGGACACTCCCTCTTCCAATGTGGCCCTCCACATAAGAAGCAATCATCTCTTGACTTTATGTCTTGACTCCCACCTTGACCCTTGCCTCATGGTGCTTCTCTTTGGACATGTTTCCCTCCCCCATTCCTAGGGTTGATCCTTTTGCACTTATGTTTCCCCATCCATAGCCGGTTAATTCTCCTTTGACTTTGAAAATCCTCCACCCTTTAAACATTTTGGAGAAGAGTTCGCTATGGCTGTGGCGGTGGAGGTATCTCTCATGTCCCTTCTTTCGATCTCCATCATTTTCCACAGCTTCAACCCATTTATAAAATTGAAGAAGAGCTCAGTCTTGCTCACATCTGGAAGTTGGAGCATCAATATTGAAAATTCTTCCACGTCCTCTCAGGTTAATGATCCAAGCTTCAACTCTTTGAATTTCTTTCGAACCTCATGGGTAGTGTTTGCAAAATAGAGCTATCTCTATGTTTTACCATGAATTCTTCTTAGGTGTTAATCTGCATATCTCTTGTTGGATTTCGATATGCTTCCTTTGACACCATTTGGTTGCATGATCAATTAAGTATAGGAATTGGTACTCACCTTGGAGGCATCATCCAATTGGATGGCCTCAAAGTAGCACTCCATGTGCCAAATGAAATTATCGATGTCTCATGTAACACATGTTTGCTTAAACTTCTTAAGTTTCAGCGTGTTAACCTTGGAATCTCCCGCCCATAGGAAATATCATCGTGTGTGATGCATCTCATCCTAGTTACGTCGGTGTTGGCTTTCTCCATAGAAGAGCGCATCACTTAAGTGACCAAGCTATCCACCACAGCTTGCCTCCCTTGAATATCATCCCGCCTTGATTGAAATAAAGTGGCGACATACTGGAAAAGCTTACTTTCGAATTCCTCTCTAAAGAAATATAGTCTACCATAGTTCGCAGCCACCTTGCAGTCGATGGCCTCCACTTGAATATTAAATTTCACATCTGAAGCCTCCGTGTTGTTTTCGCATATAACAATACGGTCCAACGCATCGACAATTCTCATCTCTAACTTGGTGAACTGAACTTCATTAGGTTGAACACATTTGTCTCGAGATGACTTCTTGGTCTCCTTCTTCGTGGTCTGTCCACAAGTCTCATCATCATTAACCATGATGCGTCAAAAAACGAGCCTTAATCTGATACCACTTATCATAGAATCGTGCTTTGGATCACTTATATGTTAAGCAACTAACTAGCATTCTTTCAGACTTGATGATACATAAGCGTCTCCCTCAAAGATAACTTAAATAATTTGTCGTAATTTTGAGGCAAAGATGGCTAAAGAGGACTAAAGGGACTTGGAGGATGAGAGAGACTTGTATTGCTAGAGAGAATATAATTTCTTAGATACTTTGGAGCAGATGAGCTCTTGCCCTTATAGACACATCCACCTACTAAATGAACGATGGAGATCAAATAAAATCTATGGCTTTGAATGTCCTGTTGGGGATCACGTACACAAATATAGGAAGGGTTTACCGAACCACGCGGCATAAGCCCGGATCTGGAATACCCAGTGATTACTATAATCAGTTTCAATCCGAAGTACCAAACACAAGTCTGGATCCGGATCGAAACACCCAGAAGGAGGGGATTAGAGTTACCTCAATACGAACACGTCATGTGCCGCGTCTCTACCGGTATCCACACACGGGTGGTGGATACCGCGCTCTCTGGAGTACTAGCTCCCGGATGACCCTCCCCGCGCCCCTGTTTTCAATCTCATTGAAGAACGGACGTCGTTTCTCCTCTGTTATAATCAGAAGTCCTAGGCTTCTATTTATAGAGAGATGAGCTACTGGGCTTCAGCCCGTGGGCCAAACCCATTAGCTGGGTTGGGTAGTATCCATGGGTCATACCAAAAATTACAAAACATAACCAAAAATTTCCCGAAATTTCATACTTGATAGTGCAAATTTTATTTCCTACCAAAAACATGCTTTTTTCCGTCAGGATGTTGGCTAGAAACCTGTTTTGGTCATCGTGAGCACGACCAAAATGGCGCCGTCAGTAAATTGTTTAGAAGGGTTTACAATGGTTTTTTACCACAATTTCAGGATATGTTTTGGTCAATTTTCATCCACGTTTATTGATCAGTTGTTTCGACCACTCTTCAACCATGTTTCGAGTACTTTACAGTTGCGATAATTTTGTAGTCACTTTTATTAAAACATAAAAATAAATATTTAAAATAGAAAAATATAGCTACAATGCAGAGTCAGCTTGAATGTTGTAAGATGTCAATATGATGGTTGCCTGCGAAATCTACGAAACCTTAATCCTAAAACATAATCCATACATCCACAAAATTTCTAAAAACAGTCCAAACAAGAGACAACTAAAACAATATTCCTATAAACATTAAATACATACTTTAACCCATAAAATCCATACTGTAATAAGGTTTAAACTCTATAACAACTCAAATCATACCTTAGTAAGCGGTGGAGACGACGGGGGAGGCGAAGGGGGATTAATGTTTAGTAACACATTAGTTGGCATAGCGTCACCGAGAGGTGGTAGGCGAATGTGGGGAGGAACTCGTGGTGAGAGGGGCGAAGAAGAGGTGGAAATGAAGAAAAAAATGATAGGAGAAAAATAAAGGAGAGGCTTTGCACCCATTTTAGGGTTTTTTCAACCATTTCCGGGAAGCATTTGCCCATCTTAGTAAAAATAGCAGAAGATGACTGAAACTAGCCAGAACATAGTCGCAATATTTCTGATCATATATCAACCATATACTGGGAGACAGGTGTTCCTTCTAATAAGTTTTTGGAGACTCTCCGTCCTTTATGTTAAAGTTGTCAGAAAGTTGTCCTGAATTGATCAGTACGTCGTCAAAAATGTTCCGGCCATATTTTGGCAATTGAGTGTTTTGGCCGGAGAACATGCATTTTTTGGTATTGTAGAAAGAAGCTTTACTAACCTTATCTAAGTTATATATATGGGAACAGTTCATGCTTTTGAAGAGAGAAATATCTTTGACCATTTAACCGTCATTTTTAGATTTAGTTTTAAACTTGATAAAAAGAGAATGTTTATCTTCAAAACTTTTTGTATAAAAAGAGAATGATTTTAATAATACTATCATGGACAATGCACTAAAAGATTTCTTCGCATAGGTAACACAACTAAATAGGTTTTCTAATGCAAAAAAATTATTGTCTTTGATCTAATGCAACATAAAGGTAATGTAAATTCGTTCACCACTGTTATTTTAGAAGATGCTCAGTTTTTATAGAACAATACTTTTTCGGTAACAAGAAAAATCGAGTAAAAAGTAACACATGCTTTTAGACAACAATTATCTTGTGTTTTCTTTTGTGTTGCTTATACTTACATACAACATATTTATTGAGCATTGCCTAAAATAGAAGTGGCGACTTTTCAGTAGCAGACAAATTTGCGTTGACATTTTGTTGCATTAGGTCACATATTGAAATTATTATAAATGTTCTATAAAACATGATTATCTGAATATACATTGAAAAACATGATTATCAATAGTTGATTTTAAAATTCATGATTATTCTGAGCTTTGGGACACTTTATATAATTATTAGATATAAAGTTTTAATCTAACATTATAATTTATAAACTAAACTCAAGTACTTTTAATAAAATTTATATCATTTTATACATTTTTATTTACATTTTCTACCTTTTCACTCACTACACCCAACCTCACGCATCTTCCACCTCTCACTCTTTGCAACTTCGTCTACATCTCCATTTTTCGAACCATCTAATCATTAACAACCTCATCAAAGGGCTAAAACATCATTTTTTCTAATCCAACTATGACTTTCGTTTGCTCTCCCATAAACCGTACAAAATATATAATGAAAAGATTTATCTATTCGCAAATCCATAATCTTATTCACTATTCAAGACTTCTTTTTGAAGTCCAAGATGAATATTAAGGACCCATTTGTCTACTTTGAGGTGAACAATGGGGTTTTGAGTCTTAGCATTCAAACCAAGAGAAAATGCAAAAGAGATTTGCGAGGGGTTTTTCTTTAGCAAAATCAATCAATATTCTTTATTTTTAAATCAATTTAAGTGACGGGATCAGGAAATCAAGTTCGACAAGCTAGTTATAAGATTAGACAACAATGCCGTGTCGACCAACAGTGCGAGATGCTCGATTTGAGGATCAGGTGAAGTGAGAATGTGGAATGTATTTGAGGATCGAGCCCCTGATTGAGATGCTCGATTTAAAATCGATGTTTCTAGTGAAAGTTAATGATAAAGGTGAGAGTCCTCATGTTGTAGGGTAGAAATATTAATGAAGCGGCTTATGCTATAAGAGAGGAAGACGAACTCCCGTCGGAAGTGAGTAATACCATGGTGAAGAGGAGCATCTATATATATAACAGAATAGGATTTGTGTCGCGATGCTCCCGAACCGGTCGGTTTGATTCGATTTCGTCCGGTCTGGTTCGGTTTGATTTGATTCGGTCCGGTTTGGTTCATTTCGGTTTGGTTTCAAATTTTAAAAAAATCGTTCGGTTTACAGTTTCATATTTTTAAAAGGGATGACTAATTTGATTCGATTTTAAATTTTTTCGAACTGAACCGTCGAGACGACGGGTGCCTTTAATCGTTCGGTTTACAGTTTCATATTTTAAAAAGGGATATTAATAATTTGATTCAATTTTTAATTTTTTTCAAACCGAACCGTCGGGACGACGGATACCTTTACTCGTACTATTTAAGAAGATGGATGAAATAGGGCTATTGGAGAAAGGGTCATGACTTTTATGGGCGTGGATGAGCAAGAAGTAAGATAATGTAGAATTTTAATTCGTTAAAAAATTAAATAAATAAAAATAAATGAAAAATAGGATGAAACTATTGATCCAACAAAGAAAATTTTTATTTATAAAATCATAATGTAGGATTTTATTTAATCAAATGTTGATAATTATTTTTTTTAGAAAAATTAATGATTATGAAAAAATCCAAAATTTGTAGTGAGAAAAAATTAAAATGATGATACATAATCGTACGTAACTCTATTTATATTTATCGCGAAAAAAAAATATAAATAAATTACTGAAAGGAAAGCAAAAAAAAAAAACGCATGTTATTGTTATTATACTAAAAAAAACACCAAAACTCAATTTTTATTTTATTTTTTTTTGTTTTCTTCTTCATATCATCATCATCGACGGGACTCCAAAGCAAAATCTGTAGCCTCGCGTCTCTCATCTCATCTCATCGGCTCGAGCCGGAGGGCGATACGTGTGTCCATCTATCGATCAACCTCCACTCACGTTTCAATTGATCCGTTTCTCTCATCACCATCCAATCCAGATTCCGTATTACTGTCGGAGTTTTTGTTTTTGATTTGTCGGATTGGATTTCTGGATCTATTTTGTGTTTACCGATATTTATCGATCGCCCAGTTTTTATTGGATCTGATTGTTACTGTATAGTTTCTTTCATCCCGATGAAATGCGCCGCGTGTTAACTCTATGAAGATGCCGGGATTAACGCACCGAAATTGCCAATTCACTAATGATAATGCCGTTTGTCCAAATGGCTTTTGGTCTAAACATCGAGATGAGATTACCTTCAATCACCTCCAGAAGGTATTCTTCATTTATTAATAAATGCGTCTGATTTTTTGTATCGGATATGCCCTTTGTGATTCCGTTATGTATGATTAATTCTGAGCTGATGGCTTGCTACGATGGTTATTGGCTTAGTTTTAAATAAGCTTATCTTTAGTCTCGCATTTGTGGTCAGTTGCACGTAACTGTAAGCTGTTGGCTAAAGGGTAATTAGTAATCTGTATGTGATTCTTATTTAGAACACTAAGAAAGTTCAAAATCCTTGTTGTTGGAAGACATCTCACCACTACAAATCTTCATTTCTTTTATCTATTCACCACTACAAATTACACATCGATTATGTGTAATTTGTTTATCCAGCTTTCTTCATCGGCAGAAATTAAATGGCATCCACTTTAGCACTGTTTCACACTCTTGTTTTATTTTTTATTTTTTGTTCTAAATTATTGTTGACTTAGTCATGGTTACATGATGCGTTTCAGTTTTGGAGTGAATTATCTGCACAAGCTCGTCAAGAACTGCTCAAAATTGACAAACAAACTATTCTTGAGCAAGCACGGAAGAACATGTACTGCTCTAGGTGTAATGGATTATTACTCGAAGGTTTCATGCAGATAGTAATGTACGGTAAATCTTCTCAGCCAGATGGTACAGGTGGACTCCTTTTTGGTAGACGATACACAGGCTTGAAAAATCAAACTGATGTTGTATCGAATTCAGCCGCTGGCTGCCATGATGGTAGTCAAGATCCAGCAGCCCATCCTTGGGGAGGTTTGACAACAGCTAAGGATGGCACACTGACAGTTCTGAGCACTTACATATATTCAAAGTCACTGAAAGGACTGCAAAATGTTAGTGTGATCACACGAATCTTCACTGTTGATTCTGTTCATTCACTGAAGCTCACTTTCCTATGAATCAGGTCTTCGACAGTTCACGTGCAAGAGAAAGGGAGCGCGAATTACTTTATCCTGATGCGTGCGGTGGTGGAGGTCGAGGTTGGATAAGTCAAGGAATGCCGAGCTATGGTAGAGGACATGGAATCAGGGAGACGTGTGCCCTTCACACTGCTAGACTTTCCTGCGATACATTGGTGGATTTTTGGTCCGCATTAGGAGAGGAAACTCGCTATTCCCTTTTAAGGATGAAAGAGGAGGATTTTATCGAAAGGCTAATGTACAGGTGTGTGTGGGTTTTTCAGCCTGCTGTCTATCGATGGAGGTTGTTTTGTGAAAACCTTGAATTTATACACCTTATACCTGATAAGAGGTTTCTTTAATTGCATGCCCACTTTGATTACTGAGGTTGTTGGATAGAAGCATGATGATGTCTCTACAGCTCATTCCTTTTTTTTTAATTGCCTGGTAGCTGGATTTCTTCTTGATATGAAAAGATTTATAGTTAGCTCACTAATTGATTGGCAGGTTCGACAGTAAAAGATTCTGTAGAGACTGCCGGAAGAATGTTATCCGTGAGTTCAAGGAACTGAAGGAACTTAAGCGTATGAGGAAAGAACCACGCTGTACTCATACTTTTTGTGCTGCGGATTCGATCTTTCAGTATGAGGTGTGTTTAAATAGGTTGTTAGTATGATTTCTGATTTTTATGATGTGTATATATCTTTTTAAATGTGTGTGCAATCTGGAAACAATTAATCTGTGATAGATATGACAGATTCTCATTGATTGAAATTTTACGTGTTAAAGTTTCAATTTCTGTGTGAACAATGTCCTCTTTCAATTTCACTTGTTTGTATTAGGTCTCTGATGATGCTATACGAGCAGATTGGCGCCAGACATTCATGGACTCTGCTGGAACATATCATCACTTTGAGTGGGCTGTTGGAACAGGGGAAGGGAAATCTGACATTTTGGAATTTGAAAATGTTGGCATGAATAAATTTGTTAACATTGATGGTCTTGATCTTGGTGGTTTAAGCGCGTGTTACATCACTTTGAGAGCATGGAAACAAGATGGCAGATGCACTGAGCTTTCTGTAAAGGCTCATGCATTGAAGGGTCAAGAATGTGTTCACAGTAGGCTTGTAGTTGGGGATGGTTTCGTATCAATTACCAGAGGAGAAAGCATTAGAAAGTTTTTTGAGCTTGCAGAAGAAGCAGAGGAGGAAGAGGTAGATCTTGTCAATCAAAAATTTAAAACGTTTATGAAAGTAGCAATATCCCTAATAGCATGTAACATCATTGTTTTCAATTAGGATGATGATATGATGGATAAAGATGGGAATGAACTGGATGGAGAGTGTTCTCGCCCTCAGAAGCATGCAAAAAGTCCTGAGCTTGCTAGAGAGTTTCTTCTCGACGCTGCAACTGTTATTTTTAAAGAACAGGTATTTGCATTGCTCGTGGAGTCTCTTACCTTGCAAAAACCTCTGTTATTAATCAGTTTTGGCCTAATTTTGATGATTCTATTTTTTCTTTGTTGGAACTTCACCTGAGTGTGCTTGACTGGTATAATGGCAAAACAAATCACTTCATTAAGTTAATAAACTTGCATTCATCAGTAGAGTAGTCAATGTCACTGCATGAGTAGGATTCTTGAGTGCTGGAGTAGGACATATTTCTACTGGGTTATAGAGGTTATCAGGTTGATTATTCAGGTGTCTCACAAAAATTGTCAGTTTTACATGAGAATGGCTGTGGACATGGCCAAAATTACTAGACTATTCATGATATATATCCCAAAATGGAGATGAACATCTGGAAGATTCTCTATAGCCAAACGGTTGTCACAAAATCGTTGTTAATTTCTTACTTGAAGTATTCATATGATTCACGAAAGATAAATGACAATGAGATTAGAATACTTTTCTCATATCTTTCAGTCACATCCTTGATTCCGGCATACTTGGGATTCTTTCATGGATGATGCCTGTCACAGTTAATACATTAATGTAGCAATTTATTTTATTAGGAAGCAATATTTTTATGTGCATAATTTTTATTTCCCTACTAATACTCATGAACGGGAGACCCTTATGTTAATGCAATCAAAATCGATATGATAATAAACACTATTATTTAGCTTACACCAACGTTTTATTAGCTTCAAGTTATTAGGAACTTTCATATATTTCTTACAGTTTGCAACTTGTCAGGTTGAGAAGGCTTTCAGAGAGGGAACTGCACGTCAAAATGCTCATAGCATATTTGTTTGTCTTGTAATAAAGCTTCTGGAGGAACGTGTTCATGTTGCATGCAAAGAAATCATTACTCTAGAAAAGCAGGTTATTCTTACTATACTGATTCTTGTTACGCAGATGAGGTGCATTACTTTCTTCATAATAAAATGCTTACATCTTTTTTACTACAGACAAAACTTCTCGAAGAGGAAGAAAAAGAAAAACGTGAAGAAGAGGAGCGGAAGGAGAGGAGACGAATGAAAGAAAGGGAGAAAAAGCAAAGAAGAAAGGAAAGGTTGAAAGAGAAAGACAGATATAAAGACAAGGAGGTTAATTTTTCAATCTCAGTTTCAGTCCAACACCAAGAGATAAAAGATGAACTGTCAAGCATGGATGACGAAGAGATCATCATTGGCATTGGTAGAGAGTCATCTTCTGAGCTGACTACAGGTAGACCTCCATGGCCAAATATCATTGAAATCTCCTCAGATAGGTACTTAAGTTCAGAGTCACGAGATCACAATCACAGTGTTGTTGCTGATTCTGGTGACTACGCCTTTGCGCAAGATGAATGCGATTATACGACTCCCAGCGGAGACAAATTCCGAAAAGATGAAACCGCAGATTCAGTTTCTAAGAGTTCAGACAGACGTAGACCTGGCCATGTCTCAGGAAATGCTCATGCGTTTAGTAAATCTGAGGCCAGAGTTCACATTAATACTTTTGAAGCATATTCAAGGAGTGCTAAAGGCTTGAGTAGGCAATTCAGGGCAAACAGCCCCAAGGCTCAGCCCAGAAATGTTGCTGTTAAGCATGGTAGTGAGAAGTTTCACTGTCCAAATAGTAAGATGGGAGAGAGATGCAACTATTCTTGCAGCTGCAATTACATTCCTAACTACAGAATGAATGTTGGATCGAAGGTACCCACAGCTAGATCTGGTTGGGAGGAAAATGATGACCTAAAGTCAGATTTGACATCACATAAGATCAACCATTTTCATAATGGTGCCAAGACTTATCAGTCAGACCACTTGCATGATAGTAGTGGAAGGTCTCATATTAAAAATATATTTGGAAACAACCGTGGTAGAGATCTGCTTCATACTAAGATGGTATGGGAGCCTATGGATTCACATAAAAAATATCCACGCAGAAACTCTGAATCAGATATAGTAATGATATCATCTTCTCTGAAAGTTGAGGGCTCAGACAGGCCAAAGGTTCATTTGCCATCCATAACAACCTGTTGCTTTGAAGCTGCTGGGGCAGATAGTAAAACTCCCAGCGGGAAGAATTCAAGTGTGTGTCATTCGAACAAAGACAGCGAAAACTACAACAGCTTCGATTCTAAGATGAGGAACTCTGACCACTCAGTAAGTTTGCTGGACAAGGAAGTTGATCTGACACGAAAAGTGTCATCCTTGGATGATAGTTGTGATGTGGCAGTTGGCTGTGATTCAAACTCTGAGAACTCTTATTCCAATCTCAGCGAGGGAGACAGCAATCTGACATCCTCCAATACACAAAACCTTGAAACAACAAATTCTTCAGATTCAGAGGATGGGGAATCAGAGAATAAAGAAGCCTCTCTTTGTCTGCGCAGTGAGTTTCCTAGTTGTGAAGAACAAGAGATGGGGAAAACATCCGTTTTGAAATCAACAGAGAGTTGCAAGAGTGACATGCCATCCAGCATCCAGTTTGAAATTGGAAGGTTGAACCATCAGATTAATTCACCACCAAAAAGTACAATGAATTTGGAACATGTTGCTAGCTCCTTTTTGAGTTCTGGGTCTCAGGCTGGACTTCCGCCACCGCCTAATCAGAGTTTGGCCTTTCCCATGTATCATCAGGCTCCTTCAACAATGGGTTATTACCATCCTAGCACGATCATTTGGCCAACACCTCCTGCTAATGGTTTGATTGCAATGTCTGGGCTAAATCCATATGTGGTCTCTAGTCCTCTCAATTATGGGTGGAATGGCAATCCTGGGTTTTGTATGCCATTTGGTGGTGTATCACATCTGGAACCCCCTTTGCTTGGTCAAGGTCATGTTCCAATCTACCATCCAGTTTCAAAAGTCAATGGGATGCAACCGGAAGAACAAATAAAGATTTCTAAGCCTATATTGGCCAAAGAGGTTTCTCTCCAAGTCCATAATAAGGTGAATGTTGTTCCAGCAAGTGTACGTTTGGAGGACACCACGAATGGAAGGACAGTACAGAAACCTGATCCTCCGAAAGCCCAAATAGGTAAAGAAAACAACAATGGGTTCTCTCTATTTCATTTTGGCGGCCCCGTGGCTCTCTCTGCAACCTTGAAAGGAGGTAAAATAGAAGAGTTTGCTCTGAATAATTCAGTAGCTCATGCGGAGGCTGATCATGTTTGCAGTAAGAAAGAAGCAACTATAGAAGAATATAGCCTGTTTGCAGCTAGTAATGGTTTTGAGTTCTCATTCTAAATATTGAGTGTTCAGTCACAGGAACATCGATTTCTTGGTGCAACTTAGTACTGTTTTTTCTCCTCATCATTTTCTCGTATAACGGAGTTTATTTCATTATATTGATGGTTTTTTTTCGCTCAACCGAACTTTCATGGTGATCCTTCTATGGAAAACTGACTGGGGCTATAAGAAGTAAGCGTCTTTAGTTATTGAAAAGTGATTTGTGTTCGAAAACTTAGTTTTACGGAAACGTGCAAAGCTGGTGTTTGTCTTCGTACCAAGTTTTTTCTTTCTTTGTGTTTTTGTTTTGTATTGTATTGCATTCAAGTAAATTTTTTATTTAGTGCATGTATTTTAATATTAAATTTAAATTGTATAATAAAAAATACAAAGATTAACTAGATATTATAAACAGATGTAACAAATGTTCATGAATCTAAATTTTATAAAATAAAGTCAAAGCATTTACTGTATTCATCTATTTGGTATTTGGAAGTTACGACCACCTTTCATCATTTTCGTAAAAAAAAATTTTCAAATTTTCAGATAAGTACATATTTTAAGTAATGTTAGTATATAAGTATATTTTAAAATAACATCTTTTCGATCTTTATTTTCTTCTAACATTGCCTCGTAGTTTTATGGAGTGGATGATATCTGTGAAGATAATGATCGAGTGTCGGGAGTATATTTCTGAATATTTGATATTGACTGAAAAACATTATCATCAAATGTAACCCTAAAATAAATTAACATAATATATATATATATATATATATATAGGGGAGGGATCCGGTGTAAATACATATTTCGTTGTAAATTGTGGACAATTCCTAGCCACTCGTTTAGACTAAATCCAAATGTGATTTAATCATGTTTTTCTAACATTGAGACATTTCAAATGTAATAGATAAAAATAAATATAAATTTAAAAATTTTAAAAATTAAAAAAAAAATTCCACACAACTGTATGGTGAATAGATAGTTCACCACCGTTTAGATTTGTTAGCTGATTTCTGTTCACCACGATGATGGTGAATAGATAGTTCACCATTGTGATTTGATTGTTAAAAATTAAAAAAATAAAAAAATAAATAGATGGCAAATATGATGAAATATTACAGTTCACTAGTAATTCACCACTTTGATTTGTTAGCTGATTTATATTCATGATGATGGTGAATATTTTTATTCACCATGGTGAACAGACAGCTCACCAATACAGAAATTACATAAACACATCAATCAACATAATATAAAGTAAACAATTGTGTCATTTATCCACAAAACAGTTCATCAATATAGATAGTTCACCATCGTGGTGAATAAAGAGTTCATTAATCCAGAAATTAGATCTCAAAGGAATAAATTTACAGAAATCAAAGACATACAAGATATATCCTATAATATGCACCTCATTGCCATCAATGGGCACTGAATCATGTATAATATTGCCGATTAAAGAACATGATGGAGAATTTTTTATCACCATGGTGAACATGTAGTTCACCATCATGGTGAACAGACAGTTCACCAATACATAAATTACATAAACACATCAATCAACATAATATAAAGTAAACAACTGTGTCATTTATCCACAAAAGCAGTTTATCAATATAGATAGTTCACCATCGTGGTGAACAAAGAGTTCACCAATATCTGAAATTCACTATAACAGTGAATCATGAATTCACTACATATCTGGAATTCACTATATTAATATAACATAAAAAATCAATACAGACAGCTCAACAATATAAAAATTACATAAACTAGTCGATCAACATAAAATAAACTAAACAACTATGTCACCAATCACTAGTGACAATGTAGTACATACATAAGCTGTGAACTATAACTGAAAGCTTATCGTTTAGATTTTGAAGCTTCGCAAAAGAATATCAAAACAACCTTCACTACATCCATGATTAATGATTGCGTTAGTTGAACTGAGGCTAGCTACCTTTGGCACCCTTGATTGAGTCCAATTAACAATGATTTTTTTTAGCAGCAGCAGCATTGCAATTGACATTGTTCAATTGGCTTGAAGCCTCTTCATGAGTCATATTTCTGTTCTCATCTGTCCCTTTTCACTGTTGTCGTCCTGCTCTGAGCAAAGATAAAAGTGAAGACAAAAAAAAACACTATACTGAGAACTAAAATAAGTTAACGCCTTAGCATATACTAATTATGTCCTATACCTTCATATGCTAGAAGAATGTACTTAGCATACCGGGCTATGTGAATCTCCATTGGGCACTGAACTGCTGTCAATAATGAGTAGCCCCAGCTGTTCGAGTTTATAAAGCATGAGAAGTGCTGCGAAGTCATATGAACTCTTCTTGTCAGCCCTCGCCTCTCCTATCACGACAATATCTCCACAATTGGGAATGTGTAATGTAATTTCAGATGCATAACTATTGAAATCTCGTCTCTTGTCTGGGCCTTCACCAAATGAAAAAGGAGTTCTTAATTTGGCTTCAATCGTTTCAAAGCTAGGCATTGGCCATTGTAGCCTCCGACATAGCTGAAATAGAGAGGATCGAGGCCCCCCTTTCTTCATATCAATGGATCCAATAACTGGGATACAACTGGCCAATTCATCAGCTCCTCCATCTGTTTCTGCATCAAGTAACAACTCTGTAGCCTTATGTCTGTGATTCTTATCCACGGGTGCCAAACTGGTTTGAGTCTCATTTCCTTTCTTCAATGAAGACCGAGACTAAAAATTGATAGCTTCGTCGTCAAATACATATATCTGCATACTAGAAATTAGGGTTTCAAGAAGCATACCTTGGAAATGTCGCGATTCAAATCAGGAACGACGGTGGAGTTATATGCTTGACCTGCATCGTGGCGAGATCAATTTGGGGTAAATTAATTCAAAGGAACAACGACACAGGAGATGAGCCATGAGGCAGCGATGGCAAGGGAGAGAAATCGCGCATCGATACAACGTTCCTCTGGCCTCTAGGTCGATCGTCGATATCTCTTTCGTGTCGTGCTAGTTAACAATGGAGAAATGAAAATAAAAAGAATCATCAAAATAGCGGTTGGATTTATCAAAATGGATGGATAAGATCAGTCCACTGTTTACAATGAAATATGCATTTACATTTGATCCCTTGTCTATATATATAAATATATATATAATTATACGATTATCATACTAAATCTAAGTTTACACTTAGAATTCCAGTATGTATGATGTGACTATTTTGACATTAGTGCTGGTGTTATCCTGTACTCCCTCCGTCCTCTATTACATGTCGTTTAAGGTTAATTTGAGTAGATTAAGGTGAAATTAATTCTAGTGGTTGAACAAATTTAATGAATGGGTGGTTGATGTTTTTATAAAAAACTTCGTGCAAAAAAGTAAACTTAGTAGATTATTATTGGTGGAGAATGTATTTTTTATTGAATATGATGAAGAAGTTATTAATGTTTGACATTTTAAGGTAGTTGTTGATATTAAATACGCATTAAAAATTGTTAAGTGACAAATAAAAGTGGACAAAAAAATTCGATTAGGTGACATGTAAAAGAGGACAGAGGGAGTATGTCACTGACAAAGAAAGGTCGGCCTTTGTCAATACTATTCTCCCGGCTAACAATTATAACAAATTTGAATTCTTTCCAATCAATTTTTTATAACATTTGGAATTTTTCTCAATTAAATGGACCTACAAATATAATACAATTATCGGTATTTGATGTTGAATGTTATAAAATAGATGATTTTGACCTAATTTTATGTCATATTTATCTACAACAAATTTTCTAATAATTGTGCAAGCTAATCTTCATACAACATGATAAAAAATCAATTTGCACTTATAAGAATCATCTTTGACACAAATAAACATTTGATATCTACAACATAAATTTTAATTTATTTTTTGTAACAGATGTGCATATATTTAACCAAACACAAATCGTAAACATACTTTTTTCAGAAAATGACATGACTCTTTCACGTATGTGACATTTTAACCTACATTCCAATTTTGAAACATGACCGGTGCAACTATTGCAACGCTTGTACCATCATGACTTATTTTCATCAATAGTGTCAATCTTCAATTTGAGAATTCATCAATTCTTTCAAATTATATTAAAATGCACAAAATAAAATAGTATGTTACTTTACTATTAAACTTTAAACATGTACAAACTATAAAACTCAACACATACCTCAAACGAATGAATATCTTTATTGTTCATTATTTAATCAAGTGTGTACTGTATGATTTAGTCAACAACATTTTCAATTCCACCACAAATGGATACATGACATTGAAATTGCAATTCATCAGGTCTACACATTTAACATATGCATAATTATTTTTTAAAAATATCTATAAGATTGAAATAACTAAAAAATGATATATGTCTTATATAGATAAAACAGAATCATGTTCAAGATTGATATATATTTATGGAAGCAAGAGCACTAATTGATCTGCAATGAATCTATTTACACACATACTTTATAACAAATTATTCAGTTTGAAATGATGGCTATAAAAATATTAATATTATTATTTGAAATTGAAATGCTCATGTAATACATAATCTAGTGTTTGTGATAATTATTATAATTGCTTTTATGTTTGCTAATGTATCCTCTCTCACAAATTATTTGCCATAACTTCCTAAAATGTTATTCTATGTGATACTCTGAAAAAAGGAAGGACACAATATTAAACATTGAATAAATAATAATTATAACTCAATTTGTACTTATATATTAGTATATTAATATTTTTGAAATAATATAAAATACATGTCATTAGATAAATGAATTTTGAGAATCTCATTGGCCAACCCTGTTTTGGTTTTAATTTTTTAATATTCTCAACCTCTTCAATGCACCCAATAATATCCACATAATAATTATTTCGTAAAAACTACTAAAATTAAGTATTTTTTGGCAGATATAGTGGCAAAAAAAAAGATTGGAATGCTGTCAAAAATCTTCTATTCGACAGTTTTATGGCCATTTTTAGGCCAATAATAGCATGACTAGAATGGCGTCGCTGATAGAATTTTTTGACGATGTTTTGGTCATCATTTTGATTAAAATTTGGCAAAATCCAGCCACATTTACCAGACAGCTTTTTCGATCATATTTTGGCTAATTTGGTGGTCAAACTTATATGGTGGGAGACTTGTTGCCACTCAATGTCCGCTTTATAACTATTTATTGCCGGCCACATTTATTAAAAAAATTAAATTTTAAAACTGGGAGAAAATCAAGATGCTAATGCGATTGAAACCTATCTCAAATGACGTTAGATGTTCATAGAGGCTAGAAATGGATAGTACAACTATATACATACGATGTTCGTGAATGGTGTCCCAAAGTCAATACTTGAGTTCGCTATACACCTTGGGTTAAAATCTGATCATATTTAGATGTTTAATTATGAAGAAATAAGTCTTTAATTCCAAGTCTCCGTGTTATTCCATGTGAGATCACACTGCGAGAATTTCTGAACTCTCACAACTACAAGGGATAACACATTAACTAGAAACTAAAACTTAGTTCCTCATATTCAAACCTACAAAATATGAATGAGTCTTAACCTGAGGCACATAACAAACTCAACTATAAACTTATAATCATAAACCGCGGTTGTTTATCTTATAAGTTACACTCTATATTTCCAGCCATCATGAGACTCTAATAGTAAAAATTAATATAATTTCTAATGTTATGGATGCAGGTGTACAAGAGAGCCACATCAAATTGTTATTAAGAGCACATCAAAGTAAAAAAATGAAGAGTTCAACTCTAGATAAAATGTGATGGTGCATGGTGTTCCCAAGTCAATTCTGAGTGTGTTACATGACTCGGGTTAAAATCGGTCATTTTAATCATTTGATCATGAAGAATAAAAAGTATGTCTTTCCAAGAAAATGTGTTAGTCTATTTAAGTGTGAAATGAAAATTTAACGAGGTTCAAACTCACAACATCTATACAAACTAAACAATCAGCGCTTAAATAAAAACTAAATGAGTAATGCCCTTTTAAATGATGGGCATAATGTTGTAAAGGTTAAATACGAAATTTAACATTAATGTCAAAAGAATTGAATTTGATAATTTAATTTTTATTTATATTTCTTGGAATATAAATGAGTAATGTACGTAAAAATTCTGTAACATGAAATTTTTGAATTCTTTTATATTTGAAGCAATTGGTATATACAATACTCATTTATCAATGAAATGAAAAGCTCCATTAATTAAGAATGAAGGATTTAATGACTTATGATAAGTCATACATAGTGATGTATGAAAATCTATAAGTATAAAAGTTAGAAACGGTTGTATATAATTTCTTAAATTTACTGACGCATGCAGTAAAAGTGGTTATATATATATGATATGACATAAATCAAAAATATTTGCATGATTTAAGAAATAACAAAAGAAAATCCTAAAACCAACTGGACAAGTGGATTATGTCTCTTTGATAAGATCGATGACTAAAATATCAGAGTCAAGAAATTAATGATCATCAAATGAGTGTGAAATAGTTTTACAACTCACTCTTTTTAGAACACCACATTTTAATGATGTGTCTGAAAGGACAGATCAAACTTTATTGAACATGGTCCGATCAGAAATGAATCATTTTGATCTTCAACCAAACTTTTAAGATATGCACTGAGATTGTTGTGTTCAGTAGTAGTCCATTAAGAATAATAATAAAGAAAACAATTGGATATGTCTTGGAAATGATTTAATTAAGATTAGTTGAATCTTGAAAATATTCTAAGATGTCTTTATTTAAGATCTATGAATTCTTGTGAAATATTCACAAGCATACTCCCGAGATCAATAAACGCTTCATTTTAAAAACTCAAGAGATTCAATGGGTTTATACAGTACGACTGAGGACAAATAGTATACCGCTCAAGTAGTAGAGTTTTGAAGGAAATATGATTCCAATAAAACTAGTGGGTGTGGAGTGCAACTTCAAAGAGTTCAAGAATCAAAGTAAATAGTGCACAATGAGTGGTGACTAATTTTTTGTGATGACGCCTCATAGGTGTGAAGTGATAAGTTGTGAACATATGTGATATGTGTAATTGACGATCGAACATTATCATCTTTTGTGAATAGAAGACAATGAACTTATGAATTATAGAGAAACGATATTGGAACCTAACTCCGAGAAATGACTTTATGTCATGCAATACAAAATGGAATATGTGTGGCCAAAGCAAGGTAGTAGTGACTTATTTGATTCTTCCGATAGTATAATAATCATTGGTCGTAAGGAGATATTTGAAGCGCCAGTATATATTCATCTTATGAGAAGATAATGAAGCAGTTGGATTAATATAAAGATGAAGATGATGATCACCATCAGCATTCATCATCTCTCACGTCTTGACTGATATAACAAATTAATAAAATGCATGTTGTTGCCTCAAACACTTTACTACGTGGAAGCGCATAACTGAAGAAAGCAGGTCATTTATTAATATTAACCACCCAATTTCCTGCCAAATAAATGTCACCAATCTCCCCCATCGGATCTTGATTCATCTTACCAGAAAACAAGAACAACAGCCATTCCCATACATTGATGATGTTTATAAATCAATTTATTCACTCACCTAGACATACAGATTGCTGCTGCTCCTGATCGATCTGGTATCACAACATTATCTTTGAAACTCTTCTTCTTTCTCTGTACCATATTCTTAGTTTAATCTGATGGTGGGAGGGGTGTTATTGTATGTGCCAATTGACAGATTCTCAAATACCATTAGGAGGAACTGGGAAGAATGTGGGTCTGACATTGCTGTTTGTTGAACATCCATCGATCATAAATAACGTAGTGAAATCTTGAAGCAAAATGTCTTGTTGCGGCGGCAGGGAGGAGGAAATAGCCGGGCCGCCAGCTAGCCAATACACAGCTCCACCAAGAGGCGGAGGGGGAAATGCATATAATGGGGGAGGCATGATAAAAATAAAACATCATTAATTATTTTATTTACATGCGATCCTAATTAGTTCTTTGAAATTATGCCTGAGTTGATAGTTGCCGCTTTTCCATATAACAGGCGGGGATAGAGGTGAGCCGAGGAGTTCCAATGCGACCAGAGGTGGGCCTCCGCAGAAAGTCTTGCCCATTGAAACGCCAGTCATTCCTTTGGATGAGCTCAACAGGTTGACTGCAAATTTTGGGTCTAAGGCTTTGATTGGAGAGGGTTCTTACGGCCGTGTTTTTCATGCAAAGTTGACTACTGGTGAAGATGCAGCCATTAAGAAGCTGGATACAAGTGCATCTCAGGACTCGGACTCCGAGTTTGCTGCACAGGTATATATGGCCGACTGATGTTGGCCACTATTGTCTCTGGCCTTTCTGAATTTCTATCCGCAAACCTCCTTGTTGGCCCTTCCTTTGATTCTTTCTTGTGCAGCTGTCCATAGTTTCAAGGCTCAAAAATGATCATTTTGTGGAGATGATTGGGTACTGTTTAGAGGCAAATAACCGAATTCTTGTCTATCAATATGCAACAAATGGGTCTCTGCATGATATATTACATGGTAATGACTATTAGATGACATACAATTTCAAGTCTCATTTCATTAGTATTCTAGATGAATACTTGACTGAAATCATACCCTATCCATGTCTCTTTAGGAAGGAAAGGCGTACAGGGTGCGGAACCAGGCCCAGTACTTACATGGAACCAGAGAGTTAAAATTGCTTATGGTGCGGCTAGAGGCCTTGAGTACTTGCACGAAAAAGTCCAACCTCCTATTGTACATCGAGACATCAGATCAAGCAATGTCTTTCTGTTTGATGATTATTTGGCGAAGATCTCAGATTTGAATTTGACAAGTCAGTCTTCTGACACGGCTGCCCGGCTACATTCCACCAGAGTTTTAGGAACATTTGGCTATCATGCACCTGAGTAAGATTTCTTAATTTCTATCACTGGATGGACTACAAAGTTATGTTATTCCTGCAAAAAGAAAGTAAGATTCTACCAATTGGCTGTTCCCCCTTTTAGTCTGTATGACTTATATATGTTTTCTTTCAGGTATGCCATGACAGGACAGATAACTCAGAAAAGCGATGTTTACAGTTTTGGAGTGGTTCTTCTGGAGCTTTTGACAGGAAGAAAGCCTGTCGATCACACGATGCCAAAAGGACAGCAGAGTCTTGTTACTTGGGTGTGTGAACATACCATTGATGCTAATTATTTGTGCCGGTTTGCCATGGTAAATTTATAGGTTTTGTTGTGACTCTAGGCAACACCAAGGCTGAGTGAGGATAAAGTTAAGCAATGTGTGGATCCCAAGCTTAACAATGATTTTCCACCAAAGGCCATCGCCAAGGTAACTAACTTGACATTGTCTCAGTTAGATTTCAGCAGGCCCTATTCCTTATCTGATATATTCACAAACACTGCCTGTGGTGTGACATCATGACTTGGAATATTTTGGTGCTAGTTTCGGATCACAAAAGCTGGCTTAGAGTTTCCGTGATTAAAATGTGTCAGCCATTCATGATAATAACTGTTTCGTATCGTCTTTCAGCTGGCGGCAGTTGCAGCACTATGTGTTCAATACGAGGCTGACTTTCGGCCAAATATGACAATTGTTGTCAAGGCATTGCAGCCACTTCTTAGCTCAAGACCAGCGGTACCTGAGACCAACACTTAACATGCCGATGCCACCAACAAGGTGTTGGCCTAATAGTCTTGAGTGTTCTCTAACAATTCTGGGCATATATGTTGGTAGTTTCCCATGAATATTGGAAGTACCATTTTTCAAATTTGTCATTTTTTGTCACAGTTCACACATTGTTACCATCTTGGCTTTTATTTCTGATGAAAGATATGTACAGATTCATTCATATTTTTCCAAATAATTTAACTGAACGTCTACGAGTTTTATAGTTCACTTTTGTCTGATTTCCACTTCAAAAATTCTTATAAGTCGGTCTAAAAACAGCAGTTTGTAAAACTGCAAATTGCTTTGCCCTGTGACCACGATAGCAACATTTTTAATCGATGTAATTTTTTGAAAACGTATCAAAAATCTATTCAATACGGATCTTGAATTGAAGCTTATAATATTTTACATGTAATTATGAATTTTGTTTTTTTCCAAAATTTTTTGTGTAATTAGATAAATTAAGTTGAGTGAAATTGAAATAAAGATAAACGGAAGAGAGAGAGTACGATGACGTGTCATGACTGCATGTGTGACACGTGTCCATGCAGGTGCGAAGGTACATCAATCCTTGGACATTTTTGCTCTTCTAGACACATGTCGAGCACCAAGAGTGGACACTTAGCGTCACCTGAGTGAATCTGGGCAGAAATGGACGGAGATTAGGGGATTCACAGTGCGTAAAATATATGAAGATTTGCGTTGGATTCGCTCCATATATACATATGATGCCGATAACACTGATTTGACGAGCGTGATCCTACCACCAAAAGAAATAATCTTGCATACTTGGCACGAACGCAGGCTACTGTGTCATCAAATATAATATCTTCGCACTATCCGAGAATAAGTGGGGCCACAAGTAGATAACGAGAAAGACACCTGCACAAAATCTAGTATTCCGAAAGATGAAACCATGAAGTCCTCAACATGTGATGAGAGAAATAAATGACGCTCTTCCCCTAAACTTTAAAAAACCAGTTCAGAGTATCTTATAATCGCCTAGTAGAAGATGTCCATATATTCATGAAATTAACAGCATCTTTAGCAAAAACAAGACGTGAATGAGCTTGCCCACAATGACACAAATAGGTCTTAGAAGAACAATTCAAAGTTTCCTTTTTCAGCAACCTACCAAACACCTCCAAAGCTAGAACAAATAAGGATGAAGATACTGGATCACCTTGATGCACCCCTTTGAATTAGCAGAAGAAGCCAATTAAATCCCTATTCTATTTAACTAAAAAGAAGCTTCCATATGTAGCTCTATAGATGAGATCATACAAGTTATTGCTAAATTGAAATGCCTAAGCATCCTTGGAGTAAAAGGCTAAGCAAGCCAATTATAAGAGCTTATTAATCTCACAGACTAGTTCATGGGAAAGAGTAACATTTTCCTTGATGCTTTGGCTAACAACAAAGATTGCTTACTTCAGGCCAATCAAGTGATGGAGAAAAGATTCAACTGATTATTCAGCAACATTAAAATTACCTTGTGGAGAACATTATAAGAGCTAACAGGCTTGAGATCACCCAATTGTTTCAGATGTTATATTTAAGGAATAAGCCCAACATAACTCAAAGTCACTACAGAAAAGATAACTCACAGGCTTAAAGAACCAACACACCGCAAAAAAAAGGTCCTGAGCAATGTTATCCCATAATGGTGACAGAAATAATTGATAAACCTATCTGGCCTGGGAGCCACTAGAAACTCAATACTCCACACCGCCTCATTTACTTCCAAAAGAGATAAAGGTAAGATGAGCCAACTATTTTCTTCGTCAGATATCTCCTCAGTAGCCAACCCTAACCCCCATTTTTTCTAAAAAATGAAAGCTTTATTAAAAAGGATTCAAAAAATCCAACTCATGGCTACATAATAACATCTCATATGGCCTAAAAATAAAAGGCTAAGAAGGGGGATAACACTCAGCCCTGAATTCAGAACAATAAAGAAACTTTTTATTAAAAACAATTAAATTTATTTAGTAATAGATCGGAACAGCCCAGGCCATGGCGATACAACCCAAATCCGGTAAGTGAAGGATGATACCCAGCCACCACCTGAGACAAAGCCTGCTTAAAATCAAGGGGAAAAACCCAAAAGGGGCCCTGAACTACCACCGCTTACCCAATTGCGGTCAGAACTACCATGATTTCCAAAAAGGGTGCAATGAAAAAAAAAATGGACTGATTTTCTAAATTAAAATGTATCATTACATTATAAACCTAATATTATTATAAGACTTAGATTTGTGTGCAAAAATTATGTCATTTGATTACTAAAAAACGTTGTTTTCTTTATGTGCGCAAAATGATATAATTTATTTTGATAACCAAACGATGTAATTTTCGCACACAAATCTAAGTCTTATAATAATATTATGTTAGGAATGTGATGATAAATTTTATTTTAGAAAATCAATCCAATTTTTTTTCATTGCACCTTTTTTGAAAATCGTGGTAGTTCTGACCGCATTTGGGTAAGCGGTGGTAGTTCAGGGCCCCTTTTGGGTTTTATCCCTAAAATCAAACTAATACTTATACTGAACAACCAAACTCAACTTGGAATTCCTCTAGAATCTATCTTCAACTCCTTGCGAACACCTTTCCGTAGACTCAAAAATTCTGAATTTAAATATATAGGTATATCTTTACCAATATATTAAGGTCCAGAGGCGCAAGCACAGAATTCTCACTATATGAATTTAAATATGGCACTAACTTTGATGCACCAGACATTGGACGTTCAAGAAATCCATTACCAACTAATGATATAATATTATCCTGGAAAAATAAAACATAAGTAAATATCAAAACTAATATATAGTTAGACAAAAATAATTATTAAACTACCAGAACAGATTTTTGAACCACTACTTTTCCCTTTGCCACTGCTTCCTTTGCTGATCACTTATAACTACCCCTTGCAATGTTAGTTTTATTTTATCTTATACTTTTCTTTCTGATATTTCCTTCTCCAATAACTCTTGAACCAGCTGAATTTCTTATTTCAATTTTTTCTGAAGACATAACTTCAGTATTCTGTTCTGAATTACACTAATACCCCTCAAGGTCTCTATCTTTTTTCAGTAAATTTTCACATATTGTTCTTCGGTCATTGCTTGACTCACTATAAGAAATAAGGAAACTAAACTTTTAAGCCATATCAACTCTCCAAAATGAAGATTCACTTGAATTGTTTGTTCAATAACTCCCCTCAATTTCAACACAATCTTTCTAAATATATTTTTCCACCTATTCAATATATATATGGAATTTGTTGAATACAATGGATGTTCAAAACTCTTAATGAATGCATGCATAATAATCTATCTTGGGTAAAACATTTACAGCTATAGTCCACCAAGGAATGATTGAACAAATACACAAATCCATCCTTATTCCTCAAAGATATGATCTTTTCTTTAAAAATTTTATAATGTGTCAGATACACAAACTGCACAAACGACCATCTTCATCTAAATCAAAATAAAAAAGAAAAATCTTTTTCATTTTACTGTCTTTCTTTGAAGATTTCAATCAAAGAACTTGCATCAGATCCATTGAATGATTTGCAATCAGGTTTTGCCAAAACATTATAACCACCAATATTAATAAAACCAATATTAGGTGATCCACCATACTAGCAT
>NQLW01000087.1:1503583-1582539 GCA_002312845.1 Kalanchoe fedtschenkoi
CCCCCCCCCCCCCCCACCACCATCTATGTGTGGCTGTTTTCTCACTTGTGCTTGGTTGAATTGCAGGATTATAATTTCTCTGTCGAGTTCTTTGTGTCCCCGTTCCTAGTGCAAGAATGGGAATCATCGCAGAAGAATGGAGCTAAGAGGGAGACATTGCGCCTTGATTTAATTGGACAGTCGGCTGAAAATTACAAAGGGGCAGATATCATCATCTTCAATACTGGGCACTGGTGGACTCACGACAAAACCTCTAAA
The DNA here is from genome assembly GCA_002312845.1 of Kalanchoe fedtschenkoi. NCBI lineage: Eukaryota > Viridiplantae > Streptophyta > Magnoliopsida > Saxifragales > Crassulaceae > Kalanchoe > Kalanchoe fedtschenkoi. Next base: position 1,503,842 of record NQLW01000087.1, read on the forward strand.
GGGTATGGATCTTTTTTTTATTGTTCTGGTTGCATTTAATGTAAGGATTTAGCAGTGGATTGTGTTTTAAGATAACTAAAGGAAGTTAATGATGATGCAGTCAGGATTATTATCAGGAAGGTAGTCATATCTACCATGAATTAAATGTACTGGAGGCATTTCGGAAAGCTTTAACGACTTGGGGAAGATGGGTTGACCGTAACATCGATCCATCCCAGACTCTTGTGTTTTTCCGGGGCTATTCTGCATCTCATTTCAGGTAATATTGGATAGAAAGAAGCCTTTTTGTTGTTGCCAAACTTTGGGTAGGCACAGATTATCTGGTAGTCTTTTTTTTTTTTTGATAAACTGATTTTCACCAACTACTGTTTGATTTCACACTAATGCTTACTGTTTCATAACGATACAGCGGTGGGCAGTGGAACTCTGGCGGAGCATGCGACAGTGAGACGGAGCCAATCAAGAACGAGACATATCTTACCCCGTATCCATCCAAAATGACCGTCTTGGAGAAAGTTATTCGTGGTATGAAAACCCCAGTATCATACCTAAATATCACTAGAATAACGGACTTCAGGAAGGATGGCCATCCTTCAATATACCGCAGGCAGCATATCCCAGCAGAGGAACAGAAAGCGCCTTTAAAGTTTCAGGATTGCAGTCATTGGTGCCTTCCAGGTGTGCCTGACACTTGGAACGAGATACTCTATGCACAGCTTCTGGTGAAGGATTACGAAAGACGGCACAAACTAAAAACATGATAGGTATTATAAAGAAAACCCAACTATGTTTATACTTCATTGATTGCATCATTCCACGGAAATGCATTATACTAGTTCTTCTTGACACGCTGTCATTTCATATTCGTAAAATGGATCTAAGAAAGATCCAAGAGTCTTGTTTAAGCACATAGTAGTACTTTTTTTGATAGAACAAGAAATGCCGGAGATTATTTTTCTTGGAGAGACCGACTGTTATAATTTGGCACTTCTAGTGTTTAGTATGTAATGTAGAATATGAAAATGGACGGTACATTTTTCTGGGGAATTGCAACTCATGAAATTATGCAATCTATCTAATTTCACTTCTTAGTTTATAAACCCTGGCTATTAGCGGGCAAAAGCAATAGGGTCTGCTTATCATTATTCAATGGCCTCTAAGAAATCGGTTTTATAATGTGCTGCTGATTGTTTATGCGTTTAGAGGGTTCACTGGCAGTTTATAGTACTAAAGTATATTAATAAACTTTATGGGTGGAATTCTATTCAAATTGAGATTTATGCAACTGGCTGGCTGCCTTGCTTATGTCTGGTATTGCATATGAGCTTATTCCATCAGCTAATGGAACTTTTACAGATCTTTTTTCACTCTATGTGCGCTTTTTTGTGTTTGGGTGGAAAAGATGCATCATTATATATATATATATATATATTTTTTTTTTCCAAATGGGAATGAGTTTGGACTTCACATGGGGTATGAGTGGACCATACTGAGCTGTCAAATTGAATGGTGTGGACTATGTAATTAGCTATGGAGAAATAGATAGAGCGTATCCATGGCATGGAGGCCATCGTAATTTGCCATCTTCTTTGTGGACATGATTTGGGCAGCTGTATGAGGGCAGACGTAAATGGTGAGAAAAGGGCACCGGCCATTAATCTTGACCTGTTGGGTTTTAGTATTCTAGAAAACTTTTCCTATTATTATTTTAAATCTTAAGTTAGGAAGCATCCATGTTACTACTTTCTTTTCTATTTTGAGAGATAATTTATGTCTACTTAATTAGCCCCAGGCTAAACATGGATTGGATCTCGAAAACAATAGTAGTTAAAGTTTAACTAACTTGGTAAACCAAGCTGACAGTAGTAAATATATATTTCTATTTATGTCTCTTCCCCTCCTAAATTAGTTTATAATCCAATAAAAGTCATATTTTACGAAAATAAAAGAAACAACGCGATACAAAAACGAATTTAATTTGCAAGTTTTTATTTTTTGTATTTTCCTGCATTTTGAATTTAAATAGATTGTATATTAAATTTGAGTACCTATATTGGAGTTGAAATTCTTGGTTCCACTACCGTCTTTATAGGTCAGTGTTGAGCTAATTACTGGTAGTAGTTTGTTAGGCAGGCTGATGTCCAAGTGCTTTTATTTGCATTGACTAATTACTTCCCAACTACTACTCGTACTTGTTAAGCTTTGCTGCTTTGGCTGATAGTAATTTTTAATTACTCAATACAAGTAATTGAATTGGCCATGAGAATGAGCAAATCAAAAGCTGATTCACTGGTTAAGGGATTAGTCTTTTACATACAAATTTGATCTTAAATACACGCTTTGTGGTTCATGGCACCTTATGAATTAAACAAAACGTCACTGGTGTTGATGTATGATACACTTGTGTCACGCATAGATCGCTTTCACTGGTTAAATCAGTTTTTTTTTTTTTGTAATCTGACTTACCCTGCTGTTATATTTTAACTGTTAACAACGGTAAAAATAAAAAAAGGTGATCCGCATCAATGACTTGTTAACATGTGACTGGCTGGTCACATAGTCTCTACGAGAGTACGAGGCCCAGTCTCACTAAGCCCATAAAATCTCCCTAAGATGATAAAACCTTAATCTTCATCTTTGTAAGACGGTTGCCGCTCTGCCTCTCCTTTGTCATCTCATTTGAGCAAATTTCACTTACGAAGTATGGCTGAATCTAGCGATTCGAAGCTACAGCATCACGTCTATGAGCATAAATTATTTGACGGCCATTTGTGGAACAGCAGAGTGAGACCTCCCGGTGTCGTCGGAAAAACAAATTAAAGAGATGTCATCCGCTCGAAGTTGCAGAAAATGATGACAAATGCGCGACGGATCATTCCAAGCCGTGAACAACGAACACCTGTAATAGGAAGTTTTCAGATACTCTAATGTACCCCAACTCACCACTAATAGGAAAGCCTGAAAATTGACAGAGTGTTTGTACCATAAAAACTATTACAAACTCTAACTCATTATTTGAACCTCCAATCCACACACTATACTTCCTTTCAGGAGGCGCAACCACTTTAATCTTCATGCTGCTGGGAAACATAGTGGTTCCACCGCTCAGGACTATATTGCCGTACTGGTCCTTGGTCACACTTCATGATTGAGTTATAAGTTGTTTCGTGGATGCCAGCCGCTTCCATTCCTATCATCGATGGCTGGAACAGGACTTCCGGGCATCGGAATCTTTCAGCACCAATCGTGATCACTTGTCCATCCGGCAGTTCATACTTCTTTTCTACTGAAGAGCTGGTACGGTCTTTGATGCTGTCTCCAGCTCCTGTTCATAATCGAGAGCTATGTATGCCAGCTTCTCCTTAATGTCCCTCACTATTTCACGTTCAGCTGTAGTGGTGAAGGAATAACCACGTTCCGTCAAGATTTTCATCAGTGCATCTGTAAGATCACGGCCTGCTAGATCCAGCCGCAGAATCGCATGGGGGAGAGCATATCCTTCATAGATTGGAACTGTGCGGCTAACACCATCTCCCGAATACCTGAGATGAAGCTTATTAATAGATAAATAAATAATGCAGAAATTAAAGGAGAGCTTTTGAATGTGAAACACAGATGGATGATGGTTGTTGGTACCCGTTGTGCGGCCGCTGGCATACAGAGAAAGGACGGCTTGGATAGCCACATACATTGCTGGAGCATTGAAAGTCTCAAACATAATTTGGGTCATCTTCTCACGATTGGCTTTCGGGTTTAGAGGAGCCTCGGTAAGAAGAACTGGGTGCTCTTCAGGAGCCACACGGAGCTCATTGTAAAAAGTGTGGTGCCAGATCTTCTCCATGTCATCCCAGTTGCTGACAATGCCATGCTCAATGGGGTACTTGAGAGTCAAAATACCTCTTTTGGATTGAGCCTCATCCCCGACATAAGCATCTTTTTGCCCCTTCCCAACCATCACACCAGTGTGACGAGGACGACCCACGATGCTAGGAAACACGGCCCTTGGAGCATCATCTCCAGCAAATCCCGCCTGAACAATATAATATGAGGGAGCAAATTATATATGTGTGAGCCTGGCAAGGCAAACTAGCTAGGAACACCAAATCCTGCCGCATCCATAAACACAAACAATCTCATGCTTGGCGTGGGTGTGTTTCTTTACCTTGACCATTCCAGTACCATTGTCACATTATCTGCCATTTACGAATTCCTGCACACCCACAATATCATCCATGAGTGAAGCATGTACCAAAACCGTCTTATATCTGATTTCAGTTTCGAGTATGCTCTCAGCTTCCTCCAACCTTTTATTGATTGTACTGTGTTTAACAACATCCTAGAGTTATATATATTTTTCCCTGGCTATGAAAATGGAGGGCCATCCAAAACAATCATCATCTTCTCGGACACACAACTGGTTCACGCACTAGCCATTACTGATAGTTTAAATTCATGTGGTATATATTATGGACAATAGATAATCCAAATGATGCAAGAAATATAAATGTCCCGACCATTTCAAGCAACCGAACCAGTATCTTCAAGATAAAATCTGCAGAATCTCAAAAAGGGTACGAAACTTTCGGATATTGTTAGAAAGTTAGTTGCACACTCAAAATCAATTGACAATGACTGGAAGAGTCCAACTATACTTATGGATGCAATCTTATGAGCTAATGGGCAATGTGGGACAATGTGCCCTTATATGCACCAACACCCCCCTCACTTGCGAGATCGTAAGTGGATGAAACCGCATTTGACGGACGAAACCATATTAAATCAATATCTCGCAAGTGGGACCTCGTGCGGAGGTAACCAACACGTTAGACCGGTTCATCCAGGGGTGCAGCTAAAACCCGCTCTGATACCATGTTAGAAAGTTGGTTCCACACTCAAAACCAATTGGCAATGAGTGAGAGAGTCCAACTATACTTATAGGTTAGTGTTTGAGCTCAAATGGGCGATGTGGGATACAATCCCTTAATATGCACCAACATATGATGATAAAAATTAAAAGGAATCTAATCAAATCACGGAACGCCGTATCTACCGAAAATTAACTCCGAAAGAAAATGATGCCGGTTCAATCACAAAGAAGAAATAAATTCTTAGAAACAATAACCAGCTGATCCAAAGAGAAAATAAAGATAGGGGGAAATGCGGGACAAGATCAAACCAGTGAAGGAGTCTGGAAAATCGATTGATCTTCTAGCTTGCGCTTTCCAGCAGCCTCCTGGTGCGAAATGATGAATCAGTTATAGTTTTAATGGAAGCTGGATGATGGGTGAACTGAGAAGAAATGAAGTGGGGGCCAATCATTCCTGAATTCATGCCCATATAATAACATTAGCATGCCATTCAACTCCATTTTTGTTCGTTCATAGTTTTATGACACTTGGCTTATCTCCTACAAACTCTCATCACTATTGTTCTATTTTTAAAAAACTTGTAAGACCTTGATTCTATTTTTTAGCATTTGTCCCACTCTCTCATATCCAAATATTACTCTTTTTTTTTTTTTTTTTTTGCTTCTACAAATAAGTACTTGGATTTAGGGGTGTAAATATGGGTCAAAAGTTGAATTTGGATTGAGTTTCTCAAAACTCAAATTCATTTTTAATAGAATAACCCAATTCAAACCCAACCCAAATTCAAAACAACCCAACCCAACCCAAACTCAAGACTCTTAATGCGGGTTGAATTTGGGTCAACCCATTTATTTTTATTAATAAAGAATTTTAAAATTAAAAAATGAAAAAAATCCAAAAAAAATAAAAAAGGAATAAAAAAATTTATTTTTTTTTAAAATTTTTGAAAATAAAAAATATTTTTTAATTTTTAAAATTTTTAATTTTATTTTCTTATATTTATTTTTATTTTTTATATATTTGTAATTCGGGTTGTGTTTTACAATTTGGATCAACCCGAATTCAAATTATACAACCCAAAGACCAACCCAACCCAACCCAAAAATTACAACCCAAAACTCAACCCAAATAAAATAACTTAACCCGAATTCATTTTAATTGGGTTAATTTGGATTGGGTTTTGGGTCAACCCAAAACTCTTACACCCCTACTTGGATTAATTGAGGTGATGGTAGTACACTCCCAACGAGGTGCTCGATTCAAATTTGACATTAGTTATCCTCATGGTGGGTAGCTCATTTTTAGAGAAATTTATAAATAAAATATTCTTTTATTAGATATTTTAAAAATTGATTAATGTTTTAGAAATTTTAAAGTTTATTATTTATCATTTTTGACAAATTTAATATTGATTTAACGACGAAGAAATCGGTTTTTATAATTCATAAAAGATTTATCGTTTCATGTTTTACAAGTTGAACTATGCGCTGTGTTCGCAAATATAGATATCATGTTTTTAACCAAGATTGAAGGTGACGTGTAAGCCTATTGGAAAAACCACATTCGTTGACAATATTATTATGATTGAATTCAACAATAAAGAAACCGAGCTATACTGACTTATATATGTTGTAGTCGTTAAACTTATTTATATTGGTATGAGTGACTACTATAAAAATAAATGTTTCTTGCAGCCTGAAATTGGCCGACACATGTTGAAAATCTCATTTATGGTCATGTTGCGGACAAATTGGCGTTGACAATCTTATCGTGAAAACTATTTCCCCGCAAACGATTTGCGGCTACTTTGTTAGAGATTTCCAATTGGATTTTTTGAGGACTCTTGATCATTTTGCGTCGATATATGATCAGTTTCTACAATTTTCACCTTATCTACCCATTTTAAGGCCTCTTTTTAAGAGATTTTCATTATCGACCACTTTGAGGTGATACTACAGGCAACAATAATTTCTAAGAAAGTTGTGCTTTGATCGCAAGCTTTACATTTATATTTTTTTGGCTGCTTTTCAGCTAACTTGAGGCAAAAAGTATTTTTTTTTCAATTATGACAAAAAAATTTTAAAACTAATGTTATTCCTAAACTCACTAACGTCAATTCTAAACAAAAGGACCAACCATAAATATTTCATTGCAACTAAGAAAAATATAATACAATCATTTTGAATTACAAAAATGTATACATATCCTGGAATGGCTAAAGTTGATCGCTCGATGGTTTATGGGGGCATTCACTTTAGTATGGCAAACATCACGACAACATTCTAAGGATTGAGATCTCAGCCCATGTAGATTTAGTATCCCATCTAATTATTTGTTGTCTTGATTTAGTCTTTCGAGTATGGATCTATCAAGGTGACAAGAAGGTGAATGATCTGTGGTTAGATGTAGCATATAACTCATAATATCGGGATTCTTGGGTAGCCGAACTGCGCAGTGAAAACAAGTTGGATGATCACCGAATATGTCATCCCACGTCCTCATTTTCTTCAACATGTGAGACAATGAAGCAAATGAGGGGTCCTCAGCCTCTTTTTATGTAATAAGAACATCCATATTTTACTTAAATATGTAAATAAGTTTTTAAAGTTTAATAAATAAAATGACTCACACTATCACTATAGCACATCAAGCATGCAAAAAATTCTTGGCATGATCCATTTTTTGGGTTTCATCCCACCGAATCTTTAAATTCTGCTTCAACACATAATAATAGGATGAAAGCACCAAATATAAAATTTTAAAGCATCAAATACTCTAGCTCACCCAAGTGAGCACCCAAATGAAAGTTTCAAGCAAATTAAAAACATAAAAAAGTGCAAGCGCGTATTATTCCAAATATAACTAATGTCAATACCAATCCAAGTAAGCAACCAAGTGAAGGCCCAAGTGATAAGACCATCATTGAGGTGTCTTATATAAATAAATTTATAAATCTCACTAGTTAGTAGTAAATACATGATCGATCCACATATACTGAGCTGTAAACGTTCAATAACTAAATAATTAGTCAAAATAAAAGACACAAATACTGGGGGTTTTCAGAGATAAAGGGTAATCAGTACGGTTAACTAGAAAATCAAAAAGATAAGCATGTGGTTCGGGTGGCTTTGACTTGTGAGATTATTGATACAAAAGATTAACTCTATTCATGCACTTTAGCAAAATATACATCCCATATTTCAAAGTGTAAATAATTGCTCCTATTTTACATTCATGATACTCTTAAGATAATGATATGAATTCTATATGTCTAACATGCTCTAGTAGGTTGTCAGCCTAACAACAAAAAGTATATAATTGTGTTACTATGATATGGAATTAAGATGAAGTTATGTTCCTTTCGGATAACTTAAGAATGCTAATATATATGCTATATCTAATTGATATTGGCTTTCGCCCTCACAATCGGGTCTAAGCGCTTAGGCTTCATGTAACAAGGCACTACACATATTAGCTTTGTTATGTACATTAGAGTAATCATTCAGGTTTAGCGTAGTAACGATATCAACATAAACAGAATTTATAAGCACAAACTATCTCACAATAATAATCACAAGTTTACAACACCTGAATTACACAAGAGAATTAGCCACCAAAAACCATAGACATAGATACAAGTAAAATTTTAGAAACTACAATCTTACTCAAACCTAAGCTAGGTTAAAATCTCTTGCTGCTCTCCACTACTTCTTGGAGATTATACCAGATTTGATATTAGGTCTTGATCAACACCAAGCTCCTCGCTTGCTAGTCACACGCGTCACTACTCCACCCTCTTTTTCATCCTTTTGAAGCTCTCTCTCTATATATGTATATATGTAAGGTAGTTTATATCTTAAGGTATGAGTTTGGGCTCTTTCTTAGTGTAAATCTTCAAGAGATAATGACGGGCTTCAGACTTCTTCGGCTTATAAAAATCATAATCGAGATAGGAGCCAATTAAGGAAGATTAACTGTCAAGAAACTTTGTCGGTAATTCTGGCAAATATACATAAAGATTTTGGCTCTGACTCCTCATAGAAAGTTGTAGAAAACTGTCTGACCTTTCTATACCATTTTAAATAATGTGAATTAGACATATTGGACAAAAATATGCTCCTCGAAAGTTGGAAACATTATGTAGAGCAAATTAAGAAACTACAGCTCTCGCGTGCACTTGTGACTGCCCACCACATGCGTGGCCAATGCAACATCATCTTCTTTTCCTTCCTTTCATTGTGTGACACGTTTTAGCTTTATCCTGTGCATGGCATGAACCACTGCGCATGGCTCTTGCGCTCGGCTGAGCACTATCTTCTATCCGATTTCGTCTCCACGTCCAAATTGTGCTCCAAAACTGCTCTTTTAGCACGTTTTTGTATTAAGACCTACAATGAATTTGAAATATAAAAACTAGTTAAAATTATTAAATAATACTCAAGAACAGTCCAAAATTAGGTGAGTTAAGTATGAATTAGATGGAAAAATTTGGTCTCATCACCAAAGCAAGTTAACGCATAAAACTCAATGCTTATAACCTAAACATAACTTCAATGTGACAAACTGTAGTTCTAGTAAGTTAACCCATCAAAACATAATGCACATAACATATGCATAGTTTAAAAGTAAAAAATAGTAATTCAATAAATTCTAGAAGTTAACGTCACAAAAAATCGATGCTTATAAACTAATAAATTTCAAAATGAAAAATAGAAATCCTAGCTAATTTATCGCTTTGCCTTTAACAATTTTAAACCATTACAAGTGGAATAGCAATGCATTGTCATCATGGAGGATGTTAATGGAGGATCAACAATGTATCGTATGAAGGTTGATGTAGTGGTTATTACCAATTAAAGGTTAATGTTGAGTGATGTTATTAACATAGAGGACCAATAAAGATATGCCATTATTCTCTATTAAAAGAGGATTGTGTCACTCGTTAGTCACTACCAAAATAAAATTATTTTTCAGCCCTAAATTTGGCCAAAATCTGTTGGCTGGAACGCTCCCCCAGTAAGTGGCAGAGTGGCCTTGCTGCCACGATCCACTGAAATTCAGGCCTATGTCGCTTCGATTCGTCCCTCCCCCTCCTTCCTCCGAACATCATCATTCATCCATCTATTTTTTATTTTTAACCGAAACCGCGTTGGGGTTTTGAGGCCACCTCCAGTGCTGATTTTTTTCCAAGTGTTGGGGAATAATATTTCCAAAGTGTTGGTTCCTCCGACCTAAATAAGAAAGGTGATCCAGCCGCCACGAGCAAATACATCGATGCGAGAATTTTCTCAAGTGTCGAGCTGCACATAATAGATATAAATGGGGACATGTTCCTCATTCGTCACGGAATAAATGAGACAATGGGCGTCGCGCGCAACTACATCAATGAGTGGTCATGGGTTCGGTTGTGCGAAGGCTGGGCATCAATGAAACAAGTGCTTACTAACTAACGAGCACGACGAGAAGGATCCGTGAAAATCCTCTATGAATAAAAGCGGACGAGTTGGGGTACTGTAAAGAGGTAACGATGTAATAAATTGAAACGAAAAACAAAGTAAAGCGGGAAGGATTGTCCAGTTACCAAGTAAAACAAGAACGGGGATCACGAAAATGAGAATGATGGTTTTACGATCGAAAGTAAAAGGGGTGGAACGGTTGACAAGTCCGCGCGGAAACAGGAACGGGACTAGAATACAAGAGTTTGCTTTCGTTTCCTTTGATTGAGGAAAGACAAGAATGGGTTTAAGTCGGATCGAAAGTCGACCGAGAACGATGATCAAGTCTGAAGAATGAGATCGTATAGTGGGGCAGACACATGGAATAATTCTAAGCCGGGTTGGAAGTAAAGCGGCCGAGAAGACTACGAAGCACCGACCAATCACCTAGGTGTTTACGCCATCTAATTACACGATGTGCATGGAAAAATAATAGTCACAAGATGAGATGACCAAGGAAATAAAATGCCTGGACCGAAAATCAGAGGAAAAAACGACACATTGCCCGTGCGGTGCCCGGTTCGAGGCCCCTGGGGTATCCGGCCGAGGCGCCCTGAGCGAGGCCAGCCGGGGACGCCCCGAGCGAGGCCCCGAGGTGCCCCGTGCGAGGCCCCGAGGCGCCCGGCCGAGACGCCCCGAGGCGCCCAGCCGAGGCTCCCCAAGCTGGCCCGAGCAAGGCCCCCGAGGTGCCTGCCCGAGCTGGCCCGAGGTGCCCCGAGCGAGGCCCTGAGGTGCCCAGTCGAGGCTCCCCAGCTGGCCCGAGCGAGGCCCCGAGGTGCCCAGCCGAGAAGCCCCAAGCTGGCCCGAGTGAGACCCCGAGGTGAATATCGAGACATTTCTGATGAATACATAAGCAAAACTAAGGAATAAAGACTATAAAATAATCTCATAAATATAGGAGCAATTATGATGAATATATAAACAATTCTGGTGAATATCAAGACATTTCTGATGAATATGGAAGCAAAAAAAAAGAATAAAGACCATAAAATAATCTCATAAATATAGAAGCAATTCTGATGAATATATAATCAATTCTGGTGAATATCAAGACATTTCTGATGAATATGGAAGAAAAAAAATGAATAAAGACCATAAAATAATCTCATAAATATAGAAGCAATTCTGATGAATATATGAGCAATTCTAGTGAATATCTAGGCATTTCTGATGAATATGGAAGTAAAACAAATGAATAAAGATCATAAAATAATCTCATAAATATATAAGCAATTCTAATGAATATATTAGCAATTGTAGTGAATATGTAGGCATTTCTGATGAATATGGAAGTAAAAAAATGAATTTAGATCATAAAATAATTTGATAAATATAAGAGCAATTATGATGAATATATAAACAATTCTAGTGAATATTGAGACATTTCTGATGAATATGGAAGCAAAACTAATGAATTTAGACCACAAAATAATTTTATAAATATAGGAGCAATTATGATGAATATATAAGCAAATCTGGTGAATATCGATATATTTTTGATGAATATGGAAGCAAAACTAATGAATTTAGACCATAAAGTTATCTCCTAAATATAGGAGCAATTCTGGTGAATATATATGCAATTTCTGGTGAATATCGAGCATTTCTGATGAATATGGAAGTAAAATAAATAAATTTAAACCATAAAATAATCACATAAATATAAGAGCATTTCTGCTGAATATATAAGCAATTCTGATGAATATCGAGACATTTCTGATGAATACATAAGCAAAACTAATGAATAAAGACTATAAAATAATCTCATAAATATAGGAGCAATTGTGATGAATATATAAACAATTCTGGTGAATATCGAGACATTTCTCGAGAATATGGAAGTAAAAAAAAAGAATAAAGATCATAAAATAATCTCATAAATATAGAAGCAATTCTGATGAATATATAATCAGTTTTGGTGAATATGGAAGAAAAAAAATGAATAAAGACCATAAAATAATCTCATAAATATAGAAGCAATTCTGATGAATATATTAGCAATTCTAGTGAATATCTAGGCATTTTTGATGAATATGGAAGTAAAAAAATGAACTTAGACCACAAAATAATTTGATAAATATAAGAGCAATTATGATGAATATATAAGCAATTCTAGTGAATATTGAGACATTTCTGATGAATATGGAAGCAAAACTAATGAATTTAGACCACAAAATAATCTCATAAATATATGAGCATTTCCGATGAATATATAAGTAATTCTGGTGAATATCGAGGCATTTCTGATGAATATTGAAGCGAAACTAATGAATTTAGACCACAAAATAATTTTATAAATATAGGAGCAATTCTGATGAATATATAAGCAAATCTGGTGAATATCGATACATTTCTGATGAATATGGAAGCAAAACTAATGAATGTAGACTATAAAATAATTTCATAAATATAGGAGCAATTCTGATGAATATCTAATTAATTTTAGTGAATATATAAATAATTCTGGTGAATATGGAAGCAAAAAATGAATATAGACCATAAAATAATTTTATAAATATAGGAGCAATTATGATGAATATATAAGCAAATTTGGTGAATATCGATACATTTCTGATGAATATGGAAGCGAAACTAATGAATGTAGACTATAAAATAATCTTATAAATATAGGAGCAATTCTGATAAATATATAAGTAATTTTGGTGAATATATAAATAATTCTGGTGAATATGGAAGCAAAAAAAAAAGAATATAGACCATAAAATAATTTTATAAATATAGGAGCAATTCTGATGAATATATAAGCAAATCTGGTGAATATCGATATATTTCTGATGAATATGGAAACAAAACTAATGAATTTAGACCATAAAGTTATCTCCTAAATATAGGAGCAGTTCTGATTAATATATAAGCAATTCTGGTGAATATTGAGGCATTTCTGATGAATATGGAAGCAAAAAAAATGAATATAGACCATAAAATAATTATATAAATATAGGAACAATTCTAATGAATGTATAAACAATTCTGGTGAATATCAAGACATTTCTGATGAATATGGAAGCAAAAATAATTAATTTAGACCATAAAATAATCTGATAAATATATGAGCAATTCTGATGAGTATCAAAGCAATTCTGATGAATATCTTGTCAGTTTTGGTGAATATCCAATAAATTCTGGTGAATTGAATGCAAAGTATTGAAATGACGCAGTTTTGTACGAATAAAACTAACATCATTTAATTCAACTCAAATACAAAATGACGTCGTTTTAAACTAAATCAAAACGACGACGTCCAAGGGAGTACCTACTCCCGTACTACAGAAGGGCAATAAAACATGGGCTTGCGGTTCAAACACGGGGAACCTGAAGACACTATAAAAATTCTATTTACTTTATAACCGGCTTCCTCAGGAACAACAGAGCCCTCGGTTTGAAAAAAAATTAAAAATCGAATCAAATTATTAATTATTCCTTTTTAAAATATGAAATTATAAATCAAATTATTTTTTAAAATTTGAAATCGAACAATCAGTTTCAAACCGAACCAAAACTGAACTAAAACCAAATCAATCAGTTTCAAACCAGACCAAACCGACTGCTTCGGAAACGTCGGACAGAAAATCTATTCTGTTATAGTAGTAGAAGATACTGTAGCAGCTATCATCTTCATATGGTCGCCGTCGTATTCTTGGTCAACATGCCGTGCTTCGTCAACTAGCCCAAACCTCCATCCCCACTTGCCTTCTCTAATTATTCCGAGTCCACCGTCTCTCTCGTCGCTTTATTCCTCACGCGTCTACTTTCATCTCTGATTTAAAGCTCTTAATTAAGCCAGCAATGGAGAAAAGCGATCATCACCCGATTCCAGCCGACGACAACACTCCCTCTTCCTGGAACTCAGATGTCGGATTTTCTGACAGACGCTATGCCTTCGTCCGACAGGCCACCCCCATTCCCACTGGGCCTTTCCTATCCCGCACTGCCTCCACCATTGATATGCCCCCCGCTACTGATATTCTTGAAAAGGAAATGCGCGCTTCTTCCTTTCCCTTGCCTGCCTTCTCCATGCTCAGGTCTGCGAGTAAGCCCATGAAGAAGCTCTTTCTCATGATCTCCTTCAATGTTGCCTATTCCACTGTTGAGCTCTTGCTCGGACTCTTCACTGGCCGCATAGGTCCTCCTTTCTATCATCAATAACATCTTTCTTTTTTACACTCTTCCTCTTTTTGACTATATGATACATATCTTTAAGTTGGGTGTTTGTTTGTTCAGGGTTAGTGTCTGATGCATTTCACTTGACCTTTGGTTGCGGCCTTCTCACCTTCTCATTGTTTGCCATGGCTGTTTCAAGGAAAAAGGCTGATCGATTCTATACCTATGGGTAAGGGAATATCCTTGACTTTTGGGAATTTTGTGTTATTAGCTACTGCAATTCCACTTGCTTTTTAACTATGTCACAAAGAAGCTAATTTTTATGATCAAAATCAACTACTCTCATATGTTTACAATTATACATGACTACTGTTTTGCTGACTGACCAAGGACTCCCGTAAATGTCAGCACCGTTTTTTAGAATGGTGAAATTGCTTAGTTTCGGTCTCAAATTAATGCGAGCCATTGTTATCAGGTACAAGAGGCTGGAAGTTTTGTCGGCTTTCACCAATGCTGTAAGTATATGACTGACCATAATGGGTGTCGTGTCGTACTCACTTGATTTATCCAATATAATAGTGTGTAGTCATGAAATCTAGCTCCTATTTTGTCTAGACTGAAGTCTTATATGGTCACAATCTTTGTTTATGGGCACATGTTCTGTACTTTTCAGTTCAGTTTCCAACCGTTTTACCTACATTCATCCAGTAGTCTACAGCTATTTCTTCTAAAAAGAACTGCTCTCGAGATTCCACGTGATTAATTTGCAATGAGGCTGACGAGCAACTTATTATTAACCTTCATAAATCCACCTTTGCCTTTGGGAACTCCGTCAATTTCTCCATTTTATAGTTTGCATAGCATCAGTTTCTATTCATCTCTTTCCTTTTGGGCTAGATTAGGACAATGTATGCCACATGTTGACGGCCACAACTACAGCATAGCTGACCAGTAGTTTTTCTGAATCTCTTGTTTAGTAGGTAAACCTTTTCATGTACAGCCTAGTTAAGATACCACATGGAAGGTATCACAATTCATATTAAGCTGACCATTTGAAAAGATATGAATGATTAAGCTTTCAACACTTTTGGAGCATAACAACCGAGCTTTATGTTTGGTTGGATTATGGTCGTGTTATCGGAATGTGTGTAGAGTTCAAATGTAAAATCTCCACTCACTTTGATGATATTCGGATTCTCTGGTTCAGTTTCAGTGTAAATATTTTATCCATTACATTCTTTTTACTCATCAGGGGTAAAAAATTGATACTCCACATGCATATATTTATTTCATTTTGCGTTTCTGATCTATTAGTATAATTGCAAGACACTCTAGGTATATAATGTTTGTAAATGTCACTTTTGGCCTTAGCTAACAAATGGTCTATCTATTCATGTCTACAGCTTTTTCTTCTGTTCATGTCATTCTCAATAGCTGTAGAAGCACTTCATGCATTCATACAAGATGAAGATGAGCACAAGTGAGTTCTTTAAGTCTGGTTCTCAATCTTAATTTTGAATGTTACTATTCAGTAAGATACACAAGGATGCAGAATTTCTTTTATGCATGCAACCAATTTGAAATGTATGATAGTGTAGTAGCTAATGGCCACACTTCGATATGCCCTGTCTCAATTGAAATTATCAGTTTTCTGTGCTAATCAATTTGCAGTCCATTATTATGGATTCTGCTCCACGGGATAAGTCAAGTTCAACTTGTGTCCTGATACGTAGAGGACTGCTGTTAATAGTACAGTTTCTGGTACATAATAACTTTACAGAAAAACACTGAGTGAAGAACATTATAAGCATTTAATTAAACACAATGGTAAATTGAAAACTAGAAGAACAAAGACTCTTAACTTAGGGATCAAAGCAATTTGTCGATATCATCTGTTGGAAATTAAATTTGGAAAAGAAACTTGAAAACCATTCAATTGTAGAAAGTTTTAGACTTACTAGCAATATCCAATATATAAAGAATGGACGGACAAAGTATATGATCTACCAAATGTAACACTAGGATGTGGATTTACAAAATCTCACCATTTGAGCTCAGGATACAGAAAAGATATATAATAAAAGTGACAAACTGCCAGATAATTTGATTGCAAACTATTTTTATGGTTGAACCCATTACCTGCTTTATGCTCTGCATGGCCGCAAGACACTCTTATAAAGCACTAGGTAGTTTCTCACCGAAATAATTTCTCTTTGGTGAGCACTACACATAATATTGTCGCATGTCGATTTATAGTCATCATCTTTGTCATTGCATTAAGCATCATGTACGATTTACAAGTTATTGTTTGTCACATCCTGGTCCCCACTGACATGTAATTTCTACCTGCTATTTTTATTTATCTAACACATTTTGATGTTTTTGCAGGCATTACTTGGTAATATCTGCAGTGGTAAATCTATTAGTTAATCTCGTAGGAGTTTGGTTCTTTAGGAATTATGCTCGGATAACTATAGGTAAGTTTGATAAGAATATATTAGTCTGATTTTCTTTATCTTGACACTTCTATTGGGCATACGTAGCTGAAGTGGGTCAATGGAGCTGTTGTTGCTAGAATTGTGATAGATATATTGTTAACTACTGAGTGGTCGCGGCAGCTTGCATGAATTTTCAGGTTTTCCCTCATTGACTTGCTGTATAGTGGTGAGACCTTAATGCTGACTGACATGTGCCGCACACTACTGGCTGGCTCTAGGATTGATTTCTTACAGTGTCACACAAATTAAATATTTCCAATTCATTGGAGGCCTTACCTAAGGGATTCATTTCTGAATGTGGTCCCTCATTGATTTCTTACTGTCAAACTTACATTTACCCTTGAACGTGTGACTCTAAGGCCTTGTTTTATTGCACTTATTAGGCTCTATTAAGTGGTGGCCTCTTAGTATATTAAGCATTCAATGAACCGAATACTTGTTCTTTTCCTCTTAATGAATATTTGAAAAATCTGAATGATTTGTTACCAATTTTATATATGAATCATTTAGAGGTGATATCCATACGATTATTATAATTATCTCTTTTTTTTCATATTTTTCTGGAATCATCTCTGTCCGAATCGTATTTCAATTAGAATCACATCAATGTCGACCGCAGTTAATTTCTTCAAGCAGAATCTCAAACACTTCATAAATAAATAATATTTTATTATATGATTATAAATTTTTAATTTTATTTTTATGTTGAAAAATTATAATTTTATATTTATAAATCTTTGTATATTGAGATAGTTAAAAAAATGAATTACCAAATGAAAATAAATTATTCAGCAATCAGATGTGGTTTGACCAGTGGTCTGACCATTCAGATTCTCATATAACATTCAACTCTTAATTTTACATAACGACACCTAAGTCACAGCCCAAGCCTCATATTCTCTCAAAGTGATCTTACTTAGAAATACTTAGCAATCTTTTGTTTGCCTCTATTGCTTTATTCTTGACTGAAGGTGATATCGATGTTTTTGCTAAAAAAAGAAAAAAAGAAGAAGTTGATATCTACTATGTAGAAAATGTAATTTAGTAACACTTTTGGGAAGCTGCAGGGCCAAAGCTTACTTGTCTTCAGGTTTTGGTGCAACTCAGTACATTAGCATAATTAGGCAATCCCCTACAGACTTTTTTTTTTTTTTTGTAAAAATATATTTTTGGGCTTTTGCTAAGCATATTGTAAAATTGTAAAAGATTGCTCTTGCTACTTTAATTAGGTTCGGATATAAAGTAGGGCCATTTCAATTTTAGTTATTATGTTATTGTTTGATCAAAATTTTTGTTTTCATCTACCTCCAGTATACAAGAAACCTGAGGATATGAACCAGCATGCTGTATGTTTGCATGTTCTGGCAGACTCTGTTCGCAGGTAACCTCTCCACCGACCTTGAAGATCATATCTACGCTCTTATTTGTTAGTTATTTCTCATGTTGTGTGTTTACTGTTTCAGTGCAGGTCTGATCTTAGCATCGTGGCTCCTGTCACTGGGGTATTAACCATATGTCTTTCCTTTATGTCTTGGAAACCCCTTTTGATATCTATCACATCCTCCTGACAGACACTTGTATTTTTCTCTTACTGTCAAAATACAGTGTTGAGAATGCTGAGGTTCTGTGCTTGGGACTTGTTTCCATCACGGTATTTATGATAGTCATGCCTCTTCTTAAAAAAACTGGCGGCATTTTGCTCCAGATGTCACCCCCTAGCATCCCTTCTTCAGCTCTAAGCAAATGCTTAAGACAGGTGCATATAAGTCTATATTCTGTTTTGGCTTGAACCAAATGGTGTGCTAATCATGATTTCTTTTCAGATCAATTCACGTGAAGATGTTGCAGAAGTAACTCAGTCTCGCTTTTGGGAATTTGTGCCAGGACATGTTGTTGGTTCACTATCAGTTCAGGTACATTCCCATGCATCCAATTTATGTGAAGTCTGCCCTACTGATTGTCATTACTACTGAAATTGCTACGGTGCTAGTGACAAAATGGTGCTTAATAGCTAGATGTGTTTCATAATATTAATGAACAGTCTTGAGGAGTGCTCAGTGAGTATCGGGTAATGGCTAAGGAAGCACATAGTATCCTTTGACTATCTTGAAGCTGACCGGTTGGAATTTAGGGAAAATCTACTTTCATGTCATTTATCTGTTGCACTACCCCAAAGTGGCATGCATTCGTGCAGATTTTCTGAGCTCTACATTAAAAGTGTGTCCCTCTTTAGATCATCACGCCTTAACTGTTCAATCAAAAGAATTTATCCGATGTAGTGGTGTTATACGTATCATCTCCGAGACTAATTGCTACTCGTTTCACATTTTGTATGATGAAGCTGCATTCTCTAAGCATAACACTTCCCGATGTAAATGTTAGTCTCCCATTTTTTGTATGCTCTTGATTTTGCTTTTGCTACCTATACTGTGTGATCTCTTTTTAGTATGTATTATTATCGGTGAGGAAAAAGGTCCTAACACTACCTTTTATATATTTTAACTATATTGGCTGTGCTTTTTCATTATGAACATGTGCAATTTTAATAGGTCTCATAAGCTACCTGTCACTGAAACTCATATTTGAATCTACCAAGTCATGTGCATCTTTGTTGTCTCTGAAGCAGGTGAAGACGGGGATAGATGATCACCCAGTATTGCATTCCGTGCATAATGTGTATCATGAGTTGGGTGTCCAAGAGTTGACAGTAGAAATAGAACGGATATAAAGCTCGTCTTATTGCATATACTTAGAGGTGGCCGGCCAACCATAAATTCGGGCGTTGAGAGTGGAGACATGGTACAAGTTTCTGGTAACAAAGCTAGCTTCTTGACGATTGAAGATCTTGTATATTCTGCTATCAGTTCTGAAATCTTGTAATCTTCTATCCACAAGGATTGTCAAAATAACTTATTACATATTTTGATTTTTCAGCAGGGGGGCTTTTCATTTACCATGTTATGATACCTTTTTGGCATTTTTGGCATGTTATGATACCTTTTTGGCAAAGTTTTCATTTGATGTATTTAATTTAAATTATTTAAAGTAACATAGGTGGTAGAACTTTTATTTTTGTTAATTTTTACTGAATAATTCTATGTTTGTACTTAAATAGCTGTACAGATTGAATTTTTAAGTTCCAAATAATATGTTTTAACATTGGCTAATAATATGTTTTCAGATTGGATAGCTATAGAAATCGGACAAGAGATTAGATTAGTCATGGGTCCAATTACTGTAATATTGTAATTTACGAATATATTTAAAGTGACAGCTAGGAATTAAAAATTTAGGGTAAATAGCCTAGTCGAGGAAGGCCAGGTACACACACTTGGCAGCGTTTGAATCACAAAAGATGTTATTTTATACGTTATTTAAAATTTACTTTCAATAGATGATTAGCTGTTTTATAATAAAGTGGCACGATCAAGAAAATTTTAGTTCTTGATGATCAAAAAAAAAAAAAAATTTCACACTTTATTTAAAATCTACTATGATGGTTCTTAATAAAATGGCTCGATTAGGAAAATTTTAGTTTT
Source organism: Kalanchoe fedtschenkoi (assembly GCA_002312845.1). Classification (NCBI taxonomy): domain Eukaryota; kingdom Viridiplantae; phylum Streptophyta; class Magnoliopsida; order Saxifragales; family Crassulaceae; genus Kalanchoe; species Kalanchoe fedtschenkoi. The sequence continues at coordinate 1,524,364 of NQLW01000087.1, forward strand.
TTTACATTATATTTTCAAAGATAATCAAACAAGAAATAATTGAAGTAAGTTAAATGATGAATCTTGTTTCTTCTGATTCCTTATCCTATCATTTTTCTAACACAATCACTGTATTAGACACATTCATAAAACAAAGCACACAAAAATCTGTAGGAAAAGGGAAGTTCGTATACTTTTTAGAGAAGACTCTAAAAAAGGTCAATGTTAAACAAATATAGTGATGTATTATTATTTTTCTAATTCTATATTGAAAATTTTAATTTCATAATTTTAATAAATGGATCTAAATGTAAAATAAGTTAAACATAAATATTACCCCTAAATTACTATTAAGTTCCAAATTTGTTACAACATTAAATTCTAATAACATATAATCGTACCTTCAATCATGATACATACACATATATCTTATTTATTTTAAATTGATTAATTTTAGATTTGTCTATCAAATTAATTTATTGTCACTAATACTTGATTAATTTTTTCGCATAAATTTATAATATGTCTATTTCTTTAAATGATTGAGTTATATTAAAAGGTCGAAAAGCTCAACCAAAGTGGCAAAGAACAAGAGGCCATACAAAAATCACAGATACTCAGGATTTATAGTACGTATTGTGCTAATCATCAAGACGCAAAGATTGCCTGACTGAGTTAGGGAAGCAGGATATATGCTCAAAGACATGAGATCTGATATCATGAGCATGCACCGCTAAACGATCAGCAACAGAATTAGCCTTCCAAAAAATATGAACCACTCAAATTCAATCTATTGCTAAACAAAGCCTCCTGAAAGTATAAATGTAGTTTCAAGGACACATGTACTATAACATCCCTATTATGACATCCACTAAAATCTTTGAGTCTGGCTGCAACTCAACAACTGTCAAGCCTCTCTCATTTGTAGTACGGATATCATCCCATGCCACGTGAAACTTACCATCCGCATTAGATATAGAAGTATAAGAAACAACAAAAAGAGTCGAAGGCCAGCCCAGTCAGTCCACAAGGCCCTAATCAATATGAAGGGACTGCATGAAAAGCTTGTCTGATCATGAGGCACGAGACGACGATCGAAAGAAGCTGCTCAGAGACAAGATCTATTGATGGCTGGCAGTGTGTATTTTTGACCCTATATAGATGTCAATGAACGTTTCAGGTATCACTGCAGTAAAATAAAATTGGTAAGTACCGAGTCGAACCAAGAGGAGCACAAGGCTTGCTAGACGCAAATAACCTAATTAATATCTATTCAATTCTAGACAAACAAGTGGGATTTGTTGAAAACTAATTAACTAAGAATTAAAACTGAAAGTAACGACACAGAGGTAGAATCAAACAGAGAAGATAAGCATCCTAAGATCTACTTCACCTAGGTTGCGTGGAAAACTAATCATGGCATTCAGGTATAAATTAATCATCCAAATCATGCAATTTCAATAATACGACGTATCATTCAATAATTCACATGAAAGTCCGACTTCTGGGTGTTCCTACGCAGTAAATTATTGACTTCAATTGATTTCGTATTGTGTTGTTTCCCGATTCTGGTCTTACTCACAAATACTAGTCAAAGGGTGATACACTAATATTTCCTAAACATGCAGCAGGATAAATAAACTACTCAATATTCCTAGACCAACTCCTGATTCTGGTCTTCGGTTGACTAGGGCCATTGACTACAACTAAGCAAAATATCCAACCCATCTCGATTCTGGTCTTCGTGGGATGGAATATCCTAGCCTAGAGGGTAATAGATTTAATCCTAAACAAAGTTCTTAAAGCATGCATATTTAAACTCTGAATAACTACGCATGACAATATTAAATTATTAAGGCGTCCCTAAAATAATGAACATACGCAATAACATTCAAAGAAGCACTAGCAACATGGATGAAAAATATTCTTAATTAATAAACATGAAATGTTAAATTTACACACAATCTAGGATCCGTAGGATCCTAGGACAGAGACGACTACTCACTATGCATAATTGAAATAACAATCATAAAATAGTTATGAAAGTAAAACAAAAATCGTAGAGGAGAGCTTAGTCTCTTGAACTCCAACTCTGAACGGAATTCGTCTCTCTGGCCCTTCTGGTAGGAAGATGTAGTGTGGTGCCAGACTTGTTGGTTTGAGCCCTAGACTTATATTTATAGTTTATATGTCACCTTAGGCTGTTCTCTGTAGGAATTCTATTGTCAAAAGGGATACTCAAGAAGAATTAGAAACTGCCTTTTCTGGGCCGGCCACGCGTCTGCACGATCTGGTTCGAGTTTCCAAAACAAGCTGCACGGTCTGGATCGTGCACCAACAAACAGCATGATCTGGATCGAGCTAATGCAAAGGCAGCTCGATCCGGATCGAGTTTTGGTTCTGCATATTTACAGATTAACCCCTGAACTTCTTCTTTTGACAATTTGATCCCTGAACTTGGCTTTTTATCCGATTTTAACCCAGTTTGCACTGTTTTCATATTTTTCCTCTTTCGAAGCCAGTATTCTTCATATTTAACCTACAAGAGACAAAATCAACTAGAAATTACTCATAATTACTTGGAAACGACTCAAATATCTTAAGTATAACTACGTAAAATAGGGTAAATTATTGCCCTATCAAAATACTCCACACTTAGAATTTGTTCATCCCGAACAATATAATATAATAGTATGAGGGTACAATGAATGTAATTATATGCAATCAAGAGTATTTGAGTTCGTTTCCGTTCATTGAAAAACCGTTCTTCATTGTTTGTTAAATTAAAACTACTCCTAAAAAATAAAAATCCGAACTCACTTTCATAGGAATCACAGATGCATTTAGCATATGCATCAAGCCTTTAAACCCCTAGGTGCCCCTAGTGGACGAGTTATAGTCTCGTGAGGGTTTTCATAGACCGGATAACCCACAAATCCAAAATTTTCCCAAAAATTTAATCTCTAGCATGAATATTCAAATAAAACCGCAATATCACAATTATATTACAACTCAGAATTTAAGAACAAGTCACTAAAGTCAAGCACTTCACATTGTGAAACAAGGCATCATAATTCATACTCATAAAGATTTCATTACAACAATCGCAATGACAGCCAAATTTCAGTCAAGAACATAAATCACACATTGAAATTTCCAGTCATTCATCCAATCACACAAAACATTCCCGCCAACCGCCTATGCTAGCAAAAGGGCTAGTCCACGGGCTTATAACTCAAAGCTCGTTTCCAAGTTGCAAGATCAAGTCTAGTTCCATAAGGAAAGAGGAGCTCGGCAAAGGGATTTTATCAAAAGTAAAACCAAAAATCAAATCATGATTTCGTGCACGCACAAAGGTCATTCCCTAACCTCAATGCAGCATAGCTAATAAAAGTGCATAATGTGTAAAATTGGATTCTTACATAATAACACAGTCAAGTCTTAGCGTGGAGACTAGTATTGGCCTTTGGCCATTCTTTTTTTTTCTCCAAAACTTTGGCCTTTATTTTTTTACTTTTCTCTCTAAGCCTTTGGCTATTTTTTTTTGGGAGAGATTTTTTTTGTTTGGAGTGATGTAATCACTCCACACTTAAGACTTGACATTACATAAAGAATTTTCACAGGAATCCTTTTTATTATTTTTTTTGGCATATACCGCAAGAAATCATTGTCACCGAAAATCAGTCTTTTGAAAATTGGTTTTGAAAAGTTTTAAGATCGGTCCCCACTGGATTTGAAAAACTAAAAAAATCTTTGTAGTAGATTCATAATCAAATCACAAAACAGAGTAGCCAAAAAAATTTGCACAGAAAACTAAACTTGTAAGAGTTCTGACTTTATGCTCTTCCCTAGAACTCATCAAAACTCTAAGCGTAAAATCATCAGAATAAAGCAGACAAATCTAAATAGCTCATCTAGAGAATTTTTTTTTTTACAAAAAGAAATCTAAACTAAAATGTACAACAATATGTGAATGCATGTAGAGGCATAAATTCATGATTTCCCCCTTCACTAAATGATGCTTAGTCCCTAAGTATAAATGTATGAAGAAACAAGAATATATGCCGATACATGCAATTCATATCATGGCATGGGATATGCATGTGTAATCAGTACAATGAGGGTAAAAAATAAAAAGAGTAAGAAAGAAATACTCCCTCATTCAGCTCTGTTCCCAAAGTATGCTGGCTTTAATACAAAAGAGCGGGTTACTTCCTGGAAAGGCCTAGTTTAACGTCTTGGCGAGACGTAGCAAAGCTAGGGGCCTTAGAAATCACTCTTGAGAAGTCCTTTGCTAGGATCCCTTCTCAAAAGGCCTTGAGAATTGTCTTGTCTTCAATCCACCTTGAAATCCCATTCAAATAACGTCCGCCAAATATAATAGGATGTTGCAACTTTAGGCGAAACCACTTGTGAAGATGACATCCTTCAAAAATATGAAAAAAATATACATTGCTCCTTGCACTCCAAATATCCGTAATCATGTAATTCCAGAAGCTGTTGGGAGGTTATCAGAGGTAGCGAAAGGAACACAACTTCATATGGACCATCAATTCTGATTGGCACACCTATCTTTAATTCTTCAAGTTGGTCTTCAGGTGGAACACCGTGCTCCATTAATTTGATTGACACATCAAGCTGTGGGTCTTCTTTTAAATTCGTTGGTGTGTCAAGTGTCACTATTTTTTTCAGAATCTCAACTGGCAGAGCATGGGGAACTTCGCTTGAGGTGTCCAGGTAGACATCAACAAAATCTTTGTGAACATGAGAATGAGATTGATCAGGAACTTCATCCTTCAATTGGTCACCTTGAGGTTCTTCAAGCTTAGCTATAATGGGAGAAGAATCCTGCACCTGAGATAAATTGGTGGAATCTTCATCAAAGTTGAGAGGTGGAGGGTTAATACATAAGAAACCTTGAGAGATCAATTCTTTATCTATTCTCATCCAATCTTCTTTAGTCATCCCATAAATCCTTGGCAAAACTTGTTCACCTTGTTGAGGAACTTGAGTTTCAAACATGTGGATTTGAGGTGTTGCCGGCACATGATGCACCTCATTGCTAAATGAACCATAGTGATGTTCGCGAAGATTCTTGCGCTCATCGTTTTCCTTTTTCAGCTCTTCAAGAATTCCATAATATCGTTGTTGGTGACTTCAGGCTCTTCTTGTTCAGGAATATAATTTTGGTATTGTGGTACATGCTCATATCCAGGCGGAATAGGATCATAGTACTGTGCCAGATAAGAATGCGGCTCATGATGTTGGTATTTGGTGTGTAATGTTGCTGTCCCCAATAAGGTGTACTTTCTGATTCATAGGGCGGGCAACTTGCGTCATAAGCTTGTTTGTACTATCCTGCACTGTTTGAAGCTCGTCTTGAAGAACAATATTGTTGATAATAAGGAAACATCCTCGCAAAACAAGAAAGAGAAAAGAAAATATTAGTCAATTTTTTTTGAAATAAAATAAAATATATACAGAAATTTTAGAATTAAGCTAGATAAAATTAAGTTAAAAGCTCTAAACAATTAAATCGATGCTCCCCGGCAACGGCGCCAATTTGACAGTGCGTATTTTGACCTTATATAGATGTCAATGAACGTTTCAGGGATCACTACAGTCAAATAAAATTTGTAAGTACTGAGTCGAACAAAGAGGAGCACAAGGATTGCTAGGCGCAAATAACCTAATTAATATCTATTCAATTCAGGAGTTTCCACGTCTGGAATTCCATACTCGACAGCTCCTAGGACTAGTTTGGTCCTATCTGAAATCTGCTCCATTGATTCTCCCTCCGGCTCTAGAGATCATCGGTTTTGATTTTCCGTCTCCATTCGGTGTCAATGATGCGATGGATCTTTTGAGAGTCGAGGAGTTGACACAGCCTTGCGCACTGCATACATCAGGTATCGATTTTGATAGTACCACCGATGAGATGTAAGTAAGTACTCCGCCGATATACCTAATTCAAATTGAAATGTGTATGCAGATACCTATTTTATAGGTTCTTCCCCCAGAGTCTCATAGAAAATTAGTTTTTTTTATTGTAATCATACGACGGAGTATTGAGCTTTTTCTGAGGTTAGAGTAGGCTACGTACATCGTGGATCCAGTTTGGAGAGAGCTATGGATCTACCGTGTGCTATTTCTTACCGTACCACTCCGGCGCATCGTAAGTGGTTTCTATGTGTTGTGAGTTTATTAAATGTTGTAATTTTATGACTAAAAGTAAGTTCCATTTTTCATGAAGGACACATTAGATTCTTTCCGTCATTTTTCTGAGAGAGTCCATCGTCTACTACTTTGACTCCATTAAATACAAGACGGCACCAGAGAGTCTTGTGATGTTTGTAAAGAAGTGAGTACTCACTTAAAATATATTTTCTGAATTGTGAACGCATTTTGATTTATAACAACTAATAGATGTCGCTATTTTGTAATGCATTTAGAGGGCTGAAACGATGGCGGAGATCCCCAGCTAGAGTCACGTGGGAGTTAGTGATGGTAGTTTTGCAATATTAATAGTCCATTGTATGTTCATCTTTTATTTTGTCCAAAAAAAATAATGAGAAGAAAATATAATAGTGTTCGCGACAGCCTTCGAGGAGTCATTTGTGCGGCTACTATGTATGTAAGAACATGCGCCGAATCATTGAGGATTTGTCCTCCCAGTCTAACACGAATCGGTTCGGTCTACGGCATGTATAATTATAGTCTAAATCATTGTGTTTATATTAATTTTAATATGATCAAGTACAATATTATTTAATAATATTAATAATTTACAATTGTTTAAAATTTTTTGACTAGAGACTCACACCTTATAAGTTGTCGGAGGTCGACTCAATGAGGGAGGGAGGACATTGCGGCGCATGTTATGGAGATGCACCAGATTTCTGTAGCCGGTGGATTTGTAGCCTAGATTACTAGTATGCCCATTTTATGGTGTACGTGATACATTAAAAAATGTATTACATTGTGTACTTTTTCTAAAAAAAATTGAATGTTTTGTTTTCTAATTTGTTTATATAAAATTGTATTTGGAACTATGAAATTAAATAATTAAAATATATTAAATTACGGATTTTATTAATCCGTAATTTAATTTTTTTAAAAAATAAAATTATCCTATTACCATGCTTAAAGAAATAAGCGTGGTAATAGGTTGACCACCTATTACCACGCTCTATACTTTACCAATTACGACGGTCATATTCACCATGCTTGTTAAGCGTGGTGAAAGCCTTAGAACAAGCGTGGTAATAAGCCTCGATCTATAGTAGTAAGCATTAACTCTAGAATCAACATCGTTACTTAGTAGTGAATGAAATAACCACTGTTAGTTAAAATTATCATTTGTCTCTTTTGTGTGTGAATACAAGTTGTAATTCATAATTTATATGTAATACAATATGAGATTGTCGTGTACTAAAAATACATAAGCTTTGTTTGTTGTAGTTAATGGAACTAGAGATTTTAACCTTAGATTTTAGGCCAAACTTGATATTTAAACTTCATAAACATGAAAGTGAGACTATTTAAAGGTCTTTTTATCCAACATTGGATTTAAAATAATGGGACACAACTTTTCGGCATTAGATTTGGTCTGCAAAGTCACAAAGAAATTGTAAATTATCTAAAATCATTAAATAACAATCAAGAACGGTCTATAATTAGGTGAGTTAAGCATAAACAAGACAGTCAAGTTTTGATTGTCAGTGGCCAAGTTTCCTTGTGTAGTTCAGCTGTTATAACTTTTGAATTGTTGTTGCGAGACTATTGTTCTTAATAAAGTTATTGTTTTGATGTTATGTTTATCGTGCTTCAACTGAACGATTGATTTATTGCATGGAAACTACAATGAATGATTGAACTGTTATGTGATTTCTTACCGCTGATCTAGTTGTGAAGTTTTAGGCCAATATTAGTTAGTTTAGTAGCAAAAAATATATGTTGTGCGTATTTATGTTGTAAACTTACTCTAGGTATGCGTAACCTCGATTGTCTGGACTGAACTTTCTGTCATTGTTCGTTAATGCATATGTCTTTCCTCTATAATTTAGTCTCACATGATTGACATATAACTTTTATCATTAGCTAAAAGATAAGATATACTAGGGCAGGGGTGATTTTTTATGCTTTGTCATAGTATTCTAATGTATGAGGTCGTATAATTTGCTGAGTTTAGTTCACTACATAACTTTATCTATATTACTAATGATCAACATAATCACAAGTTAGTCACATGAACTACGAGTCTGTTCAAATAATTATCTTCTTTCATCTTAGTGTGGAAGACTTCCAACAAAATTTAAAAACCTGCTTTAGTTGTATGTTTTATTTTGTCTTTTGTTAGTTACTAACTTTACAACTCTTTGTCCTCGTGGATTCAACCCTGACTTACTTCTTCTAGTGAAGCCAAGTATTTTTATTTGCATAAGACACTTTAAAGATGGTCTTATAACTATTCGTGTCAGAAAAATGCCTAGGAGCTGGATATGGACATGAGATGTTAAGTAAGATAGCTTAAGCTAACAAAAAGCATGGTGTAGTAGATAAAATATTTTGTAGAGTTGCATGTGTAAGACTATGTACTTTGGGTGAAGTGGAATCCTTTGAACACCTTTATCACTTGGTCAAAACCTGTAACTACCTCGATTTCATAGAGAAGTATATGTTTATGTGGTAGCAACCAATTTTCTTCAGCAAGTCATAGCTCCTTATGTTAAATCACGGACTTATCGGACACAAATAGTTTTTGAAAAGTGTTCGATCCCCCACTCTAGAAGATGAAAATACCATAATTTTACTACAGTTTGGTGTGGCCTTTTTCTTAGATATGTCAATTCTCTAAAACAAATATCACTCCCATGGGATGTCTGGTGTTCTTTTAGAAAAGCAAATTTTAATAGTAAGGACCTAATAGCCTAGTTTATGGTATTACAAGGAGGGCTCATATAGAGATACAAGAGGAACAACATATATGGCTGATTCAAGGGGCTCATATAGAGCTACAAGAGGATGCCCACAAGATGAGCTTGATAGATGCCTTCAAAGAGATTTGAATCCAAGACATTTGATTTTAAAATTAAGTGCTTAACCATCTCATTCAACACTCTTTCGATAACTGTCTGGCATTCCTGTGGCTCCAAAATTCAGTCAGCATTTCAACCTCACACTACCACATTATTGTCTAAATATGATGTTTTAATAATTGACTTTATACGGCGTGTACACTTTCTACGGCATTTAAGTGTATAAAACGTCGTATATAGTTAAAACTACAGAACTGCACCGTTTTCGTTAGGACTATGTACGACATTTTATAATCTTCAACGCCGTATAAAAGATAAAATATATACGGCGTTTATGAGAAATAAATACCGTATTACACCGATTACTCTTAAATGGCGTTTATTTATACTAAACGCCGTTTAAGTGTCACACTATATACGGCGTTTTACAATTAAAAACGCCGCGTAAAGCTTGTGCACTTAATACAGCGGTTTCTACCACAAAACACCGTATATAGGTAACCATATATACGACATTTTGTCATAAGAAATGCTGTATTTATGTAATCCTAATCCTATTCTGTTTTGCCTTCTCCTTTAGCTGAATCTCTATGTTTATTATATGTTTAACAATTCCATGATTTCACAATTCAGTTTCAACGTGATTACTGGTCGTTAAACGAGTATGTATGATTTCATAAATTATTCATATTAATTTTATTATTTGTATTACATATATATTCATGCCAAATACGGTTGGAGTGATAAATATTTCATGGGTCTCTTGTCACTCCTCAGCGAGATGCTTCCGGAACCAAATAAGTTGTCGAAACAAACTTATGATGCAAAAAATACTTTATCCAATAGGTATTGAGTATAAGAAGATAAATGAGTGCCCAAATGATTACGTGTTTTACAGAGGTGCGTACGAGAATATGACAGAGTGTCCAAAGTGCGATGCATTATGACATAAGCAGAAAACTGTGAATGGAGAGAAGGTGAAATACGTACGTGGAAGGTCTTATGGTACCTCCCGGTGATTCCTAGATTCAAACAGATGTTTGCAAACTCAGAAGAATCAGAATTACTGGTTTGGCACTCAGAAAAGAGACTTAAAGATAGAAACATACGTCACCCGGCAGATTCCAATCAGTGGAAGCAGTTTGACATTCGATAGCCAGAATTCGGTTACGATCCAAGAAATCTGAGGTTAGCATTAAGTACCGACGGTATGAATCCACTTGGAAATATGAGCAGCAGACACAGCACTTGGACTGTCCTTATTGTGGTTTACAATCTATCTCCGTCATTGTGCAGAAAAAGGAAATACATGATGCTGACTTCATGATATCTGGCCCGAAACAACCTAGTAATGACATCGATGTGTACTTCGCTCCTTTAATAGATGATTTGAAAGATGCTGTGGGAGAGAGGAGTTCAGACGTACGATGCACACAAGAATGAAACATTTATGATGCGAGCCATGCTATTCTGCACAATCAATGACTTTCCTGCTTACAGAAATCTATCTGGTTACAGTGTCAAAGGATACAAAGAATGCCCGATATGTGAGAATGACACAGATTCTTTCAGAATGTCAAACTGCAATAAAATTTTTTACACCGGTCACATAAGATTTCTTCCACGTTCACACCCATATCGAGGAAAGAAGGCTCAATTTACTGGATCGACAGAACACAGACATGCACCGGATCCTCTGACTAGTGATGACATTTTATCAAAAGTTCAAGGCATCGAGATATCTTTTGGAAAGACGACGAAATCGACAAGCAACGGTCTATGGAAGAAGAAGTCAATTTTTTTAGACTGCAGTACTGGTCAATTCTACAGGTGAGACATTGCATAGACATGATACATTTGGAGAAGAACATCGCTGAGAGTTTGATCGGAACATTGCTTGATATTAAAGGTAAGAGCAAAGATGGGCTTGCTACCTAGCTTGATTTGGTAGAGATGGGGATACGAAAGGAACTGGCGCCACCGGTTATCGGTAATCAGACATTCTTACCACCTGCTAGTTATATGCTATCTCGAAGAGAACGTGAATCGTTCTGCAAATATCTTCATGATCTTAAAGTTTCATATGGATACTCATCAAATATCAGAAGTATTGTTTCTATCAAAGGACCTAAAGATAATGGGCATGAAGTCACATGACTGTCATGTTCTAATGCAGCAGTTACTTCCAATCGTCATTCGAGGAGTCTTATCAAAAAAAGTGCGGCTCATGATCACGAAGCTATGTGCGGCATTCAGCTCGATTTTTAGTAAAGTGATAAGTCGCGATTCATTGGATACATTACAGGAACACATTGTGCTCACCCTGTGTGAATTAGAGATGTATTTTCCGCCTTCATTTTTTAACATAATGGTTCATCTTGTGGTACAAGTGGTGAGAGAGATCAAAGAGTGTGGTCCGGTATATATGAGGTGGATGTACCCATTTGAACGTTGCATGAAGGTCATGAAAGGATATGTTCGGAATCGATTCAGGCCAGAGGGATGCATGGTGGAGGGATACATTGCTGAGAAATCTGTTGAATTTTGCACGACATATTTAGGAAACACAGATGCGATAGGTGTGTTCGTCCCTCGTCTCATAAAGAATGTTGATGGTTGTGGTCATATTGCGCAAGAGGTGAAGCATCCGAGAAATCAAGATTTAATTATGGCACATTTTTATAATTTAAATAATTTAGAGATTATGATTCCTTTTGTGGAAAAGCACCTTAACTTGCTGTGGTCACAACGTCGTAATGGTGATGATCATTGGGTGCAAATGAGCATAAGCGTAGATTTTCGGGTTGGTTTTCTCGGAAAATAGGTTTACTTTTAAATACAGACAAAGACAGTGTCGATCAACAATTAAGGTGGCTCGGTCGCGGTGTTCCTCTACAAGTACTGAGTTATCGGAGGTACGACATCAACGACTACATTTTCTACACCAAAGAGCAAGATTCGAGAAGTGTTATACAAAACAGCAGTGTCACTTTGGCCTCGGTTGAAGATCAATCCTACTTCGGAGTTATACAAGAAATTTGGGAATTAAATTACATTCACATGCGCATACCCATATTCAAATGCTGGTGGCCGGACAACCGGTACATTCACGATGACACTAAGCGTCAAGGATATAAGGATGATTCCGTCATTCTTGAGGAGCAAGCAAAGTAAATTTTTTATGTGACTGACCCTATCGATCCAACTTATTCCATTGTCGTGAATGGAAAGCAGTAGCATATGACAGAAGAATTCCTCATTGACGATGATAGTGTTCCGGTGATATCGAGGGTACCTAGTTCCGACTTACATATTGATGATTCAGATGGATATTGTCAAAGAACGGATCATAGTGAGGGTATTTGGATACAGACATGAATTTTTGTCGAAAATTTAAGTTTTACATTGTAAATTTATTACTAAATTTTTTTTGTAAATTTTATTTTTTTATTACTTAATTTATGTGTTACAAGTTAATATATGAATGAAAATCAAAGGTGATATTCATATAATATGTGTTTTGAATGAAATTGTAAAAAAATTAAAATGTAAACTTATACGGCGTTTTTATTCAATAAACGTCGTATAAGTTCTAAAATTTTTGAAGTTTTCATTCATTTTAAAATCGCGCTATTATTTATTAAAAAATTTCAAACCCTTATACAGTGTGTTTTACCTGCAAACGTCGTATAAGAAAAGGAAAAACTTAAAGAAAAAAAATAAAAATCACTAATATGGCGTTTTTAGATTAAAAACATTGTATAAAGTATACTTTATATGGTGCTTTTAAAGTAAAAAAGTCATATTAGTGATTTTTGAACAGTATATGGCGTTTATAGGTTAAAATTGTCGTATAATGTGTTACCTTCTTCAGATAAGCGGCAGAACACAGATTAGGAGCCCTAACCAGCGAACAAACGCCGCCGCTCCTTGGAGCTACAATCGCATTCTTGCACAATTCTGTGTCGATTTTTCATATCAAGGTAATGATTATGACGTTTTCTTCATATTATACGTATATATGTTTCTTATTTAGACTGAATTGTGTATTTCGTTGTTGTTGGCTGCCGGTTAAGGTATGATTATGATGCTTTCCGGTTAAGTTTTTTTTTTTGTCGTTTGCTTTTGGAAAAAGGATATTTCATGCTAAAACAGGAAACAATTTGTAAAGTTATATGTGTCGTTTACTAATTTTTATTGTTAAGTGTTAATTTGTCATTTTGTTGTTGAGTGTTAATTTGTCATTTTGCTCTTCATATTTTTTTATTGTCGTTATATAGTTTCTCTTATATTTACATATTAACAATTTATTATTGTGTATGACAGCACACAATGTCGAGCAGTGATGAACATGGGACACGCGGTGAAAGACGTCGTGATGGATCCGAAGAGTGCAAAAAGAAAGGACGCGGAACAGTGAAGATGTCCAAATTAGTGAAGTTGCGGTCGAGAGGAAATCATCTTCACATTACGTGGGACAAATATGGTGTTTCGGAAGGAGAAAACGGAAGGATGTTCAAGAGTGAACTCGGGCTGAACGCCCGAAAAATGGTTCCGTTGACGGCACATAGAGATTTGTGGAATGTAGACAAGAGGTTCAAGGAGTACATTTGGGACTCAATGACGGTAGTATTTTAGTGTGTTAAATTTCTAAAATATCATATGTTATATGAAACTAATAAATTAATTTCTTTTTTTATTTTCAGAAAGCATTCACCGGGATTGAAAATCATAAGGAGCAGGAATTGAGGAAGGCCGGAAAGACAAGAAGAAATTGGTTATATAAACTGAACAAGAGGAACATCAAGATGATGAGGACCCGTTCAAGGATTACAACTTCATTGACCAAGAGGTTTGTTTTCTTTTATAGATATAATTTACGTTGATGTTTTTAATTTTACTCATCATTAATTTAAACTGTTTCTTTTTTAATAATATAGGAATGGAAAGAATTCGTGAAGAGAAAGAAGAAGAAGATGCTCATAAAGAGTCAGGAGAACAGAGGGCACGTGCTAGAAACAATGTGTACCCACACAATGGGTAGGGCTGGATACAAGCTAGCTGAGCGTCGTCTTCAATAAAAGATAATATCCAAAGGAATGCATCAAGAGGAGGTAGTGGGGCGTGAGTTTGATAGGTCGGAGACTTGGATGTACAGCCGAGTCAGGCCTGGAAGTAAAGATTGGGTCACTCCCCAAGTTGGTGAAGTTGCAAAAAAGATTGTAAGATCTTTTATTTTATTTTTTAAATTTTAATTTAATATACTGTATTCATTATTACAATGATTTATTTTATTGTGTATGAGGAGTTGAATAATCAGCAAAGTCAGGGCTTATTCAGCCGAGTGGGAAGATGGACATATTGGCTGCGGCTTTTTCCCAGCCTGACCGCCTTGGTCGAGTCTGTGGTAAAGGGAAGCAGGTCATTCCCTCAGAACACTTTAAGACGAAGAAATTGACAAAGGTATACAAGTATTTCGCGGATGAATAGCAGATGTGTGCGCACATCATGTCGCAATTGTAGTCGCAGTCAGGATTAGGCCAGTGGGGTGGTGAATTGTATCGGCCGGCAGTGATGGACCTCAATGTTGATCACTACGATATCTGGCCGGAAGATATCAGAATTGAGTCTCCGACTGGATTTCAGATTCCAGGTTCACCACTAGATCCGTATAGCGATATTCCTCAGGTATTTATTTTCAACATTAAATTTATTTGTGTATTATTATGAGTTATAATAATAACATTGTTTTTTATAGGCGGGAAAGAGATGTCTTCTGAGTGTATTAATTGGGCATCCGCCACATGAATATGCCAAAGCGTGCGCCGTTGGAAGAGTCCTACCAGGGAACATGGTGGACTACAAATTGATTGATCTGATGAATGCTCAGGTGTTCATCGACATGGTTTTGATGGAAGATGTTGTGCTTCCATTCCCAATTACCGCCTTAGTCACCTTACGTTGCCAGATGCTTTGAAGACTATTGTTGTCTGACCGAAAGATCTTATCAGCTTTAATATGAGGTAAGTATGCAAATAAGTTTGATGAATATTTATTTTATTTGATTTTAAAATATTTATTTGAATGATTTTGTGATCAATTATGTTAGGCAATAGATCGAAACCTGTCAGAATGGATGGCCTCTCAGAGAGATCCTAAAGACAAGTCGATGGAGACAACCCATGCATTGGAGGAGTTGAGGGGCATTAGGAGGGGATGACTGCCACTGCTTCCATTATTATTTATGTTGGTGTTGATATATTAGGAGCAGACTTCATGACAGAATTTCAAAGAGACTCCGTTGCTGATCTACTAAAGATAGCGCCCGCCGGCGCACCCATTGTGCTTGCATACATCTGGTACTCCTTCTTACACAATTTTAAAATTTAAGTTTAATATATTATATAAAATACTACTAATGTGATTACTATTTTTTTGTAGTTGGTTATGGTCATGGATAAGAAACAAGCGCATGCCTAGCTTGAATGATGGTTTTTTTAACCTGAACTTCACCTCGGGTGGTGGAGTTGGAAATGATATAGAGGATAGGCGTGAGATGTTGTCCATGAGGATGCGAGTGCCAGGCTGCAATAAGGATATATGCTATTTCTTCCCATATGTCAACACTAAGAAGTAAGGATATTTATTCATACATTGTACGTATATTTATTTTAAGTTGAAGTCAATTAAATATTCTCACACAATGTCTATTGTTCGCATGTAGGTTTCATTGGAGCTTGGAAGTCATATTTCCAAGAATGAATACCGTGTACCATTTGGACAGCATGTCTTTTGACCTTAAGGATGACATGGCAGACGTGGTTCGTATGGTGAATGGGTAAGTGTCACTTTTTAATTTTTTAAATGAAATGTGTAATTTATTGCTAAATTTTATACTCATTTAAGTTATTTGAGTTTGTAGAGGGTTGCATCGATAAAATGAAGCTGATGTCATTAGAGATCGCGGGTGCCCGAATGTCACAGAATGGAGATGGCTATCTGTATATGTTTCTTACTTTAGGTGTTCTTTTTATTTTTTTAATGTTGTATTCGAAAAATTTAAAATACATTTTCATGTTTTTTGTAGGTTCCACAACAAAAATACGAGAGGGCATGCCGGTATTATATCATACGATTTATGTATGATATAATATCACATATATCGGTGGCATATAATGATTTTCGTACGGAAGACCTGTAAGTAGAGAGTCTTAACTATATTACTTTGAAGTTTAATTATTTTATATATAATGATTACTTTAATTTTAATTAATACGTGTAGGTTTTCCCATTCGGCCAACAATCATATACGCCAGAACAGCTGCTGAAAGTTCAAGATGTGGTGGCTCGGACCCCTTTAGAGCATCATCGAGCTATGGGCGGTTTTTAATATTAGGCAGATAATTTGAGAACAATATCTTGTTTGTCTAATTTTAAATATTAACATATTTTATTATAATTTCAAATTTTGTCAAAAATATTTACTTACATGAATTCAATATTTTACTCTTCATGTTATTCATTATAAGAAATTATTAACAAAATTTCCATTTTTTGTTTTTAATTAATCCAAAAAATTGGTTATATTTAATTAATTAAAATAATAAATTAAATATGATTAAAATTTAAATTATCTAAACTACGGCGTTTATTGATCAAAAATGTCGTGTAAGTTCGAATATTAATGTGACATTTTTGATCAGTAAACGCCGCATAAGTATAAAGAATATACGGCGTTTATTTACAATAAACGCCGTATATATTGTGTCACTTAATACGGTGTTTTTTATCAATAAATGTCGTATTAAGTTTTGAACTTATACGGCGTTTATTGATAAAAAAACGCCGTATTAAGTCTAAATATAAACAGCGTTTTAAATCTTAGACTTTATACGGCGGTTGCTTGTACGACATTTATAAAACGTTATATAAGCCTTAAAAAAACGCCGTTTTAGAGCCAGATTGACGTGGTGTCAATTTGTCACTTGAATTGGTTAGCTTAAGATAATTTTATTATCATCTATCTCATCATCATCAGATAAGCACATTACAACCTTTGATGGTTTGTTTTGGAGCATGAAGAGGCTAGACTACAGTCGACAGAGTGAGGTGAGTTTTGGCAATCAAAAAGAATGATTGAAAGAGGGTTGAGGGTAAATGAATTGACTCAGTTAACCTAGCTGGATCAACTCAGATAAATTTGGATTGCCTTTTGTCAAGACTTTCTCCCTCTTCCAATTTGGTAAAAATAACCTTCTTTGTATTAACTTGGTTTCGTTTTGTTCAAAATTAACAAAAAAAAATTATATAGAAATTTTAAGTAAATTTTTAGTGAGTGTACCAAAATTCAACTACCAATAATACGAAAACCAATTTTGTATAGAAGCTCTTATACAACTATAAGAAAATTATTCAAACATGTTGATATACTTTCCCTACTACAAAATAAAACTCATGATATGGATTGTCTGTTCTATAATAAACATCAAATTATAACTCAAGAAACTAGTAGAGATCGTTTTGCGTCACTTACAACCCAATATGTCACATGTCGCGCTTGTATAGGCTTTTACACACAGATTTTATCCACGCTATTGAGTACTAGCACTATAAAAATGCCACATTACTTAGGTCTCATATAAACATCAAATGATTTAATTATTTCACATGCACGGGGAATAATAACAAGTTTCTTTTTGTTAAGGTAAAGGGTATCTATTTGTCATTAATGGCTGCTACAAGAGTAAATTACTAGATCAGATGACTCAACTATAAAAAAACTCTTATAATTAGACTTTATAGTTTTGGTTGTGAAGTTAAAAATATTGGAATTATTTAAATCAAAATGATTCATTTGAAAATAAAAATATAATTTATATAAGCAATGATATATTGTTTTTGACAAATAAGCCATTTTAATTTTTTTCTACATGCGCCTATGCTTTTTATACTATAGTTTTTCTCCATGTGTTCAAATAAAAAGTGTTAAATGTCCCTTTCAATGAATAATTAGATTGTACTATGTAGTTCGCCTGATAATAACAACTAATACAAATACAATAACATTTGGATATTTCACTCAAGTGACAAGTTGAACATCTTTCCATTAGGGATGACAGTTTCAACCAAACCGAATCGTAATCGAACCACCCCGATCAAGATGGATAATAACCGAGTTGACCATACTCACGGTTAAAAGTGCAATCGAATCAAAAAAATTTGGTCGGATAGGTTAAGGGTATGGTATTTGTCATATCCGCCCTACTCCCGCCCCACCCCGACTTCAATTAAACAACCGTAAAGTGACCCCACTGCCCCCTAATAATTATATAATTATTTAAACTAAGTAATTTATTTAATTATATAACACATATTTCTCTAATAGTTATTGAAAACTTTTAAATAAAATGCTCAATTTGTAATCACAATATAGTATAATAAATTATGGTTCATTGGGTTAGCTGTATCAGATTGTGCTTATTATATTTGGCTTGGACTATTACTTTCTATTATCTACACTTGCTAACTTTCTTGTCTAAGACAAATAAATCCTATATCGAAATAAAAAAATACTCGTCTGAAGATGTGCGACGTGTTTTCTTTGATTATGTCATCCAATGAAGTGAAGTCTCGCAGTCAAACCACAGACAGCTTCAAAACAGTCATGTCTGAAGCTGCACATCAAGTTTTATTTCATTTTATCACCTGCTGAAGCGATGAATTAGCTATTATTTTATTATCGAGTGAAGGCTTGGTTGAAGCGGCAAACCATCAAGTGTGACTTTTAGGTCATCAGTTTTTATTTCTCATAGCCAAACTCTAGAAGATGTTATTTGTAGAAAGTAAAACCTTAGACAAAGTATTATCTCGCATCTCTTATCTACACCAAAGATAAGATTTATTTTCTATTTTGTTTATAATTTGTGTCTTTGCAAAGATTTCTATATTTTGTAATTTATTTTATATTTTGTTTATTTTTATGAAGGTCATGACAAGTGTTGGGGATGTCATACCTTCACTAATGAAGGGATTCACTCTCCATTCCTTCAGATAGTATATTAAAGAGCATTATATGGAACTATTTTGAGAGGATTTCAGTTCTTGACTTAAAGAAAGCAAGATGTGTACAATGTAAATGCCTTCTTTGAGCAGATCCGATGAATGAAACGTCACATATACATGCTTATATTGCTTGAAAAAAAAATCAAGTTGTAAGACGTTCCTTTCTCAATATGAACAGTAAGGATAACATCTCAAACTTTTGATCAGCAAAGATTTAGGTAGAAATTAGTTTCAGTGATCATAGTTCATGAATATCCTTTTTCAATTATTGATAATGATTTCTTCAGCAAGTTGTGGATACTGAGCTTGTTATGAACTAATAACTCACTAGCTGATCAGGACGAACAAATTATTAATATTAACATGCTTGTACTTTGTTATTAATTAGTATTAGTGTTTTTTAGAGATAGACAATTTAATTTAGATATTTCCAAAACTTGTTATAAAAAAAACTAAGTGAGTTAAGACTCTTTTCCTCATCCGTGGCCACTGGCCATGCTTTTGGGTTTTGAATGGTTAAACGGTTAAACGTGGTTAAACTGAAATTCGATAAGAATTAGGATGATTTTGAATTTTGCATAACTGAACTATTATGATGTAATATGAATAACTCTTGCTGCTCTCGGTGGCAATGTTATTTTGATTCAGCTCAAAAAGACGTTTTAAATCCTAATACACACTACCCATATAAATGGAAAATAATTTTAAAAAATTCAAAAAAAATGTATAAAAATTAAAAAAAATTAAAAAATATAATTTTGATTTATAAACATTAAAATAATAAAAAATTAAAAATTAATATTTTTTTCTAATTTGTATATATTAAAATAATTATATATAAATTTAATAAATATATATATGCAATTGATGAATATGAGTATCCAAGTGATGAATATAAGTATGTAAGTGATGAATATACATATGCAAGTGATGAATATATGCATGCAAGTGATGAATATATATGTACAAGTGATTAATAAACATATGCAAGTGATGAATATGCGTATGCAAGTGATGAATATACATATGCATATATTTTCATGTCTATACATATATTTTCATGTTTACATATATTCATCACTTACATACTCATATTTATCACTTGTATATGTGTATTCATCATTTGCATACACATATTCATCACTTGCATGTGTGTATTCATCATTTACATGTGTATATTCATCATCACTTGCATATGCATATTCATTACTTTCATGCATATATCATCACTTGTATACTCATATGCATCATTTGCATATGTATATTCATCACTTGTATACATATACTCATCATTTGAATATGTATATTCATCACTTGCGTATACATATTCATCACTTGTATATACTTATTTATCACATGTATACACATATTCATCTATTGCATACACATATTCATTACTTGCATACGCATATTCATCACTTCTATACTCACATTGATCAATTGCATATATATATTCATTAAATTTATATATGAATATTTTAATGGATATAAATTAGAAAAAAATATGAATTTATAATTTTTTTTCATTATTTCAATGTTTATAAATCAAACTGTTATTTTTTAATTTGTTTTCTAATTTTTATACAATTTTTTCAAATTAATTTTAAATTATTTTTTATTTCCATGAATGGTATGTAATATGATTCAAAAACGGCTCTCCGAAAATAGGTGCTTCCGGAGCACCACGCGTTAATATGTCTCAAGACAGATAGTAATTAGCCAATAACTTCCTTGAATCCGCTCTATTCCCTTGAAAAAAAACAGAAATTCTACAGTAAAGCGGCAGATAAAAGGAGGGCAAAGCGGAGAAAGCACGGAGTTATAGGGGCCGCGTTTCTACCACCATCGCTCTTATTTGACTTGTAGGTCATTTTGCTTGCTAATCGGCGATGTCGAATGCCATCCGTTTTTTCCAACTGAATACGGGAGCCAGCATACCTTCTGTTGGTCTCGGGACATGGCAGGCCGATCCTGAGCTCGTCGGCGACGCTGTAGCCACTGCTATAAAGGTTTCGATTCACAAATTGTTTCATATTTATTTATCTATTTTAATCTTCTTTATCGAGAAGGCTAGCCTACTCATCAAAAGTATGCCTGGGTGTGTGTTCCTTTTGCTTAGTTTTTTATTTGTCTTTTCTTTTTATGATCTGGTGATAAGTGAGTTTTGTCTGCTTATTGTAATTTTTGTTCATTCACATGAACGTGTTCCCATATTTTGGATTGAATAAGTTAGTAATGGAGTTTGTGCTTGATTCATACTATCAATTGGTAACTGTATACTTGTCTTCATACGTTGTTTCTTCATGCAGATTGGATATCACCACATTGATTGCGCCCAAATTTACCAGAATGAAAAAGTGGTACCCTTTTTTGTACAAATTTCATCGTCTTCAATTTGCATAGCAATTGTGTGTTACTCTGTTGACACTTCGGTTTGTAGCATGCTGCTTATTCTATTTCTGCTGTCATGGTTCTGTTGCATTTTGAACGTCCTACTGCTATTAAATACTATTTACTACTTTAATTAACATTATTAGTACATTATTAATATGTTGACCATTCCTTTGTAGATAAAATGATCATAAAACACCATCAACACAGTTCTACCTTTATTCTCTTGTTTTTTTTTTCAACTTTTAGTCCTCATACATATCTGAACTTTACTAACACATCTTAGTCACATAATTATTTCTACTTCCTTTAATTCCCTTATCTCTTTTGCAGATTGGCCATGTTCTGAAAAAGCTGATTGATGATGGTGTGGTGAAGCGTGAGGATTTGTTCATAACTTCTAAACTCTGGTTAGTTTCATTGTTATTGTGTGTACTCTTTCATCTGGAAAAGCTAAACTCATTGTGCTACCTTATCGTTCATGTCAAGCTATATAGTTGTTGTTTCCATTTAGTTCGCCATGCATACGCTGTTCTGGTTAAGATTAATAGTCATTCCTTCCTTCAATCTAGAATCACCAATTCCCCATTGACCTGAAATATATTAAAATTACGAGTCATTGAACTCGCATCAATTTTTTGTGAAAAAGGGAAATGTAACCATCGACAAACTGACTATGGAACTCTGGTTCATTTACGAACATGGAACAGCTGCATGCTATGTGTAGCAGTTAATGGAATATGTCTTTAGTATTCATACGCAACCACTACCTGGCTGATTAAATTTGTTTGATATATTGATGCAATGATACTCTATGCTAAACGGTTCTCTTGATGAGATATGCCTATATCCTGTATATCAGCAATCACACATTTTGTTGTTTTTGTTGTCTCAACAATTGTTTAGCTAACTTGGAAAAGCTCTATACAGGAATAGAGATCATGGACCAGAAGACGTGCCATTGGCACTAGAAAGGACTTTAGCAGACTTGCAACTTGAATATTTGGACCTGTACCTTGTAAGTATCTAAATAATTTTGGTTGCAACTGTTACATATTTTGGTGTTATACCCCAATCATAGATTCTTTGACTTGTGCATTAATGAGAATTCTGACCTAAATTTTGCGAGCAGCAAAAGAAACAAGAACAGGTTGGCATGCATCAAACACTGACTATTAAGTGGCACTTTCTTCCTGAGTTACAAGATATCACAATATATATATACATATATGGGTGTGGTTTCATATAGAACCAATAAAGTGCTGAGAACCATGAACCGCTGCTTGTGCATTGGATCATACAATCTGATGAACACGAAGTGTCCATAGGTGGTGGGCCACTTTTTCAAAAACACAAAGAAAACTAACGATTCAGGGGCAGTCTAGGCAAATAGAAATCTTGCTTTTCATCACCGTGCGATTATCGAGAAACTGTCAGATTGAAAAACAACTTTCTGCAAACCTTCCATCCCTTCTCTCTCCACCAAACCCATTTCTCTTTTCAAATACATCCGTCTCTCTGCACCAAACTCATTTAATAGTACACTCAAACTCATTTGTCTCTCTCTAAATACCTTTCTTTCTTCCAAAAACCCACTCAAACACACATGTCTCTCTCCACCAAAATTCATCTCTCTCAACCAAATTTATTTCTCTCTCTCCAGACCCCTTTTTTTATTTTCAAATTTATGTTTATGTTTTGTTTTGTTTTTAGTGTTATTTCTCTATTTTGTGATGCTTTCAAGTGCTAAACGCGGTACTTCCATACAATCATTTAGTGTTTTTTTTGGGCTTTATGAGTTTTGACGTTTGATGTTTTGTTTTTTGTTGTGTTTTATTTTTTGATGCGTTTTTTTCGTGTTTTCTAGGTTCTGACATGTGATGTTGTGCTTTTCTGGGTTTCTATTATGTTTATGATTTTTTTGGATTTTGACGTGTGATGTTGTGCTTTTCTGGGTATTCTGGATTTCCATTGTGTTTATGAGTTTTCTAAATTTTTACACTTTGTTTTTCTGGGGTTCCTGAGTTTTTATTGTGTTTTTTGGATTTTCTAAGTTTTGACATGTGATATTGTGTTTTTAGTATTATATGATGCGTTTTTATTGTCTTTTCTGGATTTTTGGTTTGACATGTGATTTTATGCTTTTCTAGATTTCAAATATGGATTTTGTGATTTTTTTTTATAAAGTTCTAAAGCATAAAGCACAAAATACATTGATCACTGAACACATTGAGTAAAAATCACAAAACACAGCGTTCAAAGATTCAAAATTAATAAAAAATAATAGTGACACAAGTCCACTTGACTTTACACTTATCATGACTTGACACAAAATCTCTTTTCAAGAAACTTAATGTAGAAAGAGTAAAACTCACTTTGCAAAAAATTCATTACTTTTAATACATCACTTTTTTAAAAAAGTGAAAATTGGTGTCATGATGGATGTTAGTCAAGTAGATCTGTTACTGTCAATCAATTGGGTGTCAGTAGAGTGGTTGTCAGTCAAGTGGATGTGGATATATCTTCTCTCATACACACTCAAACTCACTCAAACACCCGTCTTTTTCCACCAAACCCATTCTATTTCCGTGTCAATCAAGTGCTTTGTACTTTGTGTTCTATTATGTATGCTTTGTTCAATATGGGGGTTGAACACTGAACATATGTTGAATTAAAATTTAGGGTTTCCAGTTCAGATTTTATACTTAGTGTTTTGTACTTTGTCATTTAAATATCGAATTTTGAAATTTAAAACTTTGCAGAAAATCCAAAAATCCTAGATTTGAAACACAGAAAATCCTAAACCAGAAAACCCAGAAATGAAGAACAAAAAAGCATGAGTTTTTTGAATTGTGTTTGTCGTGTGATGCGTTGTTGTGTTTTCTGGATTTGTTTTGGTTTTGACTTGTGATGTTGTGCTTTTCTGGGTTTTAAATTTGGATTTTACGAGTTTTGTATAACATTCTAAACCATAAAGCACAAAACACATAGAATATTGACACATTGGTTATAAAGCACAAAACACAATGTTCAAAGGTTCAAAATTAATAAAAAATGAATAGCGACACAAAAACCACTTAACTTGACACTCATTATGACTTGACACAAAATCATTTTTCAAGAAAATTGATGTAGGAAAAGTAAAATTCACTTTACAAGAAACTCATTACTTTTAGTACATAAATTTTTCGAAAAGTGAAATATTGGTGTCATGATGGATGTTAGTCATGTGGATTTGTTGGTGTTAATCAAGTGAGTATCAGTCAAGTGGGTGTCAGTCAAGTGAATTTGTCGGTCTCTCTCCTTTTAAACCCACTCAAACACACCCGACTCTCTCTACCAAACTCATTTTCTCTCCCCAAATCTATTTCTCTCCCCAAACCCACTCAAGTTTGTATTTGATAGCTTGGACAAAGCAGAAAACGCAAAATACAATTGTTGTAAAAGCTTTAAAGCACAAAACACAAAACACATTGAACATTGAACATATGTTGAATAAGGGATTAGGGTTTCCAGTTCAGATTTAATACTTTGTACTTTGTGTTTTGTATATTAGACAATGAACATAGGTTGAACGTTGTAGCACAAAGCACATTAGACACCGAACATTGTACTTAACTGCATGTTTTTTTTTTGGAAGTTTGAAATTTATTCCAAAAAAAGATGACTATGTACATCGAAGACAATCTTTACAACAAGGAACTATTAAGTTCCAAACCGACTTACCAATCAAGGCATGACTACTCTATGACATATAAGACCTGGAATGATCCTTCTCCAACACGAAGTGCCTAGCACTATATCCTTGGAGGATTAATCCTCCCAACTCATGGACTAACAATCCCCAAAGAGGACAAAAATCGGAGGAAATGGGATTTTTAACCTCACATTCCACCTGCTTGCAACAAAAATTTGCCTACTTTGTCTAGGAGACTTTTCGTACAAAATCAGGGCATATGCCCATCTTTTCTTGCCCGTACTACATTTCTCTGTGTGAGTTTCATTTTGGTTATCTTCCCCAAAATTATATTCATTTCTTGAAGTGCTTCGATTTTCAATCTTTGCAAGTCCTTTACTTCATCTCTAAAGATTCTTGCATTTCTTTCTCTCCAAATGTGGTACACCACTAAATTCACCGCAGCTCTAGCAGCAATTCTCCTCATAGAAGAACCTGCAAGAGCCATGGATAAGTAAGTTAGATTTATGTGGTTTTGGCCATTATTTTCTGAAATGTCCATACTTTCCAGTAAAAATACTAATAGATCTCTAGCTATGGGACATTCAAAAAATAAATGGCCACATGATTCATCTCGTTGAGAACATAGGACACAAAATCCATCTGTTATAATGCCAAAGGTTAACAATTTGTCTTTCGTAAATAATTTATTTTGACATGCCAGCCAAGAGATGAAAGCGTGCTTAGGTAGTGATAATTTATTCCAACACAAATGCGCCTTGTCAAAATTAATCCATAGGCGTTGATCACAACTTTTTATACACCTCAGTTGTAGAGAATTTCATACCTGGGCCTCTTCCAACACTATTTTTCATGAGGTTAGAAATTACAATGTGTGGATCCACGGGATATTACAATGCACCTGCACACTTAACAAGTCTCTGTTTTTTGTAAAATATGTGTGGATCAATTGAACATATGTTGAATCAGGGTTTAGGATTTTCCAGTTAAGATTTAGTACTTTGTATTTTGTGTTTTGTGCAACAGACAATGAACATAAGTTGAACGTTGTACTTTAGGACAAAACACATTGGACACCAAACGTTGTACTTAGCTGAATGTTGAAATTTAATAAAATGTAAAACTTAATTTGAATAAAGAACAAAGTACAAAGTTCAGTGATAAAACACAACGTAATAAAACACAACATTCAAAGGTTAAAAATTAGTAAAAATGAATAATGACATAAATTCTCTTAACTTGACACTCATCATGATTTGACACAAAATAAATTTTCACGAAAATTAATATAGAAAAAGTAAAACTCACTTTTTAAGAAACCCATTTATTCGAGTATATCACTGTTTTTGAAGAGTGAAAAATTAGTGTCATGATGGATGTTAGTCAAGTGTATATGTTGGTGTCAATCAAGTGGGTGTCAATTAAGTAGGTGTCAGCCAAGGGGGTGTTAGCCAAGTGGGTGTCAGTCGAGTGGATTTGTGGGTCTCTCTCCTTTCATACACACTCAAACCCACTCAAACACAACTGTGTCTCTCTACCAAACCCACTTTTCTCTCCCCAAATCCATTTCTTTCTCCTTAAACCTACTCAAGTTTATATTTGATAGCTTGGACAAAGCAAAAAACACAAAACACAAGTGTTGTAAACGTTTTAAAGCACAAAACACAAGAAAATCCAGAAAACCCTAGATTTCAAACACAGAACATCCTAAATCATAAACCCAGAAAACCTAAAATGAAGAACAAAAAAGCATAAGTAGTTTTAAAACCCAGAACACAAAAAACCAAGAAAACTCAAAAAACCCAAATTCTAAACTTGAAAAACCCAGAAATGAAGAGTAAAAAACCATTAGTGAGTTTTAAAAATCCAAAACATAAGAAACTCAGAACACCCAAAAAACTCAGATTTCAAACACTGGAAATCCTGAATCGTAAACCCAAAAATCCTAGAAATGAAGAACGAAAAAGCATAAGTGAGTTTTAAAACCCAAAGCACAAGAAAACACATAAAAGAAAATCCAGAACACAAGATCACAAATACAACATTAAACAACAAAACCCAGAACACTCAAGAAGCATAACATAAACTCATATTTCAAAATCCATAAAACACGACACGCGAGAAAAAGTTTGAAGATTGAGTGTTTCAGTGGAGATGAGTAAGAGATGAGTTTCATGGGTTTAGGAAAATAGGTTTCACTTGAATGTATTTCAAATGGAGATGAGTGGAAGATGGGTTTTCAAATGGAGAGGGATTGCAAGCAAGAGAAAATGAAATAGGTTTACGAGAGAGAGAAAAGTCAGATGGAAAGTAACAAAGGTAGAAATGGGTTTACGAGAGAAGTCAGATTGGCTAGACATGTTCTCAATTTGCGGGAGAGAAAAAGGTCAGAAGGTTATAATTTACCCAGCTCTTGCTCATAATACCCCTCCACTGACTTAAAAAACAAAAAGTAAGAGATTTTATGACCACAAGATCAACAAGATCAAAGGGCTGAGAGAGGTTCGTTGTTCTCACTGAATAGTAAATTTTAGGGTCTAAAACAGTTTTTGTTGTACTAAGCCATTCTCTTCTTACCAAGATCTAAATTATTTTATTAATAGAAATTTTCTTCTTGGAGATTTCACTGGCCAGTGCGACAAAAGGAGTCTGCTTGGTTTGGATCTAAAACAGTTTTTGTTGTCCTAAGCCATTCTCTTCTTACCAGGATCTAAATTATTTTATTAATAGAAATTTTCTTCTTGGAGATTCACTGGCCAGTGCGACAAAAGAAGGAGTCTGCTGGGTTTGGGCCCGAAACTCTCATGCCGACAGATATCCCCAGCACTTGGAAAGCAATGGAAGCTCTTTATGATTTTGGAAAGGTTCGGGCTATTGGTGTGAGCAACTTCTCTTTGAAAAAGCTGGAAGATTTGCTGGATGTTGCACGTGTCCCTCCTGCAGTCAACCAAGTGGAGTGTCATCCTTCCTGGCAGCAGAAGAAGTTACGAGAATTTTGCAAGTCAAAAGGAATTCACCTTTCTGTAAGTTGACGGTTTTGTTCCTTGTTGAGTAATGAAGTCATCTCAATCGATCTCTAAAGTAGAGTTAATCGTCTTGCACATTCTTGCATATTCATATATAATGCTGTCATCTTTTCATGCCCTGGGTTTTCAGGGATACTCGCCCCTGGGTTCTCCTGGCACAGGTTGGCTTAAGAGTGAGGTTCTTAGGCACCCCATCTTGAATACAGTTGCAGAAAAATTAGGCAAGACACCTGCACAGGCTGCCCTTCGCTGGGGCCTTCAAATGGGGAATAGTGTGCTTCCAAAGAGTACAAATGAATCAAGAATCAGAGAGAATTTTGATATATTCGACTGGTCTATTCCTGAGGACTTGATGAGCATGCTTTCTGAAGTTGAGCAGGCAAGTAACTTTTATGACACTATTGTGTCTCTTACCCAGTTATATAATTTAGTATCCAAAGCATTAAGGAGCTAATTGTAAACATTACCCTGCTAGAATAATAGTGTACACAATTCTCATTCCTTGCAATGAAATAAAGAATGGATAGATAAACTACGGCATATATGTGCAGGCTAGACTTGTTAAAGGAAGTTCATTTGCTCACGAGACTCTTGGGCACTACAAGACTACTGAGGAATTGTGGGATGGTGAGGTATAAGGGTGCTGGCAAACCACTAACAGTTCATTGGCTGGGTCTGGTTTGTGTTTTCAAGTGTCCAATAAATGTATACTATTATGGCCATTCAATCACCTTTCTTTGGACCATACTATTTCAACTTGAAATAGTCTTACATTTTTTAAATTGAATTAAGGCAAGAACATCTTTGGTCCCTGAAG
This sequence comes from Kalanchoe fedtschenkoi, assembly GCA_002312845.1. Classification (NCBI taxonomy): domain Eukaryota; kingdom Viridiplantae; phylum Streptophyta; class Magnoliopsida; order Saxifragales; family Crassulaceae; genus Kalanchoe; species Kalanchoe fedtschenkoi. The sequence continues at coordinate 1,553,374 of NQLW01000087.1, forward strand.
TTTTATTTTTAAGCATCAAATTAGTCTGTGTTTCCAAATTCGCAATTTTTGTCCCTTTGGTTTCACAGAACTTGTTTTTTTTTTCACCTTCAAATACTTCAATGGTTAGTGCCTGAAGTATCGATTTTGATGATGATGATTCGCCGACTGCATCATCAGGTGTCTTTTAATGTTACGAGCTGTGTTTATGGGAGCTTTGGGAGTGTTGTAATCGGGTTCATGACGGTCTTGGGGGCTCAGAGTTACATAAGGTATGCAACATTGGCTTTCCCAGTTGGTTACAAATGTACTTGGTTTGTTAAATGGTGGGTGGCTGTGGGTTTGATCTTGGGGGTGTTTTACGGCATTAAATCTGCCTAATTGTGGTGGTGCCTCTTTCATCGTAGAAGGAATTGTATTCAAGTTTTAGACGGTTTGTGCACTTCAGTTGGTCCGTCCAGTTTTTAAAGGTTTAGGGTTTAGGGTTTTTAAAGGCTCGGTGAGGGTTCATTCAAACTGCTCTTTGATCTTTGGGATGGAAATTTTATTTCTATTGAACTTTACTTCCTAGTTTTTTAAAATAATTATATATTTAAGACTCATACTGTGCATTAGGCGAATCATATTTGATAAATTATTAGTTCTAAAATTAAATTATTTTACTTTCATTTTTCACTTTTGTTGTGATATTCATTAGTGTAATGTCGCACATACACCTCTAGTTAAATCTTTTTAAAACTAAGTTCTTTAATGATTTTCAATAAAAAAATTTATACATGAATCCTATTTGAATAGAATATATATGTTTGAATTATCAATACAGTATTCCATATATAGTATTAAGGGTGTAACGGTTCAGTTCAGTTTTTAGTAAATTTGAACGAACAATTTGTAATCAATTGGAAAATGTTAAAATCGAACCGAATTGCTAGATTCAAAAAATCACACTGAATAAAATCACATGGTTTGATTTTGTTTGGTTTATTTTGGCATGAACTTTATTTACTAATCTCTTTACTAAATGGGGAACATTTTTATGCAAATAATAATAATATTGAGTTACTAATTTTCATTACATGTTCAATTAAATTTATGTACGATCTAAAACATACTAAAATAGTTCAGAAATAAAGGGAAAAGTCCAAAATGGGGGTATATACGATCGCCAGTTTGAAAATTACGGTCAAAGGTATTCAATTTTAAAATTCACGGTCATTTAGATTTGTGCGGCCTTTGTGTAATTTTACAATTCTTAATCACTTTATCTAGTTTTATTTGCACCCAAGCCCCGTGGATTTTTTTTAAATAAAATTTTATTCAAACTAGATAAAAGATAAGCACAGTTAGCCAATCCGACATGCAGCTGTGCGGTTGCGATCTAGAATTATCAACGCCCGAACATGGGCGCTAAAATCAATCCACGATGAAGAGACTTTGAAACCCGAGGCTGGAGCTTCTTTCGTTAAAGCGTCCGCGACCTGATTAGCTTCACGATAGTCTCTCATAGACACGAGCTTCTTCATATTTGATGAATATCCATGAGACACCTTTTTGTCGTACAAACACTTACATAATGCCTCGCGCTCATTCTTCGAAAGAGTATAACAAGCTGGAGGAAAAAATGTACGGTTACCCCGTGTTTCAGGTGCTAATTCTTTTCTTAAACCCAACTCAACCATGTCTAAACGTGCGCTTGCACTGTCTTTGGTTTTGCTCTTTATGTCTAACAAAGTACCGAGCAAACTGTAGCAAACATTCTTCTCGACGTGCATGACATCGATGCAATGTTTGATACTCAATGTCTCCCAATAAGGCAACCGAAAAAATATTGATTTTTTCTTCCACACGCCTTTAACCGACTGTCTAGACCGTTTTCCGAAGGTGACATCTAATTCAGAAATCTTACTGAATATCTCTGTACCACTGAGCGGGGTTGGTTCAGTGTGGTCTTCGATACAACCGTTGAACTATTTCTTCCGTCGTCTAAAAGGATGTTCTGTAGGTAGCCACCTCCTATGACCCATGTATACATTTTTATGACACTTGCGTAACCGGATCGGGCACGTGGATTCTTCACACACCGAACATGCTTTGTAACTTTTAACGTTGTAGCCAGCAAGATTACCATATGCAGGGAAATCATTGATGGTACAGAAAAGCATGGCACGCAGAGTAAATTCTTATTGTATAGAGGCGTCATACACCTTCACACCCTCTGTCCATAACATTTTCAAATCATCGACCAACGGTTGAAGAAAAACATCAATGTCATTCCCTGGTTGCTTTGGACCAGATATTACCATAGTTAGTATGACATACTTCCTTTTCATATGGACCCAAGGTGGAAGGTTATAGATGATCAGTAACACCGGCCATGTATTGTGTTGACTACTGAGATTACCAAAAGGATTGCTCAAACCCAATCTGATATTTCTTGGATCAGCACCAAAATCTGGGAAATTAATATTGAGTGTCTTCCATTGATTTGCATCGGCGGGATGTCTAATGTAGTCATCTCGCACTCGTCCTTCCTCATGTCGTCTCAAAAGAGCGACATCACGTTTATTTCCAAAAAGTCGATGGAACCTGGGCACAGGAGACATATACCATATTGTTTTAATAGGTCCCCCATAATCCTTGCTCCCTTCCTGATCCTTCCGTTTATAACGAGGCGCATTACACTTTGGACATTCAAAAAGATCTTTGTATGGTCCTCGATAAAGGATGCAGTCATTAGGACACGCGGTATCTTTTCCACATCGGATCCCATTGGAAATAAGACCTTGTTTGCGTCATAACACCTCGTTGGCAATACATTCTCAGCCGGACACTAAAATAATGCAGTAATTAAAAATAAATTATAATTTCAAAAATATAATGTAACATTACAAAGTTAATCTAACATTACAACACTAATTTCAAAACTTACAGCAGACTAATTTCACCAATCTAATTTCCCTAACCTACACGGATCTAACATCATGAACCCTAATCTACAATAACAAATCCAAAATCATGAACATGCACCAAATCTAAAATAACAAATTCTAACCAAATCAACTGATAAAATCCTAATCTAAACCATGAACCCGCTAGTCTACATCATGAAAAAAATTAAGTTATATACCGCAGACTTACCAGAGAAATTTCACCGCACGTGATCTATAGCAACTCGAAAGCAACTCCAACTCTATTACCACGCCTGTGAAACGGAACCACATGCAAACAACAAACACAGATTAAATTAAACACTAGAGTGGGGCAAGCAATGATGAAGTAAGCAAATCGGAGACTGTAATTTGAATTGTTACCAGGAAGCATTCGGCGGAAGGTTGAAGCAGTAACCCGGATGGGGAGTAGTTATATACAAAGTTTAGGGTTGCACAAGAGCCGTTGATCAAATTCAATAATCGATCTGAGCCATTGATTAAGATGTCAATTACAACGCTTCGAGTCACAAGCGTGGTAATAGGTAACTCTATTACCACGCTTGTTACTCAAAGCGTGGTAATTGAGTTGCCCTGTTCATGTCGTAAGCGTGGTAATAGGCAACTCTATTACCACGCTTTGAGTCACAAGCGTGGTAATAGAGTTACTTATTACCACGCTTTGAGTAACAAGCGTAGTAATTGGGTTACCTATTACCACGCTTGTTACCCAAAGCGTGGTAATAGGATTAATTTTGCTAAGATATTTAAATAATATTTAGTTTGGGTTTATTATGTTTTTAAATTTTATTGAAATGAATTAAATTTACTAGTTTATTACAAATGATTAGTTGATATATTTGAAAGCATGCAATCAAATGCCTTTCAAAATCTTATACACTTGTAAGATACAATGAACTAATGCTTATGATTTTCTAAGTTTTCATATAATTGAATTTGGTGAGTTGAAATCACATGATTTTATTTGTAAATAAAATTAAAATTTATTATTCAAAACATTACAATATGTAAAAATATTATTCTATAATAATTTTATGAAATCATACCTAACACCACGCTTAAGTACCACAAGCGTGGTAATTGGGTTACCTATTACCACGCTTGTTACCCAACGCGTGGTAATAGGATTAATTTTGCTAAGATATTTAAATAATATTTAGTTTGGATTTATTATATATGTTTTTAAATTTTATTAAAATGAATTAAATTTATTAGTTTATTACAAATGATTAGTTGATATATTTGAAAGCATGCAATCAAATGCCTTTCAAAATCTTATACACTTGTAAGATACAATGAACTAATGCTTATGATTTTCTAAGTTTTCATATAATTGAATTTGGTGAGTTGAAATCACATGATTTGATTTGTAAATAAAATTAAAATTTATTATTCGAAACATTACACTATATAAAAATATTATTCTATAATAATTTTATGAAATCATACCTAACACCACGCTTAAGTACCACAAGCGTGGTAATAGGAAACTCTATTACCACACTTTGAGTAACAAGCGTGGTAATTGGGTTACCTATTACCACGCTTGTTAACAGTGGCGAATGCATGTAGACTTGAGTGGGGTCAGATGACCCCGCTCAGAAAAATATTTTCATCTATATTTATAAGTTATTTTAGGTTATGAAGTTCAAAAATAGTTAGAATAACCCTTTTAAATACAAAATGACCCCTCTAAAATTACAACTAATATACTCATTCTATATGATTATTTTATATTTGACTCCTCTCAATATTTTTTCTGGATCCGCCCCTGCTTGTTACCCAAAGCGTGGTAATAGGATTAATTTTGTTAAGATATTTAAATAATATATAGTTTGGGTTTATTATGTTTTTAAATTTTATTGAAATGAATTAAATTTATTAGTTTATTACAAATGATTAGTTGATATATTTGAAAGCATGCAATCAAACTACCTTTCAAAATCTTATACACTTGTAAGATACAATGAACTAATGCTTATGATTTTCTAAGTTTTCATATAACTGAATTTGGTGAGTTGAAATCATATGATTTGATTTCAAATACAATTTATAAATAAAATTAAATATTTTTATTTAAAATGTTAAATTATGTAAAATTGCGAAAATAAAAAAATAATTTATAATTATTTTATGAATTCATTTCTATCACCACGCTTAAGTAGGATAAGCGTGGTAATAGGTAACTCTATGACCACGCTTACGACTCTTAAGCGTGGTAATAGGTTCCCAAGTAGCAAACGGTCCCATTTAGGCATAATTATAGCTTTTCATCTTCCTGGACTCAGCCAAATTACGACCTCGCAACTTGCACCTTGTGCGATAATCTAGTTGTCCTTCATAAATCACTTAAAACACTTCGCCATATCTAGTTGTTGATCTGATGTACAACTCCCTGGTTAGATGTTTCTTTAAATCCAGCTCCACGAATATTCTCGCGTAAGGAGGACATGTTTTGGCTAGACTTCTCTCATCAACCTTTTAGATACATGTTGATTTCATCTCCCACTAGCCTCATACAGCCTTCATTGTAATACAGAACATTAAAATTTGAAATTCGAATCCAAACTAATGTTTTAGATGATTTTTTTTTAGATTGAAGTACGGTGTATATCTGAATAATTTGAATTGATATCGGCTGATCTGATGAGAAGTACAGGACAAGACATCAATGGTGTCTTCGACCAAACTGAGGATGATCAATTTGTGTCTGCCATTGAGACTTCCAATAGTGAAGGAGCCAGTCAACTTCCAGTTCGATTTATTGCTTCCAATTTCATCAGCTCTCAGCTTACCAACTGAAAATTTTGTGATTACTGCGTACGTATTGGAGTTATTGAACCCCGCTTTGATTTCAGAAGGAGTAAAAAGCACCGCCGGTTTACCTAAATGAGTTGCTTTATTCCTACGGAATTTACATAATAGGAAATCTGGGTTTCACTACTTCACCGAGAGCCGTTGCCAAGGACTTGAACTGAGCTGTCGTTGGGGGTGTGGATTATTTGGACCGTCAGTCGGGATAGTGGACTGGTGGACCGGTGTTGAATTTTCTGCAACCTTGACCTACAAGGAGGCAGCTTGGTGTTGTTTTGGGAAAGAAACCATTGGAGCTAAAAAGTTTGAAATGGAATTAGAGACAAGGTCAACAAGTAGAGTTACGAAAGGAAAAATGTAGATTTCTAGAGAGAAGTCGGAGAAACTCCTCCTCTCTCTAACTCATCTTCTTTTCTATTGTCATAAATTCTATTATCATTTTATTTAATTATATGAATCTATTTTAAAGAGTCCAAATTCAAAATTAATGATAAAAATATACATTTTAATGCAATATACAGAGTTATGATAATTTTTTTTTTTAAAAAAAAGAGTTCATAATTAAAAATTTTATTCAGAATTAAGCTGAAAAATGCAAAAGCTCATTTAGAATAAAAAACGTGCTGATCAAGTTGTCTGAATATATGAATTGTTTAGTCATTTGCTAGTTTGATTAGCATTTATCAATTGGCAAAATTAAGTTGTATAATATAGGTAAGCGATTTCAAGATAACAATGGGCAATGTCTTCATTGTTTAGTTGAGCTGGTAGGTTGCCAGCCTCGTTGTATTACCTTTTTAGGCTGTGTTTGGTTTAGGAAAAATTTGGAGGAAAGGAAAATTTGATGGAAAATTAGTAAAATCCATTGTTTGGTTTAGATGAAAAATAGGAGGGAAAGAAAAGGTGAAAAATTTGATGGAAAATGTAATTCTTATCTATAACAAATCAATCCAATCAAATTCAATGTATCTCAAACAAATAATCAATTTTTCATCAAATTCAATGTATGAAGTGATGAAATATTGATATTTTTGATATATTTTTCCATAAAACTTTCCATGATCATGGAAAATGAAATAGATTCTAAACAATTTTCTTTGACATTTTCCTAATGAAACCACAAGAAAAAATTAGATGAAATCCTCCAAGAATTTCCTTTCCTTTCTATTTTCCCTCAAATTTTCTTTTCACCAAATTTTCCTTAAACCAAACACAGCCTTAAAGTTAATATCAAATAAATTCATCAACCAAGGGATGTTAGATTAAGTAGTAATTTAAGTTTGACTATCTGAGTAGAAGTCAAGTTATTCTATTATCATTTTTGTTTTTGTAAATCAAGTCCAGAACCAGCGGTTAAGATCATAAGGAGAACATTATACACGTACAAAACTATTCTAACTTGTATCAATTTAACTTTGGCTCCTTGTTAAGTTTTGCTAAACTAAAGATTTACTTAGGCTGTGTTTGGTTTAGAAAAAAATTAATGGAAAAGAAAATTTGTGGGAAGATTAGAAGAAATTCTTTGTTTATATGAGAAAATTTGGGGATGAAAAATTAAATGGAAAAAAAGGAAGGAAAATTTTTAAAATTAAAAAGTTTTGTTATTTTCTACAATATTTTCCACCCCTAACCAAATAAGGAAAAAATATGATAGAGGAATTCACTTCTTCTTTTTTCAAATTTTCATACCCTCAAATTTTCCACAAACCAAACACACACTTATGATTAATTGATAAATACGATGAGACCACACACACACACAAAAAAAAAATTATTATAGAGCGTTTTGTAACTGCTGAAGTAAGCATTCTAATAATCTTTTCAAGCTTTCCCTCTTTCAAATGATCTATTATTTCAGCCTCACCCTCAGCTTGCTGTGTGTTCATTCAATACAAATGGCAGAAGAACATGGTGAATATTCTAAACTTTGATGCCAAATTTTATGGTATGTATGGATCAAGATGTGGTCCCTGTCAGAGTAATATACAAACTTTTAATCAGTCACATTATTAATCCATTTGTAGTTTTAATGGAAAGTCAGCCGCCTTAATCCAAAGTTCTGTTAGGGTGTGTTTGATTTAGGAAAAATTTGGTGGTAAGGAAAATTTGAGAAAAAGTGTTCCTCATATAATTCATCCTATTTTCTCTTACTTGGTTAGGGGTGGGAAAATGTTAAAACATTCTTTTAAGGAAGAAAAAATTAGATGAAAAATGAGAAGAAAAAGTTGATGAAAATAAAGAGTATTCTAATATTTTCACATAGATTTTCCATCTTAACTAAATAAGAGAAAAATATAATCTTCACATTTTCTTTTCCTCACCATTTTTCATAAACCAAACACAGCCTTAGTATTCTCAACTGGCCGGGGAGAGAACAACTTGGCAACATGATTTGAGCTCCATAACTTATCCTTAATCTTACAAGAAAACTAATTAAAAATGCAACTACTTGTATCAAATTCTATCTTGCAGTCTTTCCTGGTTCCTTCAATTATTTTCAACTGATTTGTTTTTGAATTTTATAAATCCATATCGGGGAAAAACCCAAAAGAGGCCCTGAACTACCACCGTTTACCCAATTGTGGTCAGAACTACCATGATTTCCAAAAAGGGTGCGATGAAAAAAAAAATTGACTGATTTTCTAAATTAAAATTTACCGTTACATTCCAAACATAATATTAGCATAAGACTTAAATTTGTGTGCGAAAATTACGTCATTTGGTTATCAAAAGGCATCTTTTTCTTTATTTGCGCAAAACGATATAATTTATTTTGATAACCAAACGACGTAATTTTTGCACACAAATCTAAGTCTTATAATTATATTTGGTAAGGAATGTAATGGTAAATTTTATTTTAGAAAATCAGTCAATTTTTTTCTTCGTCGCATCCTTTTTGGAAATCGTGGTAGTTCTGACCGCAATTGAGTAAGCGATGATAGTTCGGGACCCTTCTTTGAATTTTATCCCTATTATATATTAGTACCTGATTTTCGATTTTCAGGTTTGTCTGCTAGCAGGAAAGAGATCCGAGCGACCCAAACTGGCAGACAACAACGAGACCAATTTCCACTGCTGAAAAAGAAACAAACAAAAGCCCCATCAAACAGTCCAAAGCTTCAGATTTCAACATCATGTGCTGACAGAAACAGCTAACAACTGCAAAGGTGATTAGCTACACCGATTGCCTTCATGGCATCCAATTGGAAGCTCACCAAAGAAGAGAAGTTACTAACATAATCTCTTTTTTTTATTGGTCACATGTAACTAATAACTATTTATTCATTTTTATTTATCATTTAATAATTTCATTATACATTTAATATTAAAAAATTAATTACGTCATCATCATAATACATTAAAAATCTTTGCACATTAGTAATAACACACACATTGTATATTTTACAAGAAATTTAAAAATAATATATTAAATATTTATCTATTAAATTTGTTCAATCACTAACATTAATAACTTAGTAATGCATTCAACTTAATTTAAAACAACTACGACTATTAGAGGACGGAGATAATAGTCTTTTCCTTAGTTCAGCTTTTAGGTTGTGTTTGGCTAATAGAGAGAAAATTAAATTCCTCATCATATTTTCTTTTATTTGGTTAGAGGTGGAAAATTCATCGAAAAGTATTAAACACTCTTTGTTTTGTCAAAAATTTTCATCTCATGTTCCATCTAACTTTCCTTCCCTGACTTTATTTAAACCAAACAAAAGATTTATTCTCATTTTTCATCAAATTTACTTTCCTTCAAATTTCTCCTAATTAAACTAAACTAAACACACCGTTAAAAATTAAATTTGTTTTAAAACTATCGTCTCTCTAAATTTTATAATTCATTCAAAACCTATCATTCTTTTTATTTTCAAATCTATCATATTTATCGCAATTAATAATTGTCGTGATATTTTTAAGAAAAACGCAGCTCTGAACTGCGGTTTTGTTTTTAATAAGAACACTGATATGTGACTGCAGTTTTGCTGACAACTTATAGCTAGGAAGACATCAAAACCACAATTGTAACCGCAGTTTCTCTTAAAGAAAATCGCAATTTCAAACAACGATTTTGTTTTTTATAAAATCATCGGTTTGAAACTGTGGTTTTCTTACAAAAACCGTGATTTATAAACACAGTTTTCTTCAAGTATGACAGATTTAAAATAAAATGAATAGTAGAATAGAAAAGATATAAAAATATGGAAAAAAGATAGTTAATAAAATAAATTTAAGAATTACAATGTATATTTAGACACAATATAAATATGGGTAGACACAAGGCACTAACCCATTAATTAGAACTGGCCCTCCTAGTAACTTCATCATATATACTTCCCACACGTAAGTTACATGGCAGATGGATCATGGATGTTAATTCGTCATATCATTTATATTGTGAGTATGGTTTGGAAAAAATAAAGGGGAAAAGTAAATGTGAGTGAAAGTGAATTTTTTATTTTTTGTTTGGTCAAATTATTGTAAAAGTATTGAAATACTTTATGTTTTAATTAAATTTTTCAACAAAATTTTTATTTAATTTTCCTCTTTCAATCTTTTTCGACCAAATTAAAAAAAAAATCACTTCTTATTTTCCCCCTTAAATTGTCCATTCCCACAATTTCCCTAAACTAAACGCAGCCTCAAGTGTTCCAACTTCCCCAAGGTCTCAATCAGAGTTAAAAGATACGAAAACAACATCATATAAGTTTGCCTTAGGTTACCTGTTGCATGAATGCCATCTAATCTTTTCTGATTGATTTAGAGATAATGTGGAAAGGAGACTAGGAGCGACATTGAAATCTTAATGTATTTACATTTTTTTTGGATGAAAAATAATAAGAAAAGTGTTTAAAATATTTCTTTTAATTTTCCATTTAATTTTAAATCTCTCAACTTAATTATTATCAGCCAACCAAAAAACTTCTTCCCATTTTCTCTCAAAATTTCATTTTCCGTAAATTTTCCATAAATCAAAGACAGTCCGATATTGTTTTGGTATGGGGAAAATGGTGAGGAAAGAAAAAGTGGAGGGAATATGAATTTCCCATATAATTCTTCTCATTTTCCTCTTATTTGATTAGGTATGAAAATTTTATAAGAAGGTAGTGAAACAATTTTTGTTTCCATCAAATGTTTCATCTTATTTTCATCCTTTAAACTTTATTTCTCTAAGGCTGTGTTTGGCTTAGAAAAAAATTGGTGGAAAGAAAAATTTGGTTGAATATAAGAAAGATTGTAAGAAAAATGAGAAATTTTTTTTGTAGGAAATAAAGAATGTTTTAGCATTTTTCCACTATTTTTCACCATTATTAACCAAACAAGGAAAAATAGGATGAATTTCATGAGAGAATCCATTTTTTCCAAATTTTTCTTTCCACCAAATTTTCCTAAACCAAACACATCATAACCCAAGCAGAGAATTTCTTTTAATTTTCTCTAAAATTTTAGTTTTCATCTATTTTTTCCCCGAACCATACACAAAGACAGCCTAGGTGTTTGACATTCTCGAACTCATTTAGCATATCTTGATGAACCTTGTATAATGACAATGATAGGACATAGTGCACTAATTGTTTTTAAGTTGGAAAAACAGCAAATGAAGAATTATCATATCTACAGAAATATATGCAACCAAAAAATAAATAAATAAATAAATTCAGAAGGAGAAGAACTATATATTGTGCACCACCACCGCATAGTAGCAGTGTCTTCAAGAAATAACACTAAATCATACATCTCAAAGCATATACACACAAATTAACAGTCATATATATTAATCCCTCAAACAAAAGCAATTAATAAATCCATTAGCAATTATGACTTGTATAATTCTTAGGACCTTGAGGATCAAAGGACCCGCCTATGAGCATCTTCTTGGCCGAAGAAATGATGTTGTTGTTGAGGATGGTGATGCATAATCATCGTCACAGGATTGTGATTATTAGGAGGAAGAAGATCCAATGGGGATTGAAAGTGTTGCATGAAGCCATCGTCCATATCAGCGAACCCAGTCAAGAAGCCGCCGCCAGACTCATTATCACCTGAACCAGCAGACGATGAAGACGACCTCCAAATCTCAGCTGCTTCTTCGCTTTTTACTATTTCAACGCTGCTTAATCTGTCAGCTTCTGATCTTTTCCCAGCAGACTTCCTCTTGCTGATCATGTTTCGGCGAGTAGTAGCGGGCTTTCCCGTGAGGCGCTGGACGAGCTCTCTGAAGTTAGCCGGGTCGGTCTTGATGATCTCTGGGGCGAATATGTGAATTATGCGGACATGAGGTTTGTTTTTGGATAATATGGTTTGAGAATCTCTCTGCATTCTACTCAACATATTATTCTTGTTTTTGATTTGCTCCATGATCTAGAGAGAATTGTTGAGAGAAGAACAACAAAGAGGTGGAGAGGCGGTGGTTGCTTGGCTTGCCGTGTGGACTTATTATTTGGTTTTGTTTATAGGCAATGGCGAGGGAGAAAAGGTCTAATGTGTTTGTTTAAGCGTGAAACAGATACAAACAAACATATATATATATATATAAAAGGCTGGCTAGCTCTCAAGTCTACTGGCTAATGCTTCATAGTAATATCTTATGTTTGAAGAATCGTATGTAATTAATTAATAGAATCGCCGAGCAAGCAGGCTGTTTGATGGTGTGTATTATATTACTATATCAATCTAAAATGTCATATATTCTCATCATTTATGTGGATAGTCATTGTTGCCCTTGGACCACACATTGTGCTTGGCCCGCTCGTGAGTCTGACTGCACTCTTGATACACAACAATGTTTCCTTGTACTGAAAACTTGATTAGGGGCGATTTGGTCCTTGAGAAATTTGTAGAAGTAAGTATGAGGAGCATCGTCAGACGACATGGTGGGTTGGTATATGATATTGAGGAAGCAAGCTCGAGGGTTGAGAGAAAAGGCAGGATGGAACGTGTGAGTGGAGAGTACAAGTAGTAAGAGGGATGGAATGACATCAAATCCGCGTGTTGTGTGGCTTATGGTTTGAGAACATGAAAACAACATTAATGCAATTCGTGGGGTTCCATTTGTAGCAAATGTCTCCAATCTGCGATCCATTTCCAAATAACTGGCTACCACGTCATCTCTCTCTCTCTCTCTCTCTCTCTCTCTCTCTCAAAGTTTTGAATTATCACAACTTCTTAACTATATGGATTGTTGAAAATGATATGATAAAAAAAATTCGGACTAATTTAGAATGTTATTTCATTTGGTTTGATTCATTAAATAAAATTGATCTCATTAATTTTGTTGAGAATTATGATTTATCGAGTATGAAAAGAAGTCATTTTGTTTATGTGAACGAAGCGATATCATTTAATTTCACGTCTAAACGATGTAATTTTTGTGCACAAGTTTGCTTGTTATAATAATATTAGTTTACGAGTGTGACTATAAATTCTATTTTATAAAATGAGTTCAAAATTTATTTTCTTGCACCCTTTTCGGCAATTTAGATAGTTCGTACTGTAATTGAGAAAACGATGATAGTTCACACCGGGTTTTTTCCTTTCTTTTATTGTTCATCTCATCCAAAATAAAAGCAAAAACGTCCCCTAAACACCTAATGCTCAGGTAAGTTCAGCTTCACATATGGGGCATTGCTGAATCTCTCTTCTTTTTTTTTTTTTTTGGGATGGTTATAGCCCCTATATATCCAGATGACGATTGGTAACGAACGCATCATCTTAATTTGAGGAGTGGAGTAATTGATAAATGTGCTAGTGAATCCAAATAAGTTATCCCGCGAGCCCACCGGATCACACATCCTCATTTACTTAAAATTTGATTTCAATATCGTCAACCTCTGTTGCACCATTCCTCATTTGTCTCATCTATCTTGTTTGTCAAATCTTGTCTTTCAAGTTTGAATACTCCTTTGGTGTATAATCACAAGATGGGTGTTATATTATACAGTAAGTAGTTTCTTGGTTACTACTTAATGGGGCATTTAAGGTCCTTTGACATATTCCATAGTGGACTTTCTCCATCTCATCCTTGTACTGCAAGAAATTAGGAAGTTGGATAAAAGGATTATTCAGAATGTTAGTGATGTGGTGATCAATCATCAAAGGACAACTAAAGATTGTGTAACATCAAAGGGCACATCTAACTCTTCCTGTTCCTAATGAATGAGATGCCAAAGAGTGCGCCACACACGTACGCTAAATTCAAGGTGCATAACAAAATTATGCGTTGAAGGAAAGAGTTTATTTTATTCTGGTCAAGAGGTGAGATACAACTACATATGACATAACCTGACAACAACATAAATCACAAGTGGATACATGACACCCAACATTAAGCACAGCACTGAACAATCTGGTTCCAGGCTTCTTATTCTTCCAGCTGACTTTATAGCTTCCTCAACTTTCCTAGATCTCTGCAAAACACCAGCTTGCTATTTACTGAATATATATATATAGCACCATATTCCTGCCACGCCATGTTTCATAGACAGTGAAAATAAGGGCTACTTCACCAAGTCATACTATATCAGTTTTGTCTATTGGTCTGCCTGAAGATAGCCACTCATCTCAATCTGTCAAATGAGTCTTAGCCAGTGCAGATAATCCTGCCTAACACTCCAGCACTGAGTGCACACTCAGCTCGAAGAATAAATATTATGGCTATGAGTTTCTCTCCATTCTCTTTACATAGAGAAGGAGAGCTTTATCATTTTCAGTTTCTGGAGGCCATTCTTTTGTAAAAAGCCTCTTCGCGATTCAGGCCTGCTAGCCAAGCTATAAATATCATTTTCGGGATATTCTAGTTGTGTAAGATGAATGGACCCCAATCTATTTCAGACGTCCAGCTATATATTTTCTCTAGTTTATTTGTCATTATTCCTCACAATCTCCCAACAAGTAACATTATGATCAATGACCTGAAGCCTTTGAATGATCTTTACTATCGTCCCCCACCGCCAACTTCCCTTATTTAACAGTAACATCCCAAATACGTTGGTTAAGAGATAATTTATCTTTGGTTATCCATTTAGCCAAAAAAATTGACTTGCATCGAGTTGACTAGTATCACTTTACTCTAAATTATGTTGGGTTTTATCGTGAAGTAGTCCAATAAGTGAATATTCTATGAATATTTCTAAGAGATACATTTGTATATTTTTTAAAGAATAATCTTTCAGTTTATGAAGACTCAAGATGTTTCATATTGTTAGAGATTCAATATTTGGAAGTACCCATATATTGTCGTTTTCCCATTTTAGTTTTCATGTACAGTGTAAATATGAGTGTTTTATTTTTAAATAACAACAACAATTTCATCTCTTCTCTCTAAGTGAAGTGTGAGCTAGTAGTGTTTTGCCACATATTTCTGGTAGTGAGATATTGGTCTTGCGTCTAACATTTGGTATCAGAGCTTCTTGGTTTTATGCTCAAGTATCCTCGATTCAATACGATATCGCTCGTTGTTCATGGAGAAGCCTTGCGGGAAAGCGGCGGTGGATTGTTCATGTACCCACAGTTAACGACAATGAACTACATCGGTTGGGTGATTCGGATGCAAGCCATAATGAAAGATCAGGGTGTCTGAGAGGCAATCGAGTCGGCGGAAGGTGAGGCAGTCGACACGAAGAAGGACAAGAAGGCGAGGTCGCATCTTTTCTTTGAGAGTCCCTGTCGGAGACTCTTTCGTCTTTGGCCTGGGTAGTGCCCGCCACCTTAGCCATCATCGGCATCCACCTTTTGGGTCTCCCTGCCTTGGTTCGTGACCGCTGGCCCGGGCCATGCCCCGCCTAGTAGCCGAGTGGAAGAAGCCTGCAGCCCAGGTGCTAACCCTATAGCCAGCCCCCCTTGCCTCAGTGCCTAGCCAACCGAAGCCCCTCGATCCAGCACAGTGTTCGTCCTCGTGAGGTTGTGTTGCTGTAGGAAATTGCTCTGGTCATGGTACGAAGCGGTTGTCCTAT
Source organism: Kalanchoe fedtschenkoi (assembly GCA_002312845.1). Taxonomy (NCBI): domain Eukaryota; kingdom Viridiplantae; phylum Streptophyta; class Magnoliopsida; order Saxifragales; family Crassulaceae; genus Kalanchoe; species Kalanchoe fedtschenkoi. Next base: position 1,569,074 of record NQLW01000087.1, read on the forward strand.
CTCCCACGCTTCAGCTTTGGTTTCAAAACGGGCGGAGAAATCCCTAGGTATCGCGCCTTACTGCCGTCGCTCAGCCTGAAAGAGCTTGGCCACCTCATCGAGAGCCCGGTGCGGTGAGCTCGCGCACCCGGGCACTACTAATAATCTTGTCATATTTTTCGCTCTATAAGAGCGCGGCTATCTTATAAGCCCATATATCTCCCATTGGACCTCTTTGTTGCCCGGTTGGAGGACTTTACGTTGTGGAGGCATGGCGATGTCCGATCTCATGGCAGATGGTCTCTCCAGTAGCCTTTGGTAGTGGGCTCTCTGGTTTGATGTCTGTCCATTGTCGATGCCTCAAGCAATGGAGCAGATCTTGGAGCATGGTTGATTCGCCTCCCCACGAGCCGTTCTGCCGGGTCATGCTGTGCAGGCCAAAGCCCGCAGAGGAAAGTTTGGTTGCAGGGTGCGACGGTGTCAGCTCAGGGTCGTCGAAATTTCAATAGGTAGCCGGAATCCGCTTCACTCCGGTCTACTCGACCTCCGGCAAGCCATGCCTCGGCTACCGCCACCTGCTGCTCTCGGTACTCCTCAGGTTCGGCACAAGGCAGTGTAAGCGCCTCAGTCTCCATGTGCAGGTCCTCTGCGCAATTGGTGTGTCTTGCCGCGTCTGCGCGTGTCAGCTCGCATCGGTCTATGCCCCTCCTCGCTCATCGAGCCAAATCGTACCGGCTGTCCAGACCCCAGTCCCGCTCGCCGCCATTAGGTAACATGAGCGTCTTTTTCTACAGCTTTGGGGATGCCTTGGGTGTGGTGTGAGTAGGCCTTGAGGACAGCGCCCCTAGCCTCCCGCGTCCAGGCCTGCAATGTGCTTCTGTAGCGTCTCGGGAGCCGAAGCCTGTCTCGGATGCGTGCTCACCTCTTCTGCAGCGCATGTGTGCCTGCCTCGGGCCAGTGCCAGGCCTGCCTGCTTGATTCCCGCGTCGCGTAAGCCCTCACCTCGCACTCCACACTCTAGCTCGACGCCCACTTAAAAGGCTGCAGTTTGAATGGGTTAGCCTTTGTTTAGATGAAAGCCTAAATGTAATGCTCATAGAGCAATACTGACTCATGTAGGCATTTTCCAAAAGGTCTTTTGAACCCTATATTCAATAAAATCATTATTAAATTAAAAAAAATCATTCATGGAATGAAGCTCAATAAACATATAATCAAAATAGATTTATTAATTATAGTAATTTCACAACACTACATAACAAGTTATTGCACATGAACTACAAAAGAGAATTAGCCACGAATGGCCATGGAAAAACACATAATTAGATAACAAGGAATAACCTTTACAATCTGACTCTACCTTCTTTTAGAGCATGCTCTCTTGCTGTTCTTCAGAAGCTTGTTTTGTGGCTAGATGCTTCACCTCTTAATGGCCCAATATGCCTTGTTCCCAATCTCTATCGGAAGATGACACAATGTTCCCAAAGATGATGCGAAATGGTGACATTCCAAGTAGAGTCTTGTATGCTATTTTACAAGGCCACAATGCATCATCTAGGTGATTGCTCCAATCTTTACACTGTGGATTAACTGTCTTCTCAAATATGGACTTCATCTCTCGATCGAAAGCTCAACTTATTCATTGGTATGAAGATTGTAGGGAGTGGACATCTTATGGTAGACGCCATACTAGTTTATTATTACAGTAATTGCACAGCTGCAAAAATGCATTCCTCTATCACTGATAAGCACCTTCGGTACTTCATACCTACACAGTAAGTTATACCACAAAAAGACAATAACTACAGAAGAACCATCAGTCTTATTAGCCTTGGCCTGCACCCATTTTGAGACATAATCCACTGCTAACAAGATATAGAGCAAGTCGATTGATGATGAGAATGGTCTTATGAAGTCAATACTTCACACATCGAATATCTCCTACAAAAAGATAGGATTCAAGGGCATCTCATTTCTAGCAAAAATCTTCTCGATACAATAATACTTATTGAAAGTTATGTAAAACTCAAATGCATCCTTACATAATGTGGGCTAATAAAAACCAGATTCTAACACCTTCCTAGTTGTTCACTTTGGTCCAAAGTCACCTCCTTATGCATGTGCGTGCTAGAACTGTAGGTAGAATTGCTTCTTATTTTATGGAAAACACCTACAAAGCACCTAGTTTATTCATATCTTCCAAACATATGGGTCGTCCCATAAATAGTGCTTTGATTCATGTTTGAGTCTCATTTTGTGCTTGTGATAGTGACGGTGGTAGTACACTTGTAATCTAGTAGTTAATTATGTCAGCAAACCATGATGCTTTACCAACTATATATCATTCAAATTCTCATCTGCGAATTCTTCATTAATGTGCTCTACTATGCAATCTTGCAGTAGTCATCTAAGGTAGTAATTAAAGTACTAAAAACCACCGGATCAACTGTGATTTCATCTTCTTCTACTTTAATAGGTACCTAATAGCTGCATGATCAGTATAAATGATGATATTAGATCCGAGAAGATAGGAATAAAAATTATAAGAGAAAAAATAACGAAAAGTTCTTTTCACTATTAATATAATTAGCATGTGCGCCATCCAAGGTGTGTGAGGCATAATATATCACTATAGGCTTCTCTTTGAGTCACTGCATTAACAAATAACAAATTGAAATTGACATCTCTCTCTTAAAGCGAGAATACTCTTTGATTTTCCTCGCTGAGTAAGCTGATTAATCTTCCTACTGAAAATATCCATTACTAAGACAAAAAGACCATGAGATAATGGATCTCCTTGTCTAAGACCACAACTAGCTTTAAAATATCCATGACTTGATCCTTTGATTTTAATGGTGTACCAACAATTACTTTGATTTATATGAATAAAATCTTTCCAAGATTTATCAAATCCAAATGCTCTCATGTATTCATGAAGAAAAGTCCAATGCACCCTATCATAAGCTTTAAAGAGGTCAAGCTTCATCAAAATATTACCATCTCTATAGTTTTTGTTAATATCTCTTACCAATCTTTGAGCCAAAGAAATATTCTCAATAAGGCTTCTGCCTTGAAAGAAACCTGCTTGCTCCAAGGAGATAATTTTTCAAAGCAAAGAAGCAAGTCTTGAATAAAAAAATTTGGAAATTATTTTTTGGTTGAAGTTGCATATGCTGATGGGTCTTAAATCCTTAAGGGAATTGGCATTATGAACCGTAGGAATTAGACAAATATTAATAGAAGAAATGCTTTTAGGCAGTGAATTACCTGGCTCTCAAAATTGGCAAACATCTTTGACATCATCTTCTTTAATAAGATTCTTACAATTCCGATCAAAATAACCTCCAAATCCATTTCCACTAGGATAACTTTAAGGGCTCAAATCAAACACAACTTCCTTGATTTCGAGGATCTCAAGCTGTTGAATTGAAGATATATTATTGGTGACAAGCTTAGGAATGGAATCAAAAACGTCTGAGAAATGAGAATACCTTGATTCTTTAAATAGCTTAGAAACATAATTCACTACCAACTTGCATATAGTTTCAGGACTTCACTCTCAAAGATCATTTAATTTAATTTTATTCTTGCTTTGCCTTGCTCTCTCAGTGATGGAAGCAAGAAATTATAAGATTTCTATCTCCTGCTTTAAGCCAATGTATCCTAGCTTTATCCTCTAGTAACATGAATTTTCTTACCTACAAAGCTTAAAGAGCTTCCTTTTTCTACTGAAGATCTCTAAAAGTAGTAACATCCCCATCCTTTTAAAATATATTCATTTAGATATTTAATACTGAAGTCAGATTCATCAATATGCCTTTGAACATTACCAAATGCATCCTTGTTCCATTTCTTAAGGCTGCCTTTGAGATGGTGTAGTTTCAATGATAGATTAATGAGTCTATTCGTGATCCTCTTGTGCTACAGTGACGTGATTATTATGTCATGTGCTCACATGTCAACCGCTACCTTGGGAGTCCCCACTGCACGCATCGATTGGTGCGCCTCTTCTCCCAGTACATGCGCTCACATGTCAGCCGGTACCTTGGGAGTCCCCACTGCCCTTTTGCATAATTTCTTATGTAGCTCTTTTGAGCATCTTCAATCATGTAGGCTACATGCCAAAAGATCTTATTAATAAAACTATTATCTAAAAATAAAGAATTGGTCAACATTGATCATGCTTTTAGAAAAGGAAAAAAAATATGTCCATCCATATGTAGAAACACAATTTAAAATACTTAAAAATGATTATGATATACTCAAATATTTTTTTAAGCATTAAAAAAAACAAAAAAAAAACTCCATAACCAAATGTAAAGATTAAATTTGATTATATTTGTTTCTCGTCAACTATTTACTTATGAACTGTCCTAAGATCAACAAGGAGATTGAATGTTTGCCACACTGCTGCATGTTCCTTGTTGCTCTAGTTTTCAACTCACTATTTACTGGTAGATACAAAGGGCTGTGAAATTGAACGGAAACGGCATAGCGTCTCCTGCACAAGGAGATAAGTTTAAGAGATTACGTTATCTCTACGAATGTCATTTTACAGGCAGCCATAGCATCCAAGGTTTGTCGAGCTCGACACAAAAAGCCAAGACACAAGAGTTCAAAAGTTTGATCATGTTTCACTACTAGATCAAGACATGGCCAGAGTGTTAAAAAGTGAACACACCAAACGCAGGAAGGGCCACATCTCACCGAGTTGGGCTGAAAAAAAACTGTAGGAACTTAGAGCGACCAGTGCATCTGTTGAACAGACTCATAGAACCTGGAGGAGAGATCCGGCCCCATATCCTGCCTACCATCTTGCTCACCCATTCCATGCTCACCAGAGTATAGATTAGCAGCCAAATTTTGAGGGATATGACCAAGCCCAAGGTCACTGTCAGAGAACATCTTATGTGAAACCCCAGCTGATTCATTTCCATTAAAACCCCAGGAGCTGCTTGGAATTTGATTTGTAACGGCCGAATTCTGAGGATTCAGCAGGTTGTCACTGAGCACCCCAAGATCAGAAGCAGCTCGGTTTTTTGTGGAGCCCCAAGGCTCATTTGACAGAAGAGAGAGAGCACAGCTGGATTCAGAGGACACTCCACCTGCATAATAGCCTCCACGAGGTATTTCTTGACTTGGAAAACTTGCCCCACCACCTGCATTCTGAAAATAGTGATCTGATGGAGGATTTTCTGAGCTGTTTGTCCATGGCTGCATTAGGAACTTCCCAATGACTTGAGTTTGAAGTATGGATCTCCGGTCACCTGAACTTGCATGACCGTCCATGTCAGGCATTCCAGAATTCTTTGAGAAATCCAACAAAAATCCTCGACCATGGTTGTTGGTATCTGCCGCATATAAAAATCATTACACCTCAAATGAATGTCTTTTTTCTTAATATAATTCAAAACAAAAAATCAGCCTTCACTGCTTTCAGTAGTGCAAGACCGGTCCTAAAATATAGGATTTAAGTTAGCATTTCTGACCAAAGATAGATGAAGTTCCATAACGCGATGACAGCAATGACACAGGTGGTGGCTTCCTTCTGCGCTCATTATGACCAGCTAAGCGTCTACGGCAGCTTCGTTTTTCTTGGTCAAATTCAGGGAGCTGATGGAATCTGGAGGTCAACTACCAAAGAACATGCTGATTTTAGTACCTTCATCAAATCAGGAGTACACACATACACATCATAGTGTATGCTTATCAAAAGCCATCACTTGCATAATGCATACTGATAAAAATAAGTACAGACCCAGATTCCCAAGTCAAAGTAACCTACATACACCACGCAAAGCACCATACTATGAATTTTTCTAATATTTTGTTGTTCACGCAAATTTTACCTAAAGACGTGGAACTGCTTTGCCATAATTGCCAAAAAGAAAAATAATGCAAAAAGGATTACCCCAGACAGCAGTGAGACTGCTCCGTTTGGTTTAAAAATTAAATGCATGACACTGAAATTTACCAAATTGTAATCTGTCTAAGCAATAAGCACTCAACGATTACATTTGAAGCCTTAACTACATGTTTGTGAAAAACAAGAGTGTTCAAGCAGACTTATCCCTGCAGATTCGTAATCAGTCTCAATTCATCTATCTTATTATAAGCACTAAAAAGTTATGATATATGCCTAGAGTTATAAAAGAAACAATAAAATAATTCACTTTTCTTTCCTACAAAGTGCACACAATTGCAAGATCAAGTTGTATCCATACACAAAAAAACAAGTCAGCATAATCTTGAGGTCACTGGAAACTCATTTAATAGAATGATTAAGAAACTGAGTAATGTGTTGACAGGTGCTAAGGCTTTTCGAGTCCGACCACACAGCCCATGGCAAGTCCTTGAAAAGCAATGTAGTTTATCAAGTCTTACAACCATAACAAACCAGCTGCTACAGCAGCGCTCAAGCATTTTGAGTGGTTAAAAATATAAGGGACTGAATCTTCTGGATCTATAGATCAATCCATGGCCATAACAACAAAAAAAGAACTTTGGCAAGAGTTGCGAGCCTCAGATTCATGGAAGCAAGATAATGGATAAATACTAGATAAAAATCTGATTGTAAAGCTCATAGCCCTAGTCTATGAGACTGGCGAAAACAAAGTAGATAATTGATAACAAGTATCTGGTAACAACTTATCAACATGTTTCCCAATCAAGCACAATCTCTGGAAATGAAAACGGAGATACTAAGTGATTCCTTGACAAGGAGAACAGCAGATTACAGGTTTGGCAAAGAGAATAGAAACAGCATGACATCTAAATTTTGAAACTAGAATTCCACTTTGAAAATCTGCTACATGACAAGACATAAGTGAAGAAGGCATATCAACCTCATCCATCAACTCTCAAAAAATATCCTGAGTGAATAGTAATCCCTTATCTTTCACATTTGAATTACTCTAGCTGTTTCATTATGCTCCAAATCACGCCGTAAAAATATCGGATCTCAGCAGGTATTCAAAAGGGTTGGCTGCCATCTGTTACTTTGAAGAATGGGTTTCCAAGCTCTGACGCATGGAACCAAATCACAAATGAAAAAGAATCGAATATATGATTAAATATGTCGCCAAGATTTTAAGGCACTGCTCTTCTCTTTTTCTACTTTATGACTGGCTTTTGAAATATGAGACTTGGGCATGACCCAAGAAAAAAAAGGACAAAATAAATCTGTTGAAGAGTGGGTGTGGGTGTTCAAGTTTGTCGAGAAATCGCGGTCTAATTCTAAAAGGGAATGCCTGGTGGATATTTTCAAGCAACCGGCTCACCAAGGCAGAAGAAATAACCCATAGATCATCAAGTTAAATTGGAAGACAGAGAGTTTTTTAAAGGCAGATATTAAGATATAGTGAATAAAAAACAAAATATTTCTCAATTTTCAGAAGCCAAATTTACAAGCTATATCAATGACCATTGCCTCTTAACAACCAGCTAAACCCAGATGAAAACAAAACAGCTTTACAAATCAATCTTTTAGGACAACTCAGCAATAAAAGTGGGCAATAAAAGTAAGGAGATTTGGGAGAAATGAATTAGAGATGTTCCAATTCCACCAATGATAGGAAGCTAAATACGTCACATACAGCAGACATCACACAAAAACCTAAAATTCATAGTTTTTCAGTACCACGTCATGATTTCAGTCACTTATCACTACAAGAAAACAATACTCAGATGCAATAATAAGCAAGACACAGCAAGTAATCCATTTGCTCAACCAAAAAACCAATAAAAGTTGATTCACAAATGTGCACTCAACCAGCCAGCAATCAGGTTAATTAAGATTGTGCTACTATTAAACTACACCTATAATCATAAACATAAAAGATGCTTCTCATATAACTTGTCATTTCTTAGTTATAAATGACTTTAGTAAGGAGTGGCAGCTAAATTAACCAGCAAACAAATTGATCATGAAGGTATGGTAGCCTTCTCCAGCTGCGCATTGCTTCTAAGAGGAAAATAAAGAGGTGAGACATGGAGCTTGTTTATCATTTGACTATGATAATGATGATTGTCTTAAAGGAAAAGCAAAAGTAGCTTATCAAATGAGTCTTCTTAAAATGACTAAGACAAATGATTGAAAATTGTAACCTCCACACACAATGAACCATCATTCATCCCAAGTGAATGTAATATCAAAGTTTCAAAGTGACTAACAGTTTTTTCTTGAATCTAGCCTAACTCAGACAATATAGGTGATTGGAGCAGCATCATGTAATAGTTCCAGAAGGTGACATTATTTTTTATTTTATTTTAAAAAAAAGAAAACAGAACTGCTCAGCTAAAGAAAACATGGAATTAGCCGCTCAGGTTGCAAATGTACTCAGAATGTCAATACATCCCTTTACATTTGAGCTCATACATAGTGCAGAAGACAAAATTCTAAAATAGTAAGTTCTTCTTGTTTTAAAGTCAAACCCAAACATCCAACTAGAAACAAAATGGCCAAAACCGAAAATTAGGTACAACTGCCATGCTATGCATAAAAATAATACAAACAAGTAATGCAGCCTTAAAATTAGATTCTTTTGCAGCTAGAGGAAAATAGCAAAGGATGCCACGGAATGGTATGATAAGACAATGAGGGAATATGATTTTGTAACCATTAGGCACAAAAAAAAGTAAACTAAAGCAAGGAATATATACTTGAAAACATTTCACAATAAAATCTAAAAATGACACAGTAGTAAATAATAACTATTAACAGCAGCGACAGTAGAAAGAGTATTTTGTACTTGCCAGAATCTGAGACAAAGAAGCAGCTGTAATTAGTGGAACCGTATAAGAAATAACCACCCACAATCATTTACATGTTACAAGGAAGAGAAGAAGGGAATCGGATAACTGAATGAACAAAAAAACTGACCTGCTACACTGCTGACAAAACCTTTTCTGAACACCACCGACAGTGACGACAGCAGATTTGGAGTGCATTATGCAAACCTTGTGCCTGGAATAGTAAGCCTTGACATGAGTTAGATCCACATTGCAGCCGTGGACCTGACACCTAGGGGGATGCTGAAGGCGACTTGTTGCTGGCTTCATCTTCTTAGAAGGGGATGCGGCAGGGAAGGAGGAGGCATTAGCAGATTTGGGCATAGCAGCAACACCCACATCCTCAAAGTAGATTTTATGGCCGATGGTCAAGCCATTGAGGGATTCGGAGGAGTTGGGTGAGTCAGTGATGGAGCTGGAACTCATGGCCATTTCAGATGGAGCTGGAACTCAAAGACCCATATGAGAGTGGTGGTGATGGTGAGGGTGCTCCGGTATTATTGGTAAAGTTTGGAAGTGTGAGGATGTGGACAGGATTTATTTGGAACTGTCAAGGTCACTGCGTTTAGCATCAAAAGGCAAAAACAATAGAAAAAGTAAAGCTTGAGCAACCCATCCTTTCCAAACAATTAAATAATAATATTACCTTGTCGTCTTCAGATGTCCTACTACTACTACTACTAGAGTACTAAATCTAAGAATCCATTCATTCTAAATTTTGTACACGGAAGGGGCTTTCATGTGTGCTTTGTTGGTACTTGAGACTCAAAAACAACTAATTAACGGGTGTAAAGTCTGTATCAACTGTAGTAGACGTTCTATGCTCAAGGTTGAATTTGAGTGTGGGGGTGGCCTCTTGCTGGTGTTGATTAGTATTATTTTAGTGCTTTCAAATATTTCTTTTTTCCAAGTTGCTCTCTTTCTTTTCTTAATTATTGAATAGTTAGAAATTGTCTCTCTCATAATCAGCTTGACCCGTTTTTAGATGTCTATCTCCCACTTTTAAAATAGTGTACTGTTCACGACTCCCAACGGACTGGAGAGTGGAAAAATTAAAAATTTTACTTTGGAGAATTTATTTGTTTTTAAATTTAATGTGGTATAAAAATTAAAAAATATAACATTTTAAAGCTTAATTAGGGGTGCAATATTTTTTTAAAGTTTACTGGGGATGCAAAAATAAGAATATAATATTTTTATACTTAATTGGGGTATAAAAATTAAAAATTCTTATTTTTACACTAAATTATGAATGGTTTAGAGAGAGATTCTTACAAACCAACCTAGAGCACAGCTGAACAGTATGAGAAATATGGAAGTGAATTTAGCCATACCATCTAGAGCACAAGTAAACCAACCTGAACGGTATGAGGGAATTTAGTCATGAGTAGCTATAGATAACACAAAGAAAGATAAGTATGAACAATTCTTACAAACCCAACTTCCTCCTTCACTCAACAACTTTCCTTACTGACCTCCATATTGGAAGTGAATCTCACTGAGAAATATGGGCTAGAGAGAGATTATTCCGAAGAGGCTTATTTGTGTTGAATGGAGTGTGAGACCCTCTTTATATAATGTATATCCAAGTCCTAATGTAGTGATAAAGGGCTTATTTCAAAGTGGAGCAGGAAGTGACATAGGGCTGAAACTCAGTGGATTGTGACAACAAGGCTAGTAGTTGTGGATCAGGATTAAGTGGGCTTGGGGTTGTGGGGCCAAAGGCCCGCTGTATGGTTTAGGAATAGGGGTTATATTATAAATGTCATGTAACTGTAACCTGATAGGGTACGACATACTCAATAATACACAACTGTTCTTTTGCTCCCGAGGACATTGGAACACTGCCGAACCGAACCTCGTTAAATCTTATGTGCTCTTTACTGTTTTCTCTCTTGTTAGTTAGCCGGAATTCTTAACGCCTACCGTGTGTAAAACTTAGGATTTCTCTCATTGGCAACTTATCTACTTGTTTCTATGAAAAATTTGTCAAAATCCATGAGGAAATATGGAAGGAAGAATCAGATTTCATTCTATTAGGAATAGGGAAACCAAATCTGAGTTGAGTTAAAAAAGCTTAATGACACTCAGACTTGTCGGCTCTGCTAAAATGAGTCCGATAATAATTTTACTTCCACTCCTCTTAAGAAATTATAGATCTTTTTTTATCTCCCTAACGCATGTTGAATTATGGAAGTTAAGCATTTAACGTTAAAGATGCAACCCTCAAAAGTTACTAAGTGTGGTTGTTTCAATTTTAGAAAACATCACCAAATCGCACTTAAAATTTAGATACATCGCATGCTCGGCTGCTACCTACTAAGTCAACTTCTTGAACCTTTCTTAATGGTGATACGTGTATGTGCATTACCATGTCACCATGCCCACGGCTAAAAGCTCAGTGTGCAGCCTTGTGCATGGGCAGATTTGTCCTTCATCCTTTGTATCCAATTTTATCTGTTCCTTCACTATTAAAACTCCAAGTTCACTCATTTTGGCATTAAGACCAAAAATAGACTGAAAATATGAGAACTCCCTAAAGTTGTTATTTAAACCCTCTAACGGTTAAGAATCAACTGAGGTAAATATAAATAAGTCAAATGAATGAGATTTATCAAGTATATTTAGCATTTATATGTTTAGAATTGAAATTCCCAATTCATTTTGTAAACATGGCCATTGATCTCATAGGTTTGAAATTGTATCATTTTGGTAATAAAGTGTGCCGCATAGTATTTGGATTTTTGATGCTCTATCATTCACCAGAGGTGGTAGTTATATTCCGCTTCTTTTACTGTGGACACAACTTTGTGAGCTGGTTTGTTCATCTATTTTCCAACATCTTCTTGTTCCTCAATTTGCTTGCACTAGTAGCTTACATGCTAGTAGAACATGTAAATAAGGTAGTGTTTCCAAAGCCATAGACAGGGGCATATTCGTGTATAGCTCTTGTATCTTTTCCATGACTCGTATAAGTATTGTCCATTTAGTTGGCATAAGGATGTGATCTTTTGGATGTAATCAGTTGTCATCCCTAAAAGATAGTAAAGTTAAAGGATGGCTTAAGATTATTTGTCTAAAGTGTCATATGTTCCTTTGAATTGTCTTTATGGTCAATCCATGGTTTTGTCTCTCATTGAGAACGGGAAAAGGACTAGGCACATGGCATCATTGGGCATATCTCCCACTTTGAATGTGTCGCGTTAACTCTGCAAGATTTCACCCTTATAAGAGTAGAGGGTCAATAACAACAAAAAATAATTTATGATGGTAAGACCTGGTTGAACACAAATAGTGTTGGGCTGGTCTAAGTGATTTGACTTCTATCATCTACATATTTAGTTTTAAAATAATAATCGAGATGGGGGTTAATCAAGTAAAAAAAAAAGCATTCTAAAGGTATTATTTCATCTAGACTATCAAACATTCATACTCATATAAATCTACGAGATATTCTATGTACCACGCCATGGGTTTGTAATATAAGCGCACTCACTTGGGCTCACACATCAATGTCCATCTCTAAAACCACTTCCTAGAGCGGATATCAACTACAATTTTGTTAATGTTGCTTCGTACTGCAACATCATTCAGAAAGGTGAGACACTTAACTTCCTATATATGCATAAAAGTATGATTGGGACTTCCATTCATCCCTTCTCAGAAACCTCTAATTCTCTCCTTCATTTACTAGGATTGAATGACAACAACCATGATATGCAATGAAGCAAGTCCAGCTCTCGCCTTTGTTAGTTCACTACTTTGCCTAGAGGACAATATCCCAACCATGACTCCCACTCAAATTTCTAGGCAACCTTTGAGTCTCTCCTTATGTTGCTAAGTAGGTTAACTACACTTGGATCATACCATCAATCAACTCTGATCCTCAATTTTGTTGATTGAGCATATGGGCATGGAGGGTGGTTGACCTAGGGCCCTATATCATGCACATCATATGCCTAATACTATAACATGTTAAACCTGCCAGGGCCCTCTATCATGCACATCATATGTCTAATACTATAACATATTAATCCTGCCCAGGCCCCTCTATCATGCACATCATATGCCTAATACTATAACATGTTAATCCTAAGACAAGGTGTGTAGATATGTAACGTAAAAGAATGACTATAAGGTGTTGGATGGGATGTCAAATACTTGATTGACAAAAACTGTAGCTTACGTTTGAATCCATCTGTAGGCATCTAACTCTACATGGACAAAAAAAAATCTCTACATGAGCACCTTTAGTAGATCAATATGAGACCCCTCGCAGATTGTGCCATCCCTCTTGTAATGCCATGGACTGAGCTATTCGGTCCTTACTCGTAAAAGAAATTTTAAAAAAGGTGGATGTAAAAAAAGTAAAATAAAAGAACTACACGGAAAATAGTAGTAAGAAAATGACTCATCAATTAAATATTATAAGTTTAAGAAAAAGATACTCTAAGATCTATAAGATCCTTAGAATTAAGGGCCTACAACTCACTTATGGCAATAGGTGAAGCCGTGTAGAGTTTCTAATACAAACTAGAAAAACAAAGTAAATACAAAGTGTGTAAATTTGTAAAGAGAGAAAGTAGAGCTCAAGCAAGAGTTCTAGTGTCATGATTGTGACTTGATAATATTCAATGCATGATGAAAATCTCCTTTTATAGTGTAGGGAGTGAGTGGAGAAGGGGGTATCAAATGTC
>NQLW01000087.1:1586037-1607316 GCA_002312845.1 Kalanchoe fedtschenkoi
AGGTTGAGATACTGATGAAGAATAAGAAGAGTTCACAAAATCATAACTACAACCAGAGGACATCAAACCGTGGTTAAGTCTGATTCGCTCAAGACCATTGTTATCATGACTGTTCATTGACAGATTACTACTAATCCCAGGTACTGATTTTTGGCTCAAATGTTGTTGTTGTGCAATCTGAAAACGAAGAAACAACGCAGGCGTTGAGAATGAGGAAGAAAATGAATCAGACAAGCAGGAAGAGGTGAATAATATACAGCCCTCCAAAATATTCCTAAGATGGGTAGATATGAACAATAAGCTAATGACATAACCAATGTTATCCTGCTCATAAAAAGAAACATATAAAAGACAGATTTTTATTTTTTTTTATTTGTTGGGATGACAGTGAAGTCTGTCAGACCTATTTTAATTCTGCATTGGAAATGGGACATGTTCAAAAGAAAAAGGAATTAAAATGGTGGTGTGGGGGAATAATATTATTGGAGCATCTATGTCAGGCCGGTAGACGATAATTTAGTTGATCCGATTCTGAGCATAAATTCACAATAACAGATCAATGCATTGCATGCTAACAATTGTTCTTTTGGTTTCTTTCTTATGGTTTGTGGTCTGGTGGTAGTAGTGGGTATCTGAAATTACTAGAATCAACTATTATTAATCCTTGAAGAGAAGTGTGTGTTTGGACAGCACGACTCAGCAAAACAGTGTGAAGCTGATATATAGATAACAGCAAAGGTGGTATGTACTGTGTTGAAAAACTGTCACTAGAAACTGCATGTGTTGAAATTCAGATTGTTCTTGCCTCAAATACACCTTTGCAGTTGCAGGGCGTGGATCTTTCACAAGCAAATTGCTGAGGTCTTCATTGAGCTACCATATGAACCTCTCAGTCTGGATCTAATATATTTTTAAGACATGTATTATTTGATCGTGCTGCAAATTTTTGTCAATGCATTATATTGCTCACACCATATTTTTTATATATATATGTAAAAGGGAGGCAGGTGCGGCCATTTGTTTGTTAGAAAAGATTCATAAAGATAAATTATAGAGGGGCAGCAGCACATTGATGAAGAGCTACATTAGCATTACAGTCAGATATATACTTACACGTCATATTTATGTATGTACATGAATCAATGACTTGTAAAACACAAGTACTCCCTCTGTCCTCTTTTACATGTCACTTAACCGAATTTTTTTGTCCACTTTTACTTGTCACTTATCAATTTTCAATGCGTATTTAATATCAACAACTACCTTAAAATGTCAAACATTAATCACTTCATTATCATAATCAATAAAGAATACATTCCTCACCAATAATCATCTACCAATTTTACTTTTTGCACGAACTTTTTCAAAAAAATGTTAACCACCTACCTATTAAATTTGTCCAACCGCTAGCATTAACTTCACCTTAATCTACTCAAATTAACCTTAAACGACATGTATTAGAGGACGGAGGGAGTAGCAATTAGTAATAATAGTATTTATAGATGCCCTACTGCGAGCGACTATTTATTTGGTTGTTTAAGAGCTGCTGCCAGCAGAGGCCACATGCGGAACCTTTCTAAACCCAAAACAAAAAAAAGAAGATTGCTCACATGTCAACATTGTGCTTTCGCACATCACCAGGTGCACAGTTTATTTGTTCTTTAAATCTGACTTTGAGTTTTACGTATGTATGACCTTTGAGGATTTCGAGAGACGCACAAGGGCATGAGCATTGATGCATCTTCCCAACTTCACCAAAAACAAAAAACTACTTTTTTCAACAAATTTGATCATATTATATATACACACACATATTTTAACTACATTGCAATAATACTATTTCTGAACTCAAGTCACATATCGTTTGATTTGAGGTTGCTCCTTAAGATGTCGAAGAGTCTTTTGGTGTTGTTTATTAAATTTGATGTGAAGAAAACGAGATGAGGGTGATCTCTAGGTCAAACATAACATTTACACTCTACTACAAGTTGATACTCCACTTCCCATGTTTCAATTGAATATATATGCACAAGCATTTTGATTTTTGCCTTACAACTTAGCATTAATAATAAAAAAAAAACTGTGAATACTCGTTTGTCTTGGGTTGGCAAATTCATAATTTTTATGATTCCTAAAGATCAAGAAATAGAAGTCAAAATGAATTAATAAAATGGATTGGACAACATATCTGAATTGTCCCGACATTTAAGACAAATCTGAATGGATTAAGGAGAAATTAATGTTAGTTGTTGAATGTAATATATTTATATTTAATGTATTCTTTTTACAGTTAATGCATAATGTATAATGAGTTGGTGCAAAATGACTTTTGTTATGAATAAGTAACATGAAATAATTAAATTTTAATTTTTTAAGATATGTGTGTTGTTATTAAATATGTATTGAGATAGTTAAGTGACGAGTAAAATGAACAAATAGTTTTATTTAAGTGATATGGAGTATATGATATGAATCAAGTACTCCCTCCTTTTTTTTTTTTTTTAATTGAGGAACCGTACCCTTTTGTATGTCATAAACTTGCAATGTTTATCTAAAAAGTCGAATATTAACTATTTCATTGTCATAATGCATAAAAAAAAACTCATTCTAAAACTATTAGTTATTCAAAGAATCATAAATTTTATATAAAATTATAAAAAATACTTTTCAAATTTGTCGACAATTAGGATTAATATTTCTTTAATATATTCAAATTATACGAATAGTCAATAACATAGAGTGTTTCACTTAAAAGCATATAAGTAGATCAATGGACAATAAGACGTGTCGCCTAATGTGTGGATTCCCCACCATAACCACTCGTTGCCATGAAGAAATTCATGAGCATTTTCCGTGCTTTTTGGACGGATCATGCTAATGCGTGGTAGACATCTGCATAAAACCACTCGTTATCAAGATGAGGATTTAGTTAATACTTTGAACACGTCATGAAGTTGCTCTCAGACAAAAATTTAATCTCCTCCACTGATTAATTTGCATCTAAAAATTAGAATATAATTTGGCCTATACAATTGATTGTAATCACTCAAGTTTAGTGATCTAAACGAGCTGGCTAATATTCTCATGCACCCGCCATATATATAAACAAAGTAATGCCTCACTGACACGGCATGCATCAGTTGAAACTTGATGGGCAACCAATTTGAGAGTCTTTTATCTGTTTCGGGGTTACTTAACAAAAATTACTTCTCACTTAAAAGCACAAGTAAAATAATAGAAATAGCTCCTGTTCTGATTTTTATTTTACAACTTATTAGAGATGGAACTTTTAAGCTAGCTAGTTGTGTAATGACTGTGGCTAGGGCCCATCCTCAATGCTTCTCCTGGGTCAAATCTGCTGCAGGACTGGGATTGTATAGAGAGATTGAGGCCATATGTTGACAGGACAGGAGTACAATGACAAACAAATAACCCAAAGCCACACAAAAGAACAAGCAAAATGTTATCAGAATTAAATCCATCATTCCACCTGTGTAGAACTGAAGGTTA
Source organism: Kalanchoe fedtschenkoi (assembly GCA_002312845.1). Lineage (NCBI taxonomy): Eukaryota > Viridiplantae > Streptophyta > Magnoliopsida > Saxifragales > Crassulaceae > Kalanchoe > Kalanchoe fedtschenkoi. Next base: position 1,589,548 of record NQLW01000087.1, read on the forward strand.
TGTAAACATATGGTCCTAACACGCAACATACAAGTACCCTCTTAATTTCTCCACTGCAACAAAACTATTAATCCACCCACGCTAAGCTGTGTGTTTAAACTCCCTGCTTCTTCAGGAAATACTCATTTAAGTTGAGAGGAGGAGTTAGCTCACGCTTCACTTACAGGAGGGGCAACCCAGAACTTGACCTTCTTGTCAACACTGGCTGATGCCAGAACCATTGATTGTTTGCCCCCTGAAAGGACAGTATGAGATGGTGGTGATGGACAAAAGATACAGAAACCAAAACAGGCAGCAAGTCCATGATTATTTGGACTTGCCTGTTTAGGGTGGTAACTTCTTATATGTTACTTCATACCCTTTTCACTTACAAGTACTGAAATAGATGCAGCTCTGCTTCTGCAGTCAACATTTTTTCTTGATTTATCTCCACTTACAAGAAGAAATCGTACAGAAGCAGGACAAGGAGGATTAAGGAGCTTAACATTTGACTGAATTCCTAGGCTGTAACAATTGAAATTGTGTGGGGGTGCTCGGAGAAAGATACAGTGGAATATGAGACGGTCATGAATGAAGTCACAACAAATACAACAAGTACCCACTCACTAAACATCAATCAAATGACAAGGATTCAAAATATTCCAAGTACCATTTACCAAATTATGATGGAACAGAAAATAAATGATGAAAAAGCCACTTAGAGATGAGGGAATGGAAGTAAAACATCTATGAAAATTTGGAGGAAGAAACTTACCAACAAGAATTGGTCTTGGTGTCCATGCGATGGCGGTAATGTCCCCTGCATAAACACAATCCACAATATTATGTAATCATATACATCATATACTTTCACATGTAATTTCCCAGGAAAGAGTTCCTGCAAACACTAGGCATTATAACACCATGAGAATCGATCTTAAGGTTGCTTCAGTTATGAAAGAACGAGTCCATACATACCGTCATGAGCTTTATCAGCTGTATCTAGTATCTTTCCAGAGTCAAAACTGAGCCACTGCAGCGTTGTAGCATGTGTGACTGCTAAAACTTTCCCATCAGGAGAAATACTAAGCCGATCATACGTCAACGGAGATCCAGTTGCATCCAGGAGTGGAATAGGAAAAACCTTCAGCGTCTTAGGGTCTTCATCAAGATGATACCGGACTTCATGGAAGAACAGAAAATGTCATGACAAAGAAGCATGGAAATAAGAATTTTGTAACACTATCAAACCTTTCACCATGGTATTCAAGAGTTAAGAGCACCCAACAAATAAAATCTAGACTCGAACAATATGAAAAAAGAAATTGCGACTGGTAAAAATTAAAGCTGCAGGCAAATCTGACTTCCTTTTTATATGGACAAGCCATATAAAATACATACCATTAATATTCCAAATTCTTATGGTGCCATCCTTTGAGGCTGTGATAATCTGTTCAGAATTTGGAGCAAAGGTCAACCAAGTCACTGCACTCTGTAAAAAGAAAAGACCAAAAATTGTTAGTTTAATTGAGGGAAATGTGAAAGATGTATTAACAATGAAAAGATTACTCCAGTTTATTTTGAAGGGCATTCTGAAATCATTAATATCTATCAAGTTCACCCAGTTACGAAATAAATTGCCCATAATCCAAATATTCAAGTGTCTAACCTTATGTCCCTTCAACTGCATAACTCTTGAAACTTCCTTCACAGAACCGTCCTTCGAATAGATGATTTCCCAGACCTGTAATAATTAATTCGAATAAAACACAACATTTTCATTACGATAGTTAAGTACTTCATGAAAGTTGATACGCATATCTGAATTCTGAATACACTCATGGCTAGAAATGTTCACTTTGCTGTAGGCATCAAGGCTCATAAACAAGATTTGGCCAAATAATTTGGAGGTAGCGACTTAAATGAAAACCCATCAGAAGAATCTATCATGTACCTTTTATATTATTTATTTAGCGAACAGAAGAAGAATATTACTACCTTCACATCTGCAGTAAAAGCTGCTGCGGCGATAAATCTCCCATTAGGTGAGATTGCAGCCATGTTGTTTTTCAATTGATTAGTATCCACATTCCCCAAGTTCTTTCCAGTTTTTGCATGCCAAAGTTTTATATCAGTCCCTGTGATAATAAATATTTAGACCAATTTATGACAGAAAATATTAATTGATCCGTACAGTTGAAGAAGAAGAAGAGTTTACAATTTGCAATAAGTCAACCAGCACCTTCAGAACAGGAGAGGACAATGGCGCTTCCATCAGCACTACCATAAGTGGCAGTTGTTCCAACTAAAGTCAGTAGATCTTTAGAATCATGAATTTTGTGTTGTTCCCATTTTATTTCGGGAACAGGTAGCTTCGACTGCTGACCAGCATTCGCTGGTTTCTCGTCGCCGTACATGAACAGTGAACACCCAGAGAGAGCGTGACACGCCACAACCAAAGAAGATGAATCATCAGCAAATGAAACACCAGCTGGCTGTGCACCAGCTGGCACGTTAATTCGGAAAAGCCTGGAAAACAGCCTTCAAATTGAGATCTGGGAGTGGAGATTCATAAGCTATCTAGTAATTATCAAAATAAGTGACAAAGACGAGGAACAGTAATCAGATTTGTACTTAAAGCTTTTACTTGTAGCATCATCTAGCTTGAATGTCCTGACTACTCCATCAGCACAAGCTGTATAAACACATGAAATATATAACTAATGAATAATGATATAAGTAAACATAAAAGCCTCAGCTGACAACATCTTTCAAATCACTTCTGACAACATAGAAACAAACATAGTCAAAGAAGAGGCATCGATAATTTATTTAGAATATTAAAGATTAAGAATGTCAGGGTTTAATTTGTTATTGAAGACACCATAAGAATGTCTCAAAAAATTGAAGTGGTACTCATATAAGGATAAACTTATGCCACCCTGTGCTACTTGTATAAAACACAAGAGTGACAGACATATATAAGCAAGGTTAATAAACAGTTAACACAGACCCTAATATCCAGATGCCTATATCCAAGTACAGACTGCGAAATTCAAACCATAGTTGTTGAGCATCGGTGCACCCCATGATATAGTCAAGATAGCAAAGCCTCCAGAGGCCTATTGTTAGACACTTAACTTTATCATATTAAAAGCATATCAAGCAAAAAGTTAAGGTATAAGGGAATGAGAAACTTCTTTAACGCTGTGAGTGCGTAGCTATAATGGAAGGATTACAAAAGTTCAACATGCAAAATTTTCATTGACCATTTCCCGAAAACATAATGCTGCAGAGTTGAGGCAGAACAAGGAAGAGAAGGGGATAGAAGGGGACCATAATGAAGCCCAGGATGTATCTAGCTCAACATGAACCACTGGATGACATGGCTTGTACTGCAGGACGTACCCATGAGAGAGAGAGAAAGAGAGAGCTGTGAGTTTGTTTAAGTTAGTCAGGCTGTTGTTTAAGTTTGCAGGTTGTGAGTTTGTTAAATGTTTGACACTAGACAAAACACCACTGAATCCATCAATGTCTTGAACTTGGGAGTTTAGACACATCTTTAAGCCATGGAAGATTGTGTCCTACTCCAGGCAGAAATTAGTCTGCTGATATGACAAGGGTTCTATAGGCCCTTGAGAACCTACACAAATCCAGGAATAACAAAATCCACCACGGCTGCCGACATGTAGCCAGTACACCCAGACCCTCCTCCACCCTTACTGTCAACACCTCCAGTCTCTCGATTCCATCTATCCCACACAGTCGAAGTCCTAATAGCCCAATCAATAAAGCTCAAGACTAACAGACACATTAGCGGAGCTCTAAATTTATTAAGACTTGAAGCTAACCAGCGGCCCACATCCACTAGTTGACGACTAGTGCGACAAACCTAAGCTTTATAGTGAATTTTACACATGGCCTTGCTCTATTATATTTATATACAAGTGCTCCTACTCTTTACACTTTCTCCAGCAATGTGGGACTTGGAACAAGAGTTGAAATGTTAAGATTGTTGTTCACTCTCTTGTTTACACGTGAAATTTCATAGCGAAGTGATAATAAATTCAAATTCAGAATCATTTGGTCACCGGTATGGTCAGATAAATTACTATTCATATCTTAAATGACATCCGCAATTAGCTATGTTAAATAAATTAGTCACTAAAATGAATTCGATGTTCCTGAGCAGCAAAAAAAAGCCTTGTACAAGCATAATTACTTCATGATACTTGCCCTTCTTATTTATTCTATTGTAAACATGATCTTTTAAGATTTGTTAGTGAATTAAACTTAATCAAATAGAATTAATCATCCTATTTATACGGATACTAATACTAAATCAAATAGAATTAATCATCCGGCCAAAACAGTAATTTAATAACCCACCTAAAATAATATTCCTAACTCAAATCAATTTCATAATAAGTTTGATTTTTTCTCTTACATTTTCAAATTTAGAATTCCAATTAATTCCCAACAAATTCTCACTTGACTAGAATTTATAACTATCTCTCTCTAAATCAACATCTGCATCTTCCAAATCTGATGAGTCTTTGTCATCTTCTTGTTCTTCATCTTGAACAATCTGGAAGTTTTCAACCTTCTTTTTAGATTGGAATAAACTCTCCACGTGGCCATCCAAGAAGATACAAGAGCTCCCATTAAATTTTAGGAGTCTAGTCAATTCTGAACAGATTGCAAACAATGTGCTCGAAGATTACCTCAATGCTACACTAATGAAACTTAATCCCATCAGGTAAAGCATCTCCCAATGACCGAGCTCTGTTACAACATCACATGACATTCTTCTATACAAATGAGTTTATTCGATGCCTTATCTGGACGAACAGCTTCTTCCATAAAAGACTATGTACCCGGAACTCAAGGGTGGCCCTTGATGAACAACTGACTCAAATACGGCATTTGATCCACTCCCTCCATAAAAATGTTAAACAGACATAAGAAAGAAGCAGCAAGCCCACCGTAAGCAGAATGAAAGACAATATGGCGTAGGAGAATGGGTATACGTCAAACTACAACCATTTTAACAGCACAACTACGTGTGAGGCAATCGATTAAGCTCTCCAACCGCTATTATGGACCATCCCAAATACGCAGCAAGATTAACCCAGTCATGTACAAGATCAACCTATTCACAAACTGCTGAATTCATGACGTGTTTCACGTTCCTTTACTCAAATGTCACATGGGGAACTCATCCATGCATCCGGCTGACCATCCAAACAACTTCATGTCTGCTAAAATTTTAGGTGACTCATCGCTAAGGTAAGACAGGACATTTCTTGGTCGCATGGCGCTGCATGGGAAGATGCCGCTGAATTCATCAAGGATTTCCTTGATTTCAACCTTGAGAACAATGTTATTTTGAATTAGGGGTAACTTGCAGGGCTGAGGCAGAAAACAAAGAGAAGGGGAGCACGAATCATCATGATGTCCTGGATGTATCCTAGCTCAACCTGAACCACTGGATTATAAGGCTTGTACTGCAAGAGCTACATATAAGAGAGAGATAGAAATGCGGGTTTGTTATAGCTTGTTAGACTGTGAAAATTTAAGTTTGTTAGCTATTGTTCCTGAGTTTGATTTATGAAGGAAAAGAAAGGAAAGAGAAGGATCAATGGTGTTCCTAAGTTATTTTTACAAGAGACATGGGAGGATTTGGAGGTAGTTAACATCCACTTTCCTTTCCACCCGATTTGGGCGAATTTGAGGGAGAAGGGAGGAAAAGACAATAATACTCTTCAGCTTCTTTATGTTTCTTAAATTAGGTATTATCTGCATAGTTATTTGAGTGATTTTGTTATCTTTTTACTTTTATCCTTCCAAATTCATCCTAAACTCGGTAACAACTACTTTTGTTTCCACCATCAAATCCTTTCTTTTTCTCCCTTTTTCTCCCAAATACTTGCTTTCTCATTGTCTCCCAACTCCGAAACAAAGCCAGAGTAACGGCTTTCTCACCCCACTATCTCTACTCAATTTCTCTGAGTTTGCCTCTGTTGCCCTTAGCCCCGATCCTTAACCTAAGACATAACTAAACAACTACATACTAACAGAAAAGACAAGAATATACAATGTCAACAAACTTTACATAATAATAACAAAATGCTAGTATCAAGCTCACCATTGAAGTTAATTAAAGGCTGAATTTATGAGATCCAGTGGTGGCAGTTGAAGAGCTTAAGAACAAGTTGGAGAAATGTGAAGGGGAGGAATGAAAGAGAAAAATATTGAGAGAACTTGCCGAGGGCTAACAAAATGGCTAGAAATCCACTTAACTATCAGCTAACTTCCAAATGACCAGAAGCCCTGCATCTGACTTCAGGACCAAAAATAAGTAGCCTGTTGTTGTTTCATCTAGAATATCATCTAGTCAGATATTTTTTAATGAATTTTTATTATGTTTTCTATGCACCCACCAATGAATTCGAACTCTGATTGTAGGGATCATCAGTATTAACCACTCACCCACTTGACCACCAGGCCGCACCCTGATGGCCATAATCTAATATTCACGAGATCCACCGCCACAAATTTATTCAATTCACTAGATTCTCATGGTAATATAATATTAAAGATATCAGAGCTTTATCATGTTTGGAAGCTTACCGAGGATGACATTTAATTTTAAGCGAAGCAAAAACTTCTTTAACTATCAAACATTATATCTCTGAAAGTGATGATTCTCAATATTAGGTAATCAATTCAACTTTGAACAATGCCCGAAACCTCTAGGCTAACAGAGGAAATAAACCAACCCTTTAGTCATCATTATGAAATAAACACATAATTTGATAAACTCCAAAACATCCTTCAAATAAATGTAAAGGATCATTGCATGAAAACACAGAAATGCAGTATCACCTGTTGCCAAGGTCTTCCCATCAGAGGAAAAACATAGTCCAGAAACTGTATCACCGTGGCCCTTGACAGTGTTGACATCCAAGGGATGGTGCTTCTTATTTTGATCCTGCACACCCCCACCACTATAAGAAGAGAACACACACGACAATCAAAAAGAAAATGCAAATAAACCAACGCATTGTACACCAAAAACCAGACGAGGTAGTATGATACGACAAAATTCGGGAAAAAAAAAGAAAGGGAGGAGAGAGGAGTGCAAAGAAAACAAGGACCTTGTCGGAGGCGTGATGAGACGACTTGGAGTGAGACTTCTTGGATAGATGATGAGAGGATTTAGGCGTTTTGTGGTTAGCTATGAGTTGGGGAGGTGAAATGGAGACGACTTCGGATCTTCGTTTGCGGAAGTAGTTGTTGAAGAGGAGTACGGCGACGACGGCTCCGAGGAAGAGAGAGAGCAGGACGATCGGAAGAGCTGACTCCATGAATGTGAAACCCTAGGGGTTATCGATGCTGAAAATTGGTAACTTTCTAATCCGAAATCGGGAAATGGCGCATGGGGATTGATCACGATGAGAATGAGGGTGATCGTGCTTTGTTTGGGTTGGACTCGCTTCGCTTGATTTGAGCTGCACCCATCAGCCCGACCCAAACCCAATTAGAGGTGCCTAAAGAGATCTAATACTAATAATCATTTAACCAATCATTTAATCTAATAATATAAAAGAATGAGGGAAGATACCCGTCGACCCGACAGATTCGGTTCGGTTCGTAAAAAATTAAAATCCGAATCAAATTATTAGTTATCGGTTTTTTAAAATTTGAAACCGTAAGCAAACCATTAACATTTCAAACCAGACCGAACCGATCCATTCAAACTGCACAGTTTTTTAAAATTTCAAACCGAACCGACCGATTTCAAATCGAACCAAACCGGTTCGGTTCAGGAGGGCGACAGACACCGTAATATTATTATAGTAGATAGAGTCGGCCCGTCCGTTCGTACGACGCTCCTAGGTGGTTCGGTTCAGTTTGAAATTATTCGGTTCGGTTCAGTTCGAATGTTAGTGGTTCGGTTCGGTTTCAAATTTTAAAAAATCATTTGGTTTGAAACGGATCGTTTCGGTCCGGTTTGAAATGTTAGTGGTTTGGTTACAATTTCATATTTTAAAAAGGGATGACTAATAATTTAGTTCGGTTTTTAATTTTTTTCGAACCGAACCATCGGGTCGACGAGTACCTTTACTCGTTATTGAAAAACTTTGAACCCCAATCATTCAACTCCATAGATATAAAATAACAACATTTTCAGTCCTCTATATATAATAAGGTTTTTATTTTTGAATTTGAAGAAAATGAGAACGAAAATATTTTGATGGAAAAAAATTTAAAAAAAAAATAGGCGGACGGATAAAAGTAAAAAAAATAATAAAAATAACTCATCAAATAAAAATCAAATGCCAGTTGCCGAGTGGCGCCCTTCGCATCCTTGCTGCCGAGGTGGATAGGTCAGACTCTTCCAGGACTTAGGGGCAGTAGCGGGCGCTCCGTGTAGGCCTTCCACGCATTGTAAAAGTCCTATGCATAGTGCCTAGCAATTTCAGGCTAGATTAGCGAGCTCCGCCCCTTTTGTAGCGCTTGCACCCCACCCTCTAGCCCGTGCCTCGGCACTTTGGGCGTTTTGTAGCGCATTTCGCAGTTTTTGTTCATATATATAAAAGTTTTTCTTAAAAAAAACTGTCAAGCTGGATGTCTCAGAATTTTATACTTGTAATTACTATTTTGGAAATTTGGAAGTAGAGAAACTCTAAGGCTTTGTTCCCGAGTTTGGGAAGAATTGGAGAGAAAGGATTTGGAAGCAGAGAAGATAAAAGGAAAAGAAAGGAGAGGAAAGTAAAAGTAAAAAAGGGTATAACCGAGTTTAGGAATGATTTGGAGGGATAAGAAAAAAATAAAAAATTGATCAAAATATCCTTACATGATATTTTTAATGTTTATATACAAAACTTTAATGAAGAGAACAATGGTAATTTTCCGTTTCCACCTCCTTTTCTCTGCTAAAAGTGACTCAGGAACACTACATTATATTTCCACCGTCCTGATATATATGTCGTTTAAGGTTAAATTGAGTAGATTAAGGTGATATTTAATGCTAGCGATCTAGCAAATTTAATTGGTAAGGATTTAATATATATTTCTAAAATTTTGTGTAAAAGATAGAATTGATGGATTAGTACGGATGTAGAATTGTTTTTTTTATTGATTATAATTTAAAATCTGATTTTTTAAAGATAGTTCTAGATATTAAATACGCATTGAAAAATGTTAAGTGACAAATATAAGTGAATAAAAAAATTCGATTAATTGACATGTAAAATTTGCGTATACCGACAACATCCATCATATTTGTATCACATTACTTGTTGCAGGTCACTAAACAAATTCAAACAACAGAGCAGTGTTCTAAAAGGCGCTAGGCGGTCCTAGGCGGTTGGCTTGGGGCCTAGCGACTAATCGGCTAGGCGGGGATTAGGCGGAAGGATTAATCGGATGATTAGGCGGAGTTATATATATTAAAAATATATTTAATAATTAATTATAAAATTATACCTATAAAATTTTATTTTATTTTAAAAATAAAATATATAAAATAATTAGGCGCTAGGCGCTAGACGGGGCGTTTTTAAAACGCTCAGAGACTAATCGGACGCCTAGACGGGTAGGCGGCCGCCTTTTAAAACAGAGCAACAGAGTAGTTATATATTATATATGCGCTCCCTTGTTTCGATTAAGGCAGCTCGATCCAATCAGATCCGAAATGTTGGAAAGCACAAAATGATAATATTTATTCACATGATCTTGATTAGAGTTTGGGATTATTTTATGCCCGGTTTGGTTGAAAGAGTGGGTAAAGTGAAAATCACCCACCCTTGCTGATAGCAATGTCAAGATTTGGTGTCTCAGTATGTTTCCTTTGTCTTGTTCGAATTCTCTGTCTCGTGAAAAGATCGGGAGGATTAGATAAATGTTGGTGACAACTTGATTGACTTGGGACCCTCGTTGGATTGAGGAAGTCGTTAAAATTTGGCTCTTGTCTTGTTGGGAAAATTTGTATTGTGCTGTAGTCTTCGGACAACTTGTAGTAGTCTAGTTACATAACTGTCATTCTTTTTTGTTATAATAAACTACCCGACGGATTCAGTTCGGTTCGTGAAAAATTAAAAGTCGAACCAAATTATTAGTCATCGATATTTTAAAATTTGAAACCGTAACAAAACCATTAACATTTCAAACCGGACCGAACCAAACCGACCAGTTTCAAACCGAATAATTTTTTAACATTTCAAACCGAACCGACCAATTTCAAATCAAAACAAATCGACCGATTTGAAACTGAACCGAACTGGTTCGGTTCGGGAGGGCGACAAACGCCAGAATATTATTATATTAGATTTCATAGTAATGATATATTCTCTCTATCATCTTTTACATGTCACTTATCTAATTTTTTTTATCATTTAACAATTTTTAATGCATATTTAATATTTACACTATCTTAAAAAATCAAACATTAACGATTTCATTATTATAATGAATAAAAAAGTAATTCTACAATAGTAATAATCCATCAATTATACATTTTACAAAAAAAAAATTAAGAATATATATTACTGTGAATCTTTATCTATTAAATTTATCCAACCCATATCATTAAATATCACATTAATTAATTAATTGGAAATAGTAAACTGTTACTGTCTACTTAGATTTAGATTAGAGGTAGAGGTGATGGGGTTGGTCAAACATAGAAGTCAACAATTCACAATGCCACCAAATGACTATTGCTGTACAGTAAGTATTATTGTTTGCTCCCTGTCCCAGTGACCTCTTACTTTTACAACTGCACCATGTGGTAGTGTCACTTTAATTCCCGAGTGATGTAACAACAACAGGTCACTGGATTGTTCAATGTGTATCTTTTGCTTCCAATTTGGGGCAGGAGTTTTTTTCTGTTTGTGTTCAAATCTTGCATGATTGGTGTCGAGGCATCAGTCATCAGATACCAGAGCTTCGAAGCAAAGTAGAACTACAACAGATCATTGTAGACTTGGTCACTTACCTTTTTTTTTGTCAGGACCTATAATTATCTTCTTCTCTCCAGTGTTTTAGATACTATAAAAAAATTAGGAAAAATTTTTTAAAAAAGATTTTGAACTACCACTACTTATTCAATTGGTGTCAATACTATCATTATTTTCAAAAAATATGGATTTTTAAAAAAAAATCTGGCTCATTTCGATTGATGCTTAAGATCAACTTGTTTGATTTCTTAAATGTAATTGATCTTATTAAATTTATTGAAGATTATGGATGATTGAGTATGAAAAGACATCGTTTTATTTATGTGCAGAAAATGATATTATTTTTTCGATAACCAAATGACATAATTTTCACACACGAATTTAAATCTTGTGACAATAATAGTTTATGAGTGTAATGGTGAATTTTATTTTAGAAAATCAGTCCATTTTTTTTTCATAGAATCTTTTTTGCAAATCATGATAGTTCTGATCGCAATTGGATAAGTGATGACAGTTCACGAGCCCTTTTAAAATTTTCCCCTTAAAAATTAAATAAAAGAGAAGAAAAAAAACATACAATTTCGGAATCAGACATCTAAACCTTATTTGTCACTCAAGTAGGCGTATGATCTGCTAGTGTTGTTACAAAAGTCCCATCACTGAATACAATTTTTTTATTAAATGAGGCGCGGTTATTTTCCGGATCTACGTGTTGCTTCCCTTCCCAAGGGCTGGATCTATTTTATGTTTGTGCGACTCTTACTCTTGTTTCTCATTTCAAAAGTACTACGTAAGCATACTTTATGTTTTAACTGGTTTGCTAATAATAATAATAGGGAAAAATCCTAAAATTGATCATGAACTATCACCGTTTATCCAATTGTAGTTCAAACTATCTCGATTTTCAAAAAATGTGTAATAAAAAAAAAAAAAATTGGCGACTGCCGACGATTTCGTTTCCGTTTTCCCTACCTGTTCGATTCACCGTGGAAAGTAAATCGTGTAGTAATCTTTCTCCGATCTTCGAGTAGCTCGTTCAATCAACCGTCGCTCGTGTGGATCTGGGGTTGTCGATGTCTGCTCATCCTCGATCCGCCGACTAAATGAACCGCGCCTTGCTACTGCGGATGTCACGGGCCGGAACCAGCAGATGCGGCACTCCAATTGCTGCGGATGTTACGGGCCGGATCTGACTGAAGTCTGTCCGTTTGCTTTCGATTTTGACTGAAGAGGGTTGTTTTTGTCAAGCGACTTCCGTTCTGTAACGCTTGTTACAGACATAAGCAACCATCGTCGGATCCAGTAGATCTGATTTGAAGGATGAGCTAGTGTTTTACACTTGATATGCCTCGATGAAGATGGATCTAGCTTCTTGAAGATTTTGTTTTTGATTGGCGTATTTGGTCAAGGATGTCGACCTTCATCAGCTTTATTAGAGCTACGTCGAAGAAGCCTGTTTTTTCGAGAAGATCCCGTCATCTGCACGATTCCGGCGAATTGGTTTGAGTCACGGTTTGATGGTTAAAACTGTGCAGCTGGAAATCATGAAGTTAATTACTCCATCCGTCTTCTAATACATGTCGTTTAAGATTAATTTAAGTAGATTAAAGTGAAATAAATACTAGCGGTTGAATAAATTTAATGAATGAATGATTGATGTTTTTTTAAAAAAATTCATGCAAAAAGTAAAATTGATAGATTATTACTGGCGATGAACAATTTTTTTATTGATTATGATAAAGAAATGATTAATATTTGACGTTTTAAGATAATTGTTGACATTAAATACGCATTGAAAATTATTAAGTGATAAGTAAAAGTGGATAAAAAAATTCAGTTAAGTGACATGTAAAAGATGATTAATATTAAATTTTGAAGGTAATTGTAAGAATTTAATGTGCATTGAATTCTTAAGTGAAAAGTAAAAGTGAATAAATATTTTCAATTAAGTGACAAGTAAAAAATGACCGATGGGGTAAAGTAAAATTGATTGTTGCCAAAAGAACCCCACATATTTGAAATGTGGTTCAACTAGTACCATTAACCGTATTCACCTTATATGATAGGGAGAGCATTGTTCGGTGAAAACCGATTTGCCGAACTAATATAGTTTAACCGAAATAATTTGGTTCGATTAATTCGGTGAATCGGTTAATTCGGTCAAAAACTGAATAAAATTTGGTTAATGGAAGAGAAATTTTTGAATTTGGTTAACCGAATTAACCAAAAAATAAAATTATTGAATAAAAAATAATTGTTTTACATATAAATATATTGATTTTATAATATATATATTTTTGTTCGGTTAATTTGATATTTAACCGATAACCGAATTATCGATTAACATATAATTCGATTCGATTATCGATTAACCATATAATTCGATTTGATTATCGATTGAGACTTCTAAAATTCGATTAATTCGGTTCGATTAACTGAACAATAATTCGGTTCGATTAATCTGACCAAGGTGCAGGCGGCCAGCCAAGTATAAATGCAGAAGATGAAGTTGTTACGCACACCCTCTCCTCTCAAGCTTCATCAAATTAAGTCTACTGATTCAACTTGGGGATCGTCCATGAAGCTGAAAGCCCTACTTGAGGCACTCATCCTCTCACACATCCGCCGCGCCACCCATTCTATCTCCAATATGAAGCTCATCATTTTAGGCATCAGAGACTTGTTTGTCCTCGGCCAATTTAACCATCGCCGTGTAAAGAAGACAAAAAGAACTCAGAAGATCAATCTCCATGGGTCATTTAGGCTACACTATAACTGGTGCAGTTCGTCATCAAATGTTGCACCAGAGCTTCCACCAAAATATGGGAATACAGCTGTAGCTGTGAAAGATCCATTGGAGCTGTCAGGATACTTACACTGGCTCGATGAAACAAGGGAAGCTGATGAAGCCAATGAAATCGATAAGCTTGCTGATATGTTCATAGCTAATTGCCATGAGAAATTTATGTTGGAGAAACAGGAGTCCTACAGACTCTTTCAGGAAATGATGGCCAGAAGCATCTGAAGTAGCTGTAGGTTTCTTTCATAATATCGGGGATCGTTAATAGATATGATCTTCCTTCAATTGTCACTTTTTTTTAGATTTTCTTTACAAGTCAATGGATGGTGCCTGGTTTTTCTGGACAGCCGCAGACAATCACAGAGTTAACATTCTTCGATAATTGCATTTAACTAAGACAAATGCTGCTCATGTTCATAACGATTTATGTGTGATCAGAATGCAACGTGGGTGAATTGCACCCAGCAAGACGTTATTTTCTTTAGATGTTCTTCAGAGAAGGACACAAGAAATTCTTCGTTTGCTCGACCCCAGAATAATATTACGGAGGTTGGTAGATTTTGATTGCTCTATGAGATTGCTGTAGTTTCAAATTTAGATTATCATGAAGCATACAGTTTAATTCACTTACTGGTTTTATGTCCCGAAACCGAAACACCCTGTCTTAAATGTGGATTTTCAGAACCATGGTTTGGAGCTACCAAATTGCTTCTTGTTTTATTTTCAAATGTTGGTAGTAAATAGGAATTTGAGACAATAATAATGCAAAACCGAAGTGAAACTGCAGATTTCAGTGTAACCACTAAGCAGTAAGACTTCATCAAACAGCTACTGCTCATTTGCTCTTCTCTTCTCAATTAAAAAAAAAACAAAAGCCACACTGCAAGTTCTGATTCAGTATAAGCATCCAACCAATCTAGCGCCAGCTGCCGCGAACCTTCCATATGGAGCTAAGTCTCTCTCTCCTCTCCCAGCCGCCCTATTTCTGAACCGCCTTCTTGTTCATGAAATTCCAGGTGGCATTTCCATGCCAGAAACTCAAGCCACACTTGATCTTCTTAACCTCTTTTATACAATTAGTTGACTAACTTTGCTGAGAAAACTATGGCATTCTGTCAATCAAAGTTCCTGCACTTGCAACAGTAAACTTTTATTCATTTATTTATTTTCCACTGAGGCCATCTTCGATTTTCTCTAGAATCAATGCTAATTAGTTAACTCCATCTGTGTTTAAAAGAATTAAGCGGTGAGCTGGTTTGATAAGTTAGGTGGGGATTAATTCGAAGAATCACTCTGACAGTTGAGAATTATATATATTATATAATGAAAATAATATATTTTAAGAACATAGATACTTTAAGAATATATATTATCAACGAAAATGCAAAGATTTTAACTCAAACAAGTGATTATAGAACGCCTAGACAGACGATCCACCTCCCCGGCCTTTTGGAACATTATTGACCAGAATGGATGAGTATACATACATATTTATGGTGTTTGTTCTGGATCAAAATGAGGGAGGCCCTCAGCTAGAAAAAGTAGAAACCTTGTCAAAAGTGCATTTGTGCACATACTGAATAAATCAATCATGTAGAGTTGCAGTAAATGAATAACTATCGAAATGTTGGACACGCTGGATATTTGGTAAGGAATAAAACTGAACAGAAATTGAAAGAAAGTAAAGCAAAAGAGTGACCAGTTTACCCCCAAGGTCAGCCCAGGACCAATTTACACTTCACCATCATAATATCAATTCGCAGGTTAATGAAAAGAATATTACCATCCTATTAATATACCATAAGGTCCCAAACTAAGCGAGTGATTGAAGAAAAGCAAAGCGTATCTAAGAAAAATATCACCACTCAATATTTCCCAAACAACCGGGCTCTCGTACTTGCCTGAACTAGACTAGCGGGCAAATTATTCAGAATAAAAATAATAATTGCGAACACAAATGTAATAGCTGCCTGATTAACTTGGGATTAGAGTAATGAATATATACAAGAGAGAGAAATCCATCAACATTGGCTGCGCCACTACATGAAGAAATTGGAGTGAAGATTTAGCAAAAATTCACTAGAAGAAGTGAAAAGGCGATCCTTGCATAGAGTTTCTAGCTACTTGTTTGTGACCGGATTAAATCTACTAGGAGGAGCCTTCCTCAAACTTTGCTCCATGGCTTTGTTGAGCTGTTGTGCACTCTTGATATTTTCTGGGTTTAGGTTCGTCGTATTTTCCGCCTTTGTGACACTAGCTGCTGCTGCTGCTGTTAGTGGAAGTAATCTCCTGGGAAGTTGTCTGGGTAATATGATGATTTTTCCAGCCTTGCAACTTGTGCAAAAGAGCTGGAGCATAAAGAAGCAGGCAACAAAAAGGACTCCGAACTTGACCATCTTCTTCATGGTATTAATTGGGAGAAAGCTGAGATGAGGGACACCATATATCATTACCAGTCATGGATCTGTTTGATCATCTTTATATATATGATGTAAAGTAGCAAAGGCATTTTGTCTTCTCCTTGCTCATCCTCACATGAGGAGTATTTCTAAATTCATTATTAACTTGGAAGACGCAGCTAGCTAGCAACAAGGGGGTGATCCATGTGGTGCTGGCATTGACTACACTAGTGCTCATCTCTGACTGAAGTAGATAAATTAATCATCAATATCAAGTCATCAACACTAGGTCGCCAAATATTTTAACTGCCCGCTGGAACATTCATGTGTTTAGGCATGTGATGCCCGATCCCGATTCAACAACCATGTGGTTGGTTACTCATCTGTATCTATTCATTCACCTTCCCTAAGGGTGTGGTGCAAAGTGTTAAACAAATTTTACTTTTTATTTTCCATCTAAATTTTTTTACAAATGTTCTTTCTCTTTTTTTTTTCACAAATATTCCTTCTCATTTTCCACCAAATTTTTCCTAAATCAAACATACCCTAAATATTCCACACAAAATACGAACCATAGTTATTAAAACCGGATCGGACCAGCCGGTTCAACCGGTTGAACCGTGAACCGGTGCATGGTCCGGTCCGGTTCAACTAGCAGTACCGCTCTGCATGGTAAACCGAGTTCGACCGCTATTTTAATTAAAATAGAATATAATAAATCAATTAGTAAATGTACATTAAGTGTAATGTGTAGTTGGTGGGAATCGATCCCTGATCTTGGCCATGTTTGACAGCCCATCTACTATTCGGCCACTCCAATTTCTATGTTGTTTTATGTTGCAACTTATATATATATATATATATATATATATATATATATATATATATATATATATATATATATATATATATATATATTAAAAGTCTGTGAAATTAGACCATCGGTTGAACCGGTTCGAGCCGCCGGTTCAACCGGTAAACTGGGAACCGGAGCTCTCACCGGTTCGACTGTCGGTCCGGTTCTGATAACTATGCTACGAACTGAATAAAATCATCCTAAATTCCTAAAATCGGAAATTTTTATTTATTTTTTACCAGCAGATCTATATGATTATCTTCTGAAACTTTTTGCTAGAAAACATATTCAACTCGACTAGCTCAAATGACTGACATCCAAATAAAGGTGTGAAAGGGGGGTCCTTGTGCATGGCGTACTCCTATCATGGATCCTGTGACTTGATCGTAAACAACAGGCCACCAACTGATAGAAATTAGTTTAAAATAATATCCTATTATTTAGGAGTCATTTTACAGGTTTGTTATTTGAATTAGTCATAAATCACTTCCTAATGTTTAGCCTAGATAATTTTTAGTTTGTTACAATCTCATCTATTTATTGCTGTAACTTCTCATTGATTAAATATCATTCCCGTAACTGTTTTTTTTCAATTATCTTTTTGTTTGCATTCATTTTGAGTCTAACATTCTGATATCAGAGCAGTGACTTGAGAGTGAGCAAACACGTGAGCGAGTGAAGTGATTTGAGAGTAAGAAATCACGTGAGGGAGTGAAGAGAGATGGCTTCAGAAGCAAACCACTTTGCACAACCTGCCATTCCAAAGTT
>NQLW01000087.1:1615274-1629453 GCA_002312845.1 Kalanchoe fedtschenkoi
GGGGGAGCCGGTGGTCATGAGGAGGAGGCTCGAGAGGCCTAAGGAGGTGTGTGGCTGTGAGGCCTAAGCTGTGGTGGGCGGTGTGGACTATCGGGGCGGAATGGTAATTTTGACCACCCATCCTGACTCGCGCTTAGGTCTCGCCCCAATCGACGTGGTTAAATTCTAAGTTGGCCGTACACGTGTTGAAAATCGTAACTAAACTGAAGAAATTTGTACATATAGATTAAGAGTATCGTATTTATCATACCCACTCCATACTCGTCCGATTTAGATTAACCACCCTGAAAACCGCACTGCATCGTCCGCACAATAAATACAAATAGTAGACAAGCTAATTCTACAAATAGTTATGTAAACATTTTTACTTATGAATTGTGTTTTACTAGTGAGCTCATTAGTTACTTTTTGTGTTAAAATTTTTGAAACTCATTAAAGTATCATCTTACATTACATTCTATAGATTAGTCTTTAGTATGAGGCAATTCAAATATAATTATTATACTCGACTTGTGTCTCTCAAAACTCAATTGTCAATCATTCACAAAGTACAACATAACATTATATAAATCACCATATAATTTTCCATCATTTCTTATTATCAATTCTTAGTTTATATATTTAGGAATACAAATATTTTTTTGATTTACTTAACATTGTTACATGTGACATCGATTATGATGAAGATGGTGTCATATGTTATTTGTATGATTTTTTTATTTTCTAAACATTTTTACTTATTTTCAAATAATATTTGTAAAATATTGTAACTTAGTGAAAGAGTAATGTTCATTTACAGTGAAATATTAGTATTTTTCTTATTCTTTATTCATTTATTTAACATTTTTTAGTCAAAACTCAATGTGAGTTGATCTCTTAAGCATAATTTTTCATTAATATATTACTTGTTTATGTTCACTTCTTTAACTCTTTGAAGTTATCTTTACAGAAAGCCAAGTTAATAAGGAGTAAGAGTCTAAGTTGGAATCGAAAAATTGACAAATCAAATCAAAACAAACCAATCAATTTGGTTTGGTTACCAATCAAATAAGTGGTTTTAATTTGTTGTGCCAAAAACATATCAATTCAGTTCGGTTTTGAAGTTTGAAACATAAACCAAACTGAATCGAACCAAATCATATGGTAGACCAATTATAATATTGATGTCCTTTTGATTAAATAAGAAGCAATCACAACCTTATAAAAAACCTACAATAATTAAATTATGAACATTTAATATGTCACCTCGCATGTTCGATCTCTTTACGACACTGTCATTTATTCCTCATATTCACGAGTTATTGATTTTTTTACAATATTTGTTATCAATCTCCTTCAAATTTAAGCTATGTCATGTTGATGGAAAAATCGGATATGGAGTTTTTGCATCGTGAATTAGCATTGAATTTGTCATCTTTTTGAAAATTTCAGACATTTCGATTGAATATTTGAATCCAAATTTCAAACTTAGTGACGCTAAACTTTAACTAGGCGACAGTGTTTAATATAGCGTCAAAGTAGGCGGTGGTGGAGATGAATAATTTTTTGTTGAAGTTTTATTTATGCCGTTTGGGTAGAGTAAGAGGAGGTGACAGAGAAGATGATGTTGTTGTAGTCAATCATCTTAAGTTTTGTACGCATGATTTAATTTATTTTTTGTTGCCAAACTACATGAAACAAATTTATGAAGTGTAACAATCATGTGAAGAATTGTTTGAAGGACGTGCTTCAAGTCTTCGTGGTTTTGAGTCAACAATTTGGGGAAGAGATTGTTGATTAACACGCTTGGTAAGTGGAAGAATATGACTCTCACTTCTTATAAGGCATGTTGAATTTACTTACATATGTGGATTAGAGTTTTCAATATTCTGAATTTGAGATTTGAAGTTGTTCTGTGGAATTTTGAGTTTGAGATTTGAGTGTGGTTTTTCGGAGATGACATAGCTTGGATCGGGTGAAAACAATGATAAGGTAAAGTTAGCAACGTGATAAGTGACTTAAACCCGACTGGGATGAGTATGTTTTAATTTTCACACACACGAGATGATTATAGTGGCAGATATGGTTTTGATATGTCATGATACGGATAGGATACAGTAACATTACCAACCACTCCAAATATATCTCGTTGCCATCCCTACTTCCAAATTCTCTCAAGTCAGAACGATTTGAAAATTGTGGGTTTGGAATGATTTGGGTGGGAATCAAGCCCTCTAAATCCTTTCTTTAAAGATTCCGAACAAAAATTACTCTCTCTAAATCCCTCCAAATCTTCTCATTTCCTCTCCTGAAATAAACTCAAGAACATGCCCTCAAAGATTCAAAACATGAACAAAAAATTATACATTTATGCAAAGGAACAAAACAAAACCATTGCAGCACAGAATGAAGGGAATCTGAAGTGTAGCAAGTCTGAGCCAAAGCCACTAAACTCATAAGCATATAACCTTATATCCATGATTGAAACAAAGACAGACTTTTAAAACTGAGATGAATCAAAGCATGTAACACTTATTTCTAGCTTCCTTATCATTGTTTCTTCCCCTCCGGGTTCGGGTGGTCTAGCTGTCTACTCTCAGCTCTGTAATCTGTGGGCTTGTTCGCAGCACCTCTACTGACTTCCCTATTCTTCATCTCCCCAGCAAATGGGTTCACTTTCCCGCAAGAAATTTCAGATCTCAGATCTTCCACAGCCTTCCTCAACATCCCATTCTCAACATGCAAGGCCTCCAACTGATGCCTCACTCCTACACTCATGATTGATACATCATCTTTGGCCTCACAAGGAGGACGAACCACCGGATGTGGGTCTGCCTGGGTGGTATCTTTAGTTTTTCCATCTCTGGCTTGCTCTATTGATATCTTGTTCATCACCAGGAATGGAATGTTGTGAAAGGAAACTGCAGGCAGGGTTTTCATGACCAATCCATCCTTGTTACTAAGCATGTTCTTCATCTCAGTCGAGAATCTGAGACCCCACTGGAACTTCGCATGGGCCAGATTGAACACAGGAAGTGACGTGGCGGCGGTCATGTCAACACCGGTCAGCAACCTATCCGCCACAGTGGATGCGGACGGTAAAGATTTGATCTTGTTCATCCCCGGAAACGCGGGCATGTTGATGGAATCATCATGGTCCTTGATGTTGGCAAAAAGAGACGACTGCTTCTTCCTGAATCGGAAATCTCCAAATCTGGGCCTGACGTGAAGGAAGAAGGTAGGGTTTCGGGTATGGCCGAGGAGGTTAAATTGGGCGCTGATAACCATGGAGCTGTCGATGGGGGAGCCGTAGTTGCCAGTTCCGGTCTTGAGAACGAGGGTGAATGGATTGGAGGGGTCATTGGGGTGGTAGGCGAGCTTCAAGGAAGGACCGGAGTGGAAGAAGGTAGTGAGGTGGAGAGAGAGTTCTTTGGAGTGGCCAGCAACTAGCCCGGATTGAAAGGGGAAATTGACAACGTTGAGTGGGAGTTTAGCTCGAAGAAGAGGCTTCTGCTCATCGCCGCGAAACTTCAAGGATGCCTTCATGGCTGATTGATAAATTGAAATCAATCTCAAATTTGGAGTGAAGAAGAATGAGAAGACATATTTATTCGAAGACAATAATAATAGAGGAGGAGCGAGGAGGAGCTGCAAATTTGAATTTTGAAAATATGAATTGTTAGTAGTTTAGTGACCGGATATTCCGATCCAATCCAATCCCATTAATTGTCTGTCAAATTCCTCGTAATTTTATTATTTACTCTCAACCTTCCTATTCCTCACTTCGCCTTATCTTCCCCAGTTTCCGAGACAAATAAGTCGAGTACGTATGTTCTCGTGGCAATTGCTAACCTTGTAAAATTTTGCAAGCACATAAATCTTTGGCTATTTTAGTAATAAAAGAGAACCTAACAATTTAGATGCAACAAAAATTATGGTCTTTGTAATGCTCCATTTCACAACTAGAAACTAAACAACACAATCCAGACTCCCAAAAAAAAACATTGATACTCAACACTCATAGAGTGGTGGTGGTCCGCAGCTCAGCCGCACCATGAGCAAAGTGGCATCTATCTCCAAATGTGCAGGACCCTTTCCCAAAGTTTTCGCATAGCTTCGTCTTGTAGTTGCTCGATGGAGCAGCATTAGGAGTGCGGGACTTGGGCGCTGCGCTCATAGGGCTCACATTAACAATCAGTTCTCTAACCATACCACTTGCTTGGCTAATCTGTTCAAATGACCCCTCCAGTTCGATATTGCGCAGATTAGGGTCTGATTCGTGATCCCTGATCGAAAGTTTCACTCCTGTCTGGCGACAGATCTGCTTTGAGTTCACACCGCCCTTTCCAATGATGGCACCAGCAAGTGATGCATCTACACTGATTTTAGTGGTAGCATTCACACCAAAGCCAGAAGGAGGAGCAGCAGGAAAAGACGGATCCATCAAGCGTCCACCACGGCCTGCCATTGGCCCCATGCCACGGTGATCATCAAATGACGGGGCGACAGGCTTGCCAATTTCCCATTCCCCATGTGCAAAGTGGCATTTGTCACCAAACTTACAGCCTTCAGCAGAGTTGAATTTGTTGCAAATTCGTGATTTGACTGCAGGTGGAGCAGAGCCATTCTTCATCGGCGGAGGGGCAACCATTCCACGAGTGGCCGGAACAGCTGCTGGCCCCATGTTAGACAGCTGAGCTACAGCACTGTAACCGCCAGGAACATAGTGCGCAAAGTGACAGCCCTCACCAAATGGACAACCAGCAGTACTACAAGCCACGAAAACAAAATAACTCATCAAATTTACAAAGATTGCTACTTGGAATAAAATCAGAATCTCTAATCAAAGTTTCACATGGAGAGTAGATGGAGACTATTAAAGCAAGATACTTTATCAACTATTCTTTCATTCCAAATACAATTACACCAATTACAAAGCAAAGGCATTTAGTAAACTACGAT
Organism: Kalanchoe fedtschenkoi; assembly: GCA_002312845.1. Lineage (NCBI taxonomy): Eukaryota > Viridiplantae > Streptophyta > Magnoliopsida > Saxifragales > Crassulaceae > Kalanchoe > Kalanchoe fedtschenkoi. Next base: position 1,620,216 of record NQLW01000087.1, read on the forward strand.
ACTATCATTATTTGCTGGCAGAAATGTCGCACAATATTACATATTACGAAAGTTAATACCAAAATATTAAAATTCATGAACTAAAAAACTTCGCATGCATCATCAGGAATCAAGTGAAAGAAAGACTACAACCCGCCTATTGCATCTAGCATTGCCTAACTGCTAAGACAACACGTGACAGCTCTAGAGACATACACACTACATACTTTTCAATGCAAAGAATAATTTTCGGCAGAGAATTGAAAAGAAGATACGCATCCTTTACTATACACCAGAATATGAATAGCAAAAATAGGTCATTCAGTTAATCAGTTCTAGTTGTTGACAACCTCTCCATTGATCAGATAGTGTAGCAAACTATATTGAGGTTACTATAAAAATCAATTTGCCTACATCCGGAACCGATTCTAGTTTCGAGCATTATTCTATAGCTTGCATACAACCATTAAACTAAAAGATACGTCATTAAGAATACATGTAGCTACAGCAGAATGAATAAGTTTCTACAAAGAGCCACACCCGAATCATTATCTTCTTCCTAGTGATGTTCAAAGAAGAGCGCATTATGGTATTTTTTTTATTTTTCAAACTATATGCTATCGGCAGTTCTTTGAAGTTGAAGTGTAAATCTTGCAGTACAATTTGTATCTCCGCACCATGATTAATAACTATCAAAGAATTAATATCAAATTACTGCATCCACAAAAGTACTATAAAATAAAATTATAGGGACTTTCTGAATAAGCATTTCATTGTTCATGTTCGAAAATTTTCAACTAATCACTTATGCCATTCAACCCTCCTTTATGTTCTTGAGAAAAAGAGTGTGCCTGCATAATAGTAGCTCTACATTCACTGTGAGATTATTAAAATTCATAAGTAATATACATTATGGTCTATTATGATTGAGAGATTACCGTGGTCAAAAGCCAACTCAAATTTTTAAGCTTCAAGTTAAAGATTAGAACCTGAAAAACTTCGTGCATGGCTTTGATTTGCTTCCTATACCAGTTGAGTCCAGTTCTGTTGAAGCACATCCATTATTGTAAATTTAGTTGCTCCTTGTCCACACTTGATGAATTTCAATAAGTAATTACAAATCTTCTAAATTGAGAATAAAGAAGCACTAATAAGATTTGGAATCTCAATTTTTTTACTATAAAATTTATCTTTCTGAGGAACAGAACGGGGCAAATAATCTGCCCGGCCATAAATAGGGTGCTTTTAAGAACATGTATGAAAGTTCCGGAAGGGTAAACAATAAGCAAAGAAGCATAAAATTACAAAAAGGAGCGGTAAAACATAAGACATTCAGAAACCCTAGTTTTCCTGGGCTACGGCAAAAACTAGGACAACCCATCCGCAAATAAATATACAAAGTAAGGTTTGAATAAACGAGAAAAGAAACCTGGTTTGGGCTTTTTCAAGCCTCCATTGCCATTGAGTCCGGCTTCAGGCCTCCCTCTCTTGCGAGCATCCATTGCAGCAGCAAAAATCTGAGATCGTGAAGAAAAAAAAGACAAGATTGGAAGAGTAGAGAAGGTCGGTCGCAAGGAATAAGAAAACCCCAGAAAGGGTGTCGGCGAGGAGATACGGAAAGCTTCGGAGTTGGCTCGTGAGAATTTTATGTCGATTGAAGTACTGAGGGTAGCAGGCAGATGCGATGCGAGAGCGAAGCAGAATTTTAGATTTGATTTTAATAATAATAATTGGAAATAAGTAATAAATCGTCATATTACAGCACGAAGGAAACAATTGAAGTTGGACTCTCATTACAACACATTGGATTTGGGCTTTATTCCTTACATTTTGGGCCGACCCATCACCACTAGTAATTTCAATCTTAATTTGTTATATTACTGAAAAAATAATAATAATCGAATGTGTGGTCTGTTCTGTTGTCTTCTTGATGGAGGTCAAAGCTAAAAACAAAAACAGCGCCCGTTGAAGTAATTTTTTTTTTTCTTTTTTTTGTAAGGGGATCGATATTGGTTCCCCACTTTCCCTTGATGGTCCGGGGCCGCATACCCCCTCCACCTTGATAGTGTACGCCCATACTCACTGCGGGTCAGCTCACGCGCACCTCCAGCATATCTAAGCGTAAATGCGGTACCAACAAGGCTTGAACTCATGACCTTGGGGTAGACAACACCCAATGCCACTAGACCAACACCTTGTTGGTGCGCCCGTTGAAGCTTTATAATAAGTTTTGTGTTAGATTTTAGAGCGTTTTGTAGATTTGTTACTTTCTGACATAGAAATATTTCATCTGCATAAAATGGTTCGTAAAAATATTAATTATCATACTTCAAAAATAGAAGTGTGTTAATTAATATATATTAAATATTCACAATAAATTATTACGACGCTTCAGAGTTGGAAACGTGATAATTGGTATATATTAAATAAGAAGTATAATCAATTACCACGCTTCAACCTCTGAAGCGTGGTAATTGATCCATTAAAAATATTTAAAATAATCTATTACCATGTTTCAAACTCTGAAGCGCGATAATAGATCAATTAAAAATATTTAAGATAAACTATTACCATGCTTCAGAGTTTGAAGTGTGGTAATTGATCTATTAAAAATATTTAAGTAATTTATAACCACGCTTTAGATTGATTATACAGAATATTTTTTATAGATCAATTTACACGCTTTCAAATCTAAAGCGTGGTAATTGGCTTTTACCAAAAAAAATTATTATATAAATGTCTAAAAGAAATATAAATTAATTACTATTAAAATTAAATATTTAAGAAAATTAAGAAAATTTTAGTTAATATAAATAGAAAAAAATAATATTATCTGAGTTCCATTCGCAGAAGTTTGAAATGTTTATTTTAATGTGGATGGAAAATTTATGAAAAGAAAAAATATGATAAAGATGAGTTGGGTTGAGACAAATCCTATGTGGCATGTTACAAAACTCTTTTACGTTTGTTTCAATGTGAATGCCCTAATTATTTAGTAAAAATCAACTCAAAATTATTAAAACGACGTCGTTTTGAGCATTTGAGAGTGCAGCATCCTAATCCATAAGCTCATGTTTGGTAGTCCAGATTAATAGTCGGATAAGATAATTATTAATAGTGTAACGTGTTTGGTTACAAATATGATAAGTATTAATAATCTCAATAGATGAATTTTATCTTTAATGTTCAGAATTATTTATCTCTCCAAAAATTAGATGAGATTATTTATCATATTATTATTAATAACGTGACTGATACAAAATGTAGTAAAGTAGAGAAGGACACAGCATTCCTGCTGTTCACCAGAGGTATGCGTAGAAAGAACAGTCCGGTCAACGCCCGTAATCAGCGCTTCACCATTCACATGCATTCCGGCAAAGGGGATCCACACAGGCATTTATTGTGAATGTAACTTGAATAATCAAAGCTCTGCAACTTCCCGCCCACTGGAATCTGCCCACACAATCTATTATAACTGGCGTTGAGGAACTGCAGATCAAGAGAAGTTATGGCCGCCGGAATATTCCCGTATATCTTGTTGTGGTTCACGTCTAGATATCCAAGGCCGCCTGGAAACTCTACCTTACCCAAATCAAACGAGAAGGCGTTCCTCGATATGTCCAGGTAAAACAGGGCCTTATTACTCTGACCAAGGAGTAGCGAAGCATCGCCTTCCAGCTGGTTGCGGGACACGTCAATCTTTGTGAAATTCAGGAGCCGCATAGAATCCGGGATCTCACCTGACAGCTGGTTGTGGGACAAGTAAATCTCCGGCACCGACCCTACGAACTTGCCGTAGGTGTCGGGGATGGTCCCGGTCAGCTGGTTCCTGTCGAAATGGAGGGCGAGAAGGTTGCTGAGCTTGTTAACGGAAGTGGGCAGGGACCCGGTGAGCTGGTTGAAGGAGAGATCCAAGAAGGTGAGGTTGCGCAGCTCGGAGAAGAAGTCGGGAATTGTGCCGGAGAGGTTGAGGTTGTTGAGCCTGAGCATCTCGAGCCTCTTGAGCTTGGAAAGGGTGGAGGGGATGGTGCCGGTGATGTTGGTGATCTTGTGGAAGATGAGAGTCTGGAGGTATGGGAGGCTGCCGACTTGGGGTGGGATTTGGCCGGAGATGTTGGCGGAGAAGATATTGAGAGTGATGATGCGGCTGGTGTCGGGATCGCATTCGACGTCGTACCAGTCGCAGCAGTCTGTGTCGGGGTTCCAGGAGGCGAGGTGGTAGGGGTTGTTGAGGGCTTGTTTGATCTGGAGGAGGACTTGTTTGTCGGCCGAGTTGCAGGCGGAGAGGCATGGCCGGAACAACAAGTTGAAGCTGCACCAGCAGATGAGGAAGAAGAGAACGGGGGAAAGGTTAATCAATGAGCTCATTTTTCCAAATACACACAAAACAGTATGGTTGGTTTACGTATTATATAAGGAATTGTTTTTTAAAAAAAATAAAAAAATATAATAAAATAAAATTGGAAGATTTGTTGGGTCACGTAAGTTAATAATGTTATTTGTTTTTGCGAACCAGATAAGCCTCACGCTGAGTTTGACTTTGACTTTTTATGTAGAAAGAAAGAATCGTAATTAACTATACCATAATTTCTAATTTAGAAAAAAATTATCCACTTTCTTAATTATTAACTGTTGCACTGCTAAAACAAATTTTTGAATATAGTTTATTTATTAGTTGCACCTTTTTTGACAATTTGCATCATTCGAACTGTAATTGAGAAAACATTAACCGTTCATAATTCATTTTGATATTTTTTCCCCTAATTATCCATCAGAGTAAAATTTAATTACTTCTGTGAATAATTGAATAGAAGTGCCATAATGATCTACATAACATTATTGATCTAAAGTAATGGATAAATATGTGTAAAAATTGGATTACAATAGGTACTATCATTTGATCCACCGATCATTGAGGTGATATTTTAGTGGACTTATTTCACCATGTGAATTGTACTTACCTAATGAAATGTCGCTATGTCATATTTTGATTTGTCAAATGATATGTTAAAAAATTTCAGTGTCATGGGACGACTCTTTAACGTGAATAGTTAAAATATCACATGACGTCTTATCTTTGACGAATCCAAATTAAGACCATCCAAAAAAAATTCCCAACAATCACTTTTTGCGCACATCTTCACATTTGCCCAACCAACACTACAATTGCACAGACATTCCCCATTGCAATCTTACTCCATGTGTACTTTTATATTTATTGATTAATCAAAATTTGTTTGTCCTTTTTTGTCTGTCACTTAACAATTTCAATGAGATTTTAATACCAACATAACCTTTAAAAAGTCAAATATTAATTAAATCATTATTCATACAAAAATTATTATACACCATCAATAACTAGTTCATTTTACATTTCACGTGAAAGGCAAAAAGAATGCATTAAATAATTACTTATTAGTTTTAATAAACAATTAGTATTAATATCTTCATGCATTCATATTAGTAAGTCTTCCAAATTTTTAATGATAAATTATTTTTGAAAACTAAAGTCACATCCTAATGTAGTAATCCCCAAAAGGTTAAGCTGAAACTTAAGTTGGAAAATTTTCCATTGTTACTCATTATCAATAGTTTATTGAATTCTAATAATATCGAAGTTTTGAATTAAACATGTTTGCTACTGATTTATCTACTAAGAATATGAGTCCAAATTATGATTTAAATCTTAAGATAATTTTTCAAAAAATATAAGTGAATCCCTATAACTTTATTTTATTTTATTTATTTTAACTAAAAAAATGGTCTTTTTGACTACTAATATGACCAAAATATTTGTCAGAAACTTGCCATAAAGTAATTTTTCTTCTACATTCCGGCCAACATGGCAATCACAGGACTACTCCTGATAAATATTTGCGGCCAGATTGTAGTAGACTTTTGCGGCCAGTTCATGAATTTTCTTATAGTAATAACAACACGAGCTCAGAAAGGGATGGAAAAAAGAAACCAACAAAACTGCGGCAAGATGGCAAAGAAATGAGGCTAGATTGTAACGAGACGTGGTGAAATATTTTGAGCTGTTTGTGAAGCAGGTCGTTCAAAGTTTGATGTCTGATCAAAACTTTCCATATTTAATGGTGAATCCGGTGAAACAAGAAAAATGTAGAGAGATGTTGTGCTTTTTTGTCTAATTCAATGGTTTATCCTAGCTTACAACATGAGGATTAATTTGGCATGAATTCTAAGAAAGTTATGAATCGTGATGATGGATCTGAGACAACAAGATAAATCTGTCACTTTCATATGATGAGTAATGTATCTTTAAACCCCTCGATGAGTGAAGACTGAGAAATACATGGTCATACTTAAACAAACTAGATGTTAGTAGTTTGATATTTCAGTGTTAGTCGAAGATCAAGAAACACGATTGAACTAAATAAGAATTACTTGTTATCCTTCCTTATGCCCAATCAAAATTTTTAGATGAAAATAACTAATTTGTGTACTTTTAAAAATTGTCAATGCCTTCTCATCATAGTGGTGTACTCATTGTGGTTAAGATTTTCTTGTCTCAAGATAGGAGTTAGGAATTATAATGTCTTGATATAGGCCATTTATAATTAATGGACCAAAAGTCCACAAGTAATTATGAGTAAACCTACAATGTGTCACACAATATTCATGAAGTGGATATTGATGTTGGGTAAAAACTGGATATATTTAGTATGGAGGATTTGGATCCGGTGCTGCACAGCAATTTGCTGTCAGCACCAAAACGACGCCATTTTATCGTTTGTAACTTGAACGTCACGTGCTGCTTGAAGTTAAGTCTCGTCAATTCTTTTCTTGCCACGTCTCGTTCTCATCTACTACAAGCTTCCTTGAAGCCTCGTCAACGTTTCCCGTCTACCAACACGCTAGGGTTTAAATTACGCATGCAGAAGCACCAAAGCAACTCTCATAATCCAAATATCCAATAATAACGATAAAAACTGGAACCAATCTCCAGGTCGTGATGTGGGGGTCTGATAGATGAAGAACGCAATGTCAGGAAGAGAATCGATGCAATATATAAGAAGATTGAAGGACCAAAACCATTGCTTCGCGGCTGCCAGGTAAATGTTGACGAGACTTCAAGAGACCTGGTTGTAGATGGAAATCTCAAAAATAAGATTCGACGGAAAAGGAATTGATATTTGAAGCAGCACGTGACCTTCAAATTACAAAAAATAAAACGATGTCATTTCGGTGCTCAGCACCCGATACAGATCCTTGTATGGAATATGATTCTAACCAACGCATGCTTAATTGGAGTTAGTGAACGAGATCCAACGGTTATGAGCAATTCTGACCCCTCTCTGTTAATTCATAATTCATTTCTCAAGGCAGCCGGTGAGACAGATTTCCGGCCTACCCGTTTGGCTGTGATGGCTATGTTGAACTGTTTATTAGGGAGTTTTTTTATCAGAATCCGCTTAGTCAGATTAGCCTTATTACTGTAAAAGATGGTGTTGCTCATAACTTAACCGATCTTGGTGGGAGCCCTGAGTCTCATATTTAAGCTTGGATGAGTAATTTGGGGTGCTCGGGAGATGCATCTCTGCAGAATGCACTCGATCTTGTCCATGGATATTTAAGCCAAATCCCGTCTTATGGGCATCGGGAAGTTTTGATAATTTACTCTGCTCTCAATACATGTGATCGAGGAAATATAATGGAAACTATTCAGTACTGCAAGGAGTCTAAAATCCGGTGCTCAGTAATTGGTCTGTCAGTAGAAATGTTTATATGCAAACATCTCTGTCAAGAAACCGGTGGAGCATACTCTGTGGCCTTGGATGAGGTAATGTTGGAATCTGCCCATTAAACCAGCTAATTGACTCGTATTGACTGTGGTTTTGGTTACCTCAAGAACCAACTATTCTTAATTAGGGATCATAACGCCTTAGTAGGGGCCGCTTATGATCAATGGGCCTTTGCCCCTGTCTAATTAAGAATAAACCTATAGGGTCGCACACAATCGAGTGACGGATATTGAGTTGAGTAATAAACCGAATAAGATTCGGTCCGGATATGATCCGGTTCAACCCGCGCCTGATTCGGATGAACCAAATGGGTTAAACTCATGGGTATGACCCATGGATACTACCCAACTCAGCTGATGGGCTAGGCCCACGGGCTGAAGCCCATAAACACTTCTCTATAAATAGAAGCCTAGGGCTTCTGTTTATTCAAGGCGAAGAACAGACGTGACGTCGACGAGAGTGGGTCATCCGGGAGCTAGTACTCCAGACGGCGCGGTATCCACCACGCGTGTGTGGATACCGATAGATACGCGACACCTGACGCGTTCGTCATGAGGTAACCCTAATCCCCTTTTTTTGGATGTTTTGATTCGGATTCAGACTTGTGTCTGATAATTCGGATTGAAGCTGATTATAATAATCACTGAGTATTCCGCATCCGGACTTATGCCGCGTGTTTCGGTAAACCCTTCCTACATTTGTGTACGCGATCCCCAACGGTGGTATCAGAGCATCTTTACGCAATTGGTTCGTAGATTATTCAGATTCATATTTTTCTGGAATTATTTTGAATTTTTCTGGAAATGTTTCGGATCATATTTTTCGTTGAAGTTAACGAAACGAAAATTCAGATCTGCACAGAAAAACAAGATTTTTCTGAAAACGAACAATGAAATATTGACACTTGAATTTTTCTGGATTTACTGAAATGTTTCCAGAAATTTTTCGAAACAATTTTTCGTTGGAAGTTTAACAAAACGAACACCAGATCTGAACAGAAAAATTACGATTTTTCAGTAAACTAAATTCAGATTATTGATGTTTGGAGTTTTTCGGAATTATGGTGATTTTTCTGGAATTTTTCAAGATCAAATTTTCATGAATTTTGAACAAAACTGAACTGAAATGTTTGGAAAATATTGATTTTCTGGGGTTTCAAAGAGATGAACCTGGACATGGGGATGTCCAGAGTCGTTGAACACTATGAACCTCCTAACCTCCCAAAGTGAATCGCCGTTCTTACTCTCTCTCTCCCCAACCGACTCATCACCTAATCGTCGTTCCCCCACCGTCGATCTTTCCCTATCGCAGAGACGAGCCTTTTTCCCTTATGCGATGAATCGGTGACGTCAGGGCTTGCTGCTCCGTTGGTGGCTCCGGATCATTTTTGGCTTCATATGACGGAGCCGGTTGGGGATTTAGATCAGGACGAGTGCCACCATCGCCAGGCCTTGAGTTTGAGGTTGGATTTGGAGATGAATGTCTACGGCAGA
>NQLW01000087.1:1632729-1669767 GCA_002312845.1 Kalanchoe fedtschenkoi
GATCATAATGTCTTACTAGGGGCCGCTTATGATCAATGGACTTTTTCCCATGTCTAATTAAGAATAAACCTATAGGGTCGCACACAATCGAGTGGCGGATATTGAGTTGAGTAATAAACCGAATAAGATTCGGTCCGGATATGATCCGGTTCATCCCGCGCCTGATTCGGATGAACTAAATGGGTTAAACCCATGGGTATGACCCATGGATACTACCAAACTCAGCTAATGGGCTTGGCCCACGGGCTGAAGCCCATAAGCACTTCTCTATAAATAGAAGCCTAGGGCTTCTGTTTATTCAAGGCGAAGAACAGACGTGACGTCGACGAGAGTGGGTCATCCGGGAGCTAGTACTCCAGACGGCGCGGTATCCACCACGCGTGTGTGGATACCGATAGATACGCGACACCTGACGCGTTCGTCATGAGGTAACCCTAATCCCTTTTTTTTGGGTGTTTTGATTCGGATTCAGACTTGTGTCTGATAATTCGGATTGAAGCTGATTATAATAATCACTGAGTATTTCGGATCCGGACTTATGCCGCGTGGTTTGGTAAACCCTTCCTACATTTGTGTACGCGATCCCCAACAGTAAGTCGATGATAACTTTGATTGGGATAAATCTTAAGCTTGTTTGGTTTTCTCTTGTTCTACAAATTATATACTGGACACTGTTCACAGGCATAAAAGTTTCAGATAAAAGGTTTTAATGGGTTTTAATCGGATTTTCTGCTTAAGATATTGCTGATTGTATATAAGCTTTAGGCAGTTTCATTATAGTCTGGTAGAATGTTGGACATATATGGACTGGGTTTCTGTTTTGCTAATGTTTTTTTTACCTAGTAGATGACCTTTTACTATTTTTTCTCTCATGTTTCAGTCACATTTCAAAGAGTTGCTATTAGAGCATCCACCTCCACCTCCTGCAATCGCAGAGTATGCTGTTGCCAGTTTAATCAGAATGGCTTTCCCTCAAAGAGCAGCAGAGGGCGTATTATCGATATGCTCATGTCACAAGGAAGCAAAAGTTGGTGGAGGCTATACTTGCCCTAGATGCAAAGCTAGGATATGTGAAGTACCTGCTGAGTGCTGCATTTGTGGACTTACACTGGTATTTTCTCCACATTTGGCTAGATCATACCATCATCTCTTCCCCATCACACCATTTGATGAAATAACTCCCACGTTAAATTATCAACCTGACATGTCTCGAGGAAAATGTTTTGGCTGTCAACTTAGCCTTTCAAAATCAGGTAAAGTGAAATAGCTATTTGTAGGTTTTCTAGATGGATTCTCAGTATGTGTTTTTGTTATTTCATTCAAAGAAATGAAAATATGTTCTGATCAATGATCTGTAATTCATATCACTCAGGAAACAATTCAAACAAGCCCAGCCTGTGTTCCTTGCCCAAAATGCAAACAAGTATTTTGCCTTGAATGTGACATTTACATTCATGAGAGCTTGCACAATTGCCCGGGTTGCGAGAGCCTCAGACACTCCAGAGAAATTTAAGCGGCCATTGAAAACTTGTCTCCCCTGGGATATGGATGGTGCAGCTATCACCATGCTATTAAATTGCCTCAATATGAGCTGCTGAAGCAGCCATCTACATTTGACACTGTATCCGGTTGAGATGGCAGCATTTTGTCACCATTTTATTAATCATATTTTCCATTCTGTTCTTGGAACTTTATTTTTGAGAAAATGGATGAAATGTTATTTCTGATTATTAGTGCATGTTTAGCAGGATTTATTATAGAGAAGTATAATATTAATTATATGTGTGAAGTTGTTTTGTAAAAATTAAGGATTGGGAATAGTAGTATGCAACACTCAAAAAAAAAAATATAAATGTTATGAAAAAATATTATTATTGTCCTGATGAGAGGAGGGTTACATATATTATCACTATTTTGTTTTTTGGAAAATTAACTTCATTCCAAAAATTTAAAAAGATAGAAAAATATTACTATGGGACCTCCAAGGCGTACTTGGATTACCTTGAATCCAATCGGAAGGCTTGGATGTTGAATTTTTGGGTCGATTCATATTGAATTGTGTCCTCACTATAATTCAAAAGTTTTGGTTTGTAAGTCATAGTCCAACAATCTAATATAAACCGTTTATCGTCTCTTTAGTATCTGATGTGGGATATTTCGTCAAGTGACTCTGACCCAACATTGGGGTGGGGGCTTCGCTTGGAGCCCTTTCCCGAAGTTCAAGCTGGCTTCCAAAGGAATACGATTTTTAATTCAAAAAAAAAAGACTACGGGATTGTAGGACAATACTCTGCCTGCATAGAGCTGGACATTCACATACAGTAGTTACAAGCTGAGGCAAAATATACAACCATTGCACCACTCAGCCACTAATACTAAACAACATTCACCAGAGCCTGTGTTTCCTTTTGCTGCTTTTGAGTGAAAACAAGGGGTAGTATTCCCATCTGATTAGCCCATTGCACATTCTTCATTGTTTTCTTCATTCTTGTAATACTAGTTAATACCATGTTCAACTCTCTAAGTGCTTCAGCTTATGCAATTAAATAACTTTCTTTCCAAACATGCATTAAGCTAATCATTGGAACTTCATCTCAGAAATTAACAAGTTACAAATTGATGAGAAGCAGGTCCACAACTGTGGAAATAGAGAAATGCAGAAAGCTTCAAAATGAAATCTGTTACTAAAAAAACCTGGAAAAAAACCCGCAGAAACCTGAATGAACAAATTTAAAAAAAAAAAAAACATAAACTGCTTCTGTTCATGGGTATTTATACTGCCGTTGTGGGTAGCTCCGCGAGGAGATCCTCTGTACAAACCTGCAAATACTCAAACCCGAAACAATGCTGGTGATGATCCTAGTTTATAAAATTTTATCCCAACATAAAACGGGCTGTCTTACTGAGCTGAAAGTATATGGCACATGGTTGATGGAGCACTTTTTGTTAGTGCTCAATTTATACTTGAGAGTTAAAGTTTTTCAACAATCTATCCTAGCCGGCCTAAAGACGAACAAGGATATAATTTAATCAAGTACAAACTGGGGGCTAGCGGGCTAGCTCGGTAAATGGAGTATATATACAGCAATAGTGATTGTAAAAAATCAAGATTATGTTGACATGCAACAACCACTTCTGGTTCCACCCCTGTCTGAATCACCAGGAACAACAATTTTTGTCCCCTTTAATAATGTTGCATTGCCTCCAGGGTCATTACCAGCCGTGAGTGTCTTCTTGCTCATTATTTTGTAAATGTTTGTTAGAATGGTTAGAAAAGCGGATTCAACATTGATTGCCTCCAGAGCAGATGTTTCCATGAAGTAAAGATTCTCTCTCTGAGCAAATTCCTGGGCATCTTCAACTGGCACTGCTCTAAGACTCCCCAAATCACATTTGTTGCCAATTAGCATAATCACAATATTCTTATCCGCATGGCCTCTCAGTTCCTCCAGCCATCTAGCCATATGGTCAAATGATTGCCGCTTGGTCATATCATAGACTAACATGGCACCAACTGCTCCTCTGTAGTATGCACTTGTCACTGCCCGGTACCTGATGAGAGAAGCATTATAAATCAGTATTTTCAAAAAATATTAAAGGCAAGTACATGCTTCAACCAGCTTACACATAAATATTCAATGTTAAATTTATCATGTATGAGCTCACCATAGGAGAATTGATTGCGGGTAACAAACATTTCTCAGGAGAACGGTGCGAATATCAACATTATAGGAACCACTAGGAAACGAGACCACTGTAAGCAATAGATTCTCTAATTGTTGAAATGCCTCCTACACAACTATGACAAAATAAAATCTAAATGAAAGATGTTTGTTTTTCTGAGGAGAAGCCAGCTTAGCTCTATTATAGCTCAATGCGAGTTACGAATTCAGTTTGCATAATAATTTGTTGTTTTCATAATATGAATACCCATTTTGCATCTAATGCACTGTGTTACAAATCTATGAAAACATAGATACTCAGTTTTGACCCTGAAATTCTACATTCATCAGTGCCAAACTCAGCAAATCTTCAGGCTACCTTTATCAATCCCACACCCAGGTGTTACGAGTTCATCTTTCTGAAAAAAGGTGTAATGCGAAGATCCAGAGGCCATTCATGAACTGCCAAAATTTATCTTAATTGAAACTTAAGATAATTCCAAGCCTAAAAAATAAGACAACTAAAAATAACAACTTGATTAAAAAGTAAATAACTGATATAGAACTTTTTGAGAGGTCAAGCGGCTAAGCCAAACACAACAACTTGAATATAAAGCAGTAGGCGTGCACAAAATAAAAACAGAACAGCGTGTATCAGTGCCACGACAGGCAAATAATTTAATTTGCACCGTCACTCTCTCTAAGTTGAACTTTTCTGCATTAAGTTTCAAATCCTAAGCCTCCCCCGGTTATCATACATCTTTTTGATGGCCACCTTTAACTTAAGTAGCATATGGTCCAGAAGCAAGTCGAGAATAAGTAATCATAAATCCATAAAAGACGCTCTAATTTGAATTATCAGAAAAATTATGCAGAAAGAATATAACCCATTTAGCCATTGCAGACTTCTTAATGTCAGTACAAATACTAATCTAAAAACAATACACCAGATGGCTTGACAAAAAAACTAGTGCCTAAATGATCAAAATGTGATTTTCAATTTAAGCAACTTGTATCAAGTAGTATCAACATAATTACATATCAATGAAGCAAAATGGTGAAAAGAAGACCTGCTTCATTGGCTAAAGCTCATATAGAAACAAGTTTAAAATCTTAATTTGACATATTTTCGCCATGAATCAGAATATGGATATATTGATAAACACAAATGCTAACTTCAAAGGAATCACACACAGTTGATTTCCAAATCACATAATTCAGAAGCCAACATTTGCCATTGAGTGACAATCCTCAATTCATGAAATAGATCATAGATTAGAGATCCACGGTACAATTGGAAAGTATTGATACCTTTCCTGGCCAGCAGTATCCCATATCTGCGCCTTAACGGTTTTGCTGTCAATGACAATCGTCTTGGTCTGGAACTCAACGCCAATCGTAGCTTTTGAATCGACGCTGAACTCGTTCCTGGCAAATCGCGCGAGAAGCTGCGACTTCCCGACGGCCGAGTCACCGATGAGCACGACTTTGAATACGTAGTCGATCTTCTGATTGTAGTCGCCGTGTAAATTCGACATTGTCAGGATCCGTCTCCGTCACAGAATGAATGCCCTAACGACCGATCGATTGATGTGGAGGCGACGACAAGGAATCTCCGACGACGAAAATGGCTGTGTTCGGATCGATCATAGCAAGCGCCAGAATAATGAGCGCGTGTATCGAAAATGGTTGTTAGGGTTAGGTTTGATGAAAGAGGAAGAAAGGATTCGTTAAGATGGAGATCGGAGAGATTTTCAGACTAACGAAACGACTCATGCGGACAGTTTCTCTTCATCAATATTTTTATACAAAAATTATCATTTAAATAACATTCATCTTCATTCAAATTTATTTTTATATTACTCAGAAATTCAGAAATAAATGGGTATAATATAAAAAGACGTATTTTCATGTACTGTTATTCCTTTAATTTAGTGAGAATCAGGCCCAAATTTAATAAATCTAGCTTAATATGATTTTGGAGCGGGATTATAATTATCGACTTTTTTTTATTACGACCTATAAGTATAAGTTAGTAGTTATATAAAAACTCTTTCATCAAAATTATTTTGTTTTGCTCCAATACCATTTTTTTCTTTTTTTATTCGGTTCAATTTATTTTGCCAAACCCATCATTCTTGTGCCTTTTTTACCTTTCATAAAGAAAGGATGAAAGAAACGAAAAGGTAAACAAATTCGTTAAGATGATGAAGCCTAAGTGGTATCATCAATATTCATTGCAAGATTTTGAGAAAGGTATCACATTTCATGTCATAAGAATTTAATAGGTTGAATTTGAAATTGGATAGATGTTCATCAGGGTCCCTTGTCCTGCAATATTTATCAATGGGTGTCTTAGTTCGGGAATGAGAAGTACTGATTTCGACAAATAAGCATGCAAAATCTGACATGTGACATGAAAATAAGTGGGACACGTGCCGAGTGACATGAGGTTGGTGGAAAAGTTCATTTTTGTTGTATCTTTATACCACATTTTTTCTCAAATTGTGACACGTGTCTCACTCTATTACTAATTTTCTCAATTGATTTAGACTTTTAATGCCCAGATTGGACGACCATTAGATTAATCTCAATTTTTTCGCATAAAATGTGTTTCTCCATTAAACCGCCCCATAAATATAAGTTAAATAAATTATTTTATATAATTGATTTTATTAGACTAGTGTAAATAAAATTCAAATCATTAATTTTTTTAAAATAATTGTTTAATTTTTGTAGAAATTTAAAATATGCTAGTATTTTAGTAAAGATATTATATATTTGGACTTCAAATAAGTATCGCTTGTTAGCCGAGATGATATATAATTTGGGCAGCTTTTAGTTTAGCTTCAAATCGACCATTACCGCAATTATTTGAAGTCGAGTTTTTTTGAATTTATCCTTATCAGTCACATAATGATATGAGCTTTGAACTTCACCTTGTTGGTCACGTAGTGAACTGAGACCAATCCGTGAGGACTTTGGCCATTGCTCGACCCGCCACAGCCAGGGTCGGACCTGACTATAAGATCATATATATGATGAAATGGAAGTGTACCGGCTTTGAAATCATATTTGGTATGTTTATAGTAAAGTGCTAGCCGACATGAAGCAAGTGTAATAGAGACTAGCTGGAAAATCACTTGGGTCAGTCCAAGGTCGGACTATGAATTTCTGTGTTAAATAGTTATAAACAAAATGGTGAAAAACATTTTTTCTGACTTCTCTCTAAAAAAATAAAGAAATCTACAGTCAGCGGTGGAGGAGGAGGGTGAAGGCAGGCCCTTCTCTCACATTCTCTGTCCCAACTCCAGACCTCCATCCTCTCCACTCAGACCCGTCCTACCTTGAATCCAGGTAATAGCTTTCTCCTTCGCCTCGCCCGCCCATCTGCCTCAATCCGCGAAGGCCTGAATCACCATTCGTAGGGTGCTTTGGCTAACTGCACCCAGTTCGGACCCCGGCCTAATAGCCCCTCATGGGCAGGGCCGTTCCTGACAATTTCAGGGCCCTGGACGAACAAAATTTTGGGGCCCCATATAACATAAAATTTAACGTAACTTCTGTATACATATTAAAGCAAATATACAACTTCTACACATGATACAAAGTGTGATTTATTAACAACATCATTTTGGTCTTCTCTTCATCTCAAGAAAGGATGTCTCATTATCTTTACCTGCAAACTCCAAATACACGAATAAATCACCGAAAAATATTTCTTCGAGCATTTTTTGAAGCAAAATCACTAACTAGAGTATCATAGTCAATATTCTCTAACATGTCTTTTTCAATTGATAAAATACCTAAGTCATTTAGCCTCTCATGTGACATTGATGATCTTAAATATGTTTTCAATAACTTTAATTTTGAAAACTTCTTTCAGCAGATGCTACGGTAACAGGCACAGTTTATAAAATTCGATATGCAATCACAACATTCGGATAACAATCAGCAACTTTAACAAATTCGAGTATTTTAAGAGATGATATACAATCATCGGGTCAAGTTACTTGCAACACTTTCAATTCTGAATATAAATCATCTAAATCCACATCAGTTGCATTCTCATGAGAAAAGGTTGTATGAAATTTCAAGCAACATTCTCTAAGTTCATTATGAGTCAATGACTTTAAACTTTTTGCATCAAACAAAAATCCAAAAATACTTTCAAAAGTCTTCAAATTCTCAAATCTATTTTTTAATGAAGTTATAGCTATATCTACTACAACTAAAAAATAATTTATCCGAAAAGACTCCTCTGATGATGGAATATCTTCTTCATTATCATTCTCATCGAAAGATTTTTTCCTAAATTTGGAACGCCTAGTTGGAAACTTTGGTTCCACATCCATATCAAATGCAATTTTTCTTGCAATATTCAAACTAGTTTCAAATCCATCTATTCTATAATTTTCAAAAAATGACATCATACTTTCCAATTGTTGAATAGCATTTCCAACACACAATGATGACGATTGTAATATTTTACTAACCGAGTTAATAACAAATAAAATATCATACCATATAACCATACCAAGCAAAAATTCAAAGTTTTCAAGCATGTTAACTAAACTATCAGCTTCACTCTTTGATTTAGCATCATCACAAATATCAAATAAAGCAGATAAAGCAATTCTTAATTGGGGTGCTTGAAATTTTATAGCTTTAACACTTTTGATACGGTTTTCCCAACGAGTATTTGATAAAGATTTCACTGTTAAATTTGGAACATTATCAAGTAAGATTTTCCATCTTTTAGTAGAACGTGAAAATAAAATAAATATACGTTGCACAACTCCAAAAAATGAGACAGTTTTGATACAAGATTGTGCCATGTCACAAAGGATAAGGTTTAAACTATGGCATGCAGAAGGCATATATAAAGCCCTAGGATTCACTTCTAATAACTAGTTTTGAACTCCTTGATGTTTTCCCTTCATATTAGATCCATTATCATACCCTTGACCCCTTACATTATTGACACTAAGATCAAGTAATTTAAGTGCGTTAAGCAATTCATTAAACAGTCCTAGTCCGGAAGTATCATCAACCCCTAAAAATGTTAAAAAATATTCTTCTATTTTTATTTTTAAACTTGAAACATTAACACATCGAACTAATAGAGTCATTTGCTCTTGATGACTCACGTCTGGGGTACAATCAAGAATTATTGAAAAATATTTTGCCTGTTTAATAATTTTTAAAATAGAACTTCTCACACAATTAGCGAGCATAGAAATTAACTCATTTTGAATTTTATGACCAAGATAATGATAATGCATTTCACTATTTTGAATACGTCTAACATGATCTTGCATTGTCACATCAAATTCAGCAATCATCTCAATCAATCCCAAAAAATTACCATTATTATCTTGATAAAGTTTCTCATTAGAACCTCGAAAAGCCAAATTGTTCTTAGCTAAGCACTTAACAACAGAAATTATTCTTTTTAAAACTAGCCTCCAACGCTCTTTCTCAATATTAATTTCTTTTTGATGTTCTTTATCAATTGTTTGATTATTAGCTAACCTATTTTTTAATGCGGACCAAATATTCATATTAGTTATGTGTTCTTCACTTAGCTCATGACCTTTTAAATTTTGACTAAGATGCTTCCAATCATTTGTTCCATCATTTGCTAACAAACTATAACTTTTTTAGATTTAAACAACTTACAACAAAAGCAATATACTCTGTCAACTGTTTTTGAGTAAATTAACCATTTTCTATCCTTAGTTTCGCCATTATTCATCTTTTTGAATAATGAAAATCAGAAAAATGTCTAGAAAATTTATCCAAAGGAAAGATAATATTTAATTCACGTATAGGCCCCTTTTCAACTAATAATTCTTTAGTTTTGTTATCAAGATAATTCCAATTTTTAGGATCATATATATCTACAAAAGACTCATCTACAGTATTTTGATCATCTATATTCTCATCCTCCTAAATTTTTTTAGTTTGTTCACAATTAGTCTCATTAATATCCGCGGACACATTAGAATGACTATACTGTTTAAAAAATTTATTTAAAGCACCTCTTTGCGTCTCTATAAATTGTTCATCTAATTTTTTTTTCAGATCCGGATAAATATTTTTTAGGCAACATATTATGCAAAATAAAAATATGAACAACACACCTGTTCAGATGAAGATGGTTCACAACAACAAAATGGTCCGATGATGTTTCAAAATAATGGAAACGGCCTATAATAAAAAGATATATTAGTGTATGATTATAAAATCAATGAATATGATAAATTATAAAATGGCAGATTATAGACAGATTGGAGCTGGTAAAATGACAGATTAACTATTTAAATGTAAACTAAAATTTAATTTTTATAAATCCATTTAAATTAAATCATTTTGCAGGTTATACGTGGCTGACATTTGAATCAAAATAGTATATTATATCCATACAAAAATAGCTAGAAAAAATAGAAATGAAACTGAGTTGCTGACCTAATTTGTTGATGTTGAAACTCGAACTGCTCTTCCACTTCTGTCTTCTCAACGCAACTTTGTTAGTTCACAAAATCGCTATTCAAGAACTCAATTTTGAAAGAAAATAGAAGTTGATGAGAGAAGCTGTTAATTTTGTCGATATTCAGCGTTAATATAGGTTTATTTATATTGAAGAAAAGAGATGTTAAAAGGAGATTTAAGGATGACAACTGTTAACAGATAAAAAACTTACCGTTGAGAGACTATCAGGACAGTCGATTGCAGGACGAAAGCAGGGCCGCAGTGGCGCCGTCAGTGTCCTGTGTGCCTACGCCTCTTCCATCACTGTGTTTTGTGTGCCTGCGTTGCTGTGCGTCTGCCTTTGTCATTTAGGGTTTGATTTAGCCATTTAGGATGTAACAAAAAAAAGAAATAGGCCCATATCAGGGTCGGGCCCTGGGCCACCGCCCGAATGGCCCAAACACCAGGGCCGGCCCTGCTCATGGGGCCTCCACTCCATCAGTCATGGTCTTACGGTCGCCACTCCTTCCAGCCGAGGCCTTACATCTTCGGCTTACAGCTCCCATCCCATCAGTCTCGGTCCCTTGGCCTCCATCTCAAACCCGAGGCCACAGTCACGTGGGATTCCTTGTCGGCGCCTCCACGTCGTTGGCCCGGGAAGCGCCCCCTCTTTCACTATCAACAATAGCATCATCGAGGAGGCTCATCGATGCCGCTCAGTCACCGGATCGAGCCATCCCCGTCCCCTTCCCCACCCTAGCCACAGGCCGGAAGATTTCAATGCGCCAAATCCTTCTCCACCCGACCCATCCCACTGCTTGTCATTGCCAGATCCTGTCACCCGAGCTTCGCTTGGCCGCCGCAAGAGGTTCGAAGTCTTTGCTCGGCAGAGAGATCGTAAGACGGCCCCCTCCCCGCTGGTGGCCTCAGCCAATCGAAGGTGCGGATCCTCAGATTCCCCCGGACCGTGCTGGATCTCAGAATCCAGGTACGACCTCACCCCGCTCTGCGCCTCGCCCCAGATCTTGCAGTGCCGATACTAGATTCGACTGCACCCAAGGTGCAAACGGCTATTGTCTGGCTCCTCGGAGCAGTTCAGACCCCATCCCAATAGCCCCTCATGGCACCTCCACTCCATCAGTCATGGTCTTACGGCCGCAACTCCTTTCAGATGAGGCCTTACATCCTCGGCTTACAGCCCCCATTCCATCAGCCCCGGTCCCTCGGCCTCCACCTTAGGCCCGAGGTTACAACCACGTGAGATTCCTTATCAGCGCCTCCATGTCGTCAGCCCGGGAAGCGCCCCCCTTCCACTGTCAACAACAGCATCATCGAGGAGGCTCGTCAATTCCACTCAATCATCGGATCGAGCCATCCTCGTCTCCACCCTCACCCTAGCCACAGGTCGGAAGATTTTAATGCGCCAAGTCCTTCTCCATCTGACCCATCCCACAGTCTTGTCACCGCCAGATCCCGTCACCCGAGCTTCACTTGGCTGCTGTAAGAGGTTTGAAGTCTTCGCTCGATGGAGAGCTCGTAAGACGGGCCCCATGACACATACTCTTAATCCAACGATGACCTATCTCCCTCGCCACTGGTGGCCTCAACCAATCAAAGGTGCGGCTCCTCGGATTCACCCAGACCGTGCTAGAACGCGATATCCAAGTACGACCTCTCCCCGCTCTACGCCTCACTCCAGATTTTGCAGTGCCGATACTAGATCTGACTGCACCCAAGG
This sequence comes from Kalanchoe fedtschenkoi, assembly GCA_002312845.1. Classification (NCBI taxonomy): domain Eukaryota; kingdom Viridiplantae; phylum Streptophyta; class Magnoliopsida; order Saxifragales; family Crassulaceae; genus Kalanchoe; species Kalanchoe fedtschenkoi. Next base: position 1,644,604 of record NQLW01000087.1, read on the forward strand.
TGCAAATGGCTATTGTCTAGCTCCTTGGAGCAGTTCGGACTCTGGCCCAATAGCCCCTCATGACACCTCCACTCAAGCAGTCATGGGCTTACGACCGGCACTCCTTTCAGGCGAGGCCTTACATCCTCGGCTTACAGCTCCCATCTCATCAGTCTAGGTGCCTCAGCCTCCACCTCAGGCCCGAGGCCACAACCACGTGGGATTCCTTGTCGTTGTCGGCCCGGTAAGCGTTCCCCTTCCACTGTCAACAATTATCGAGGAGGCTCATCAATGACGCTTAGTTATCGGATTGAGCCATAGGCACAGGCCGGAAGATTTCAATGCGCCAAGTCCTTCTCCACCCGACCCATCCCACAGCCTTGTCACCGCCAGATCCCATCACCTGAGCTTCGATTGGCTACCGCAAGAGGTTTGAAGTCTTTGCTCGGTGGAGAGCTCTTAAGACGGCCTCCATCACGCAGACTCTTAATTCAATGACGACCCTTCTCCCTTGCTGCTGGTGGCCTCAGTCAATCGAAGGTGCGGATCCTCAGATTCACCCCGATTGTGCTAGATCTCGAAATCCAGGTGTGATCTCGCCCCGGTCTGCGCCATGCCCCAGATCTTGCAGTGCCGATACTAAATCTGACTGCACCCAAGGTGCAAACGGCTATTGTCTGGCTCCTCGGAGCAGTTCGGACCCCGGCCCAATAGCCCCTTACGGCACCTCCATTCCATCAGTCATAGCCTTACGACCGCCACTCCTTTCAGCCGAGGCCTTATATCCTCGGCTTACAGCTCTCATCCCATCAGCCTCGGTCCCTCGGCCTGCACCTCAGGCCTGAGGCCACAACCACGTGGGATTCCTTTTTGGCGCCTCCACGTCGTCAATCCGGGGAAGCACCCCCCTTCCACTGTCAACAACAGCATCATCGAGGAGGCTCATCGATGCCGCTCAGTCACCGGATCGAGCCATCCCCGTCCCCGTCCCCACCCTAGCCACAGGCCGGAAGATCTCAATGCGCCAAGTCCTTCTCCACCCGACCCATCCCACAACCTTGTCACCGCCAGATCCCGTCACCCGAGCTTCGCTTGGCCGCCGTAAGAGGTTTGAAGTCTTCGCTCAGCGGAGAGCTCGTAAGACGGCCCCGTGACGTAGACTCTTAATTCAATGACGATCCTTCTCCCTCGCCACCGGTGGCCTCAGCCAATCGAAGGTATGAATCCTCCGCCCCCATCTGACTGCACCCAAGGTGCAAACAGCTATTGTCTGGCTCCTCGGACCAGTTCGGACCCCGGCCCAATAGCCCCTTACGGCACCTCCATTCCATCAGTCATGGCCTTACGACCGCCACTCCTTTCAGCCGAGGCCTTACATCCTCGGCTGACAGCTCTCATCCCATCAGCCTTGGTCCCTCGGCCTCCACCTCAGACCCGAGGCCACAACCACGTGGGATTCTTTTTTGGCGCCTCCACATCGTCGGTCCGGGGAAGCGCCCCCCTTCCACTGTCAACAACAACATCATGAGGAGGCTCATCAATGCCGCTCAGTCATCGGATCGAGCCATCACCATCCCCGCCCCCACCCTAGCCACAAGCCGGAAGATCTCAATGTGCCAAGTCCTTCTCCACCCGACCCATCCCACATCTTTGTCACCGCCAGATCCCGTCATCCGAGCTTTGCTTGGCCGCCGGAAGAGGTTTGAAGTCTTCGCTCGGCGGAGAGCTCGTAAGACGGCCCCCACGACGCAGACTCTTAATCCAACGACGACCCTTCTCCCCAAACCACCCTTAACCATGTAGGCGTTCTTGATCCTTTTGGATAATCTTTTAATAAAATAATCTTTAAAAAAGAACAAAAGAACAAAATGGCCTTCACTTGAGTTGGGAATTATATCAGGCCATATTAACTCAAAGTCTCATTAATAGCATAATGTGCGAGTTACCAAAGTACACACCAGAGACACTAATAAACAAAACGCCAAGGCTATTCTCGGCTGTCAAACAACACCAGACATATGCGGTAGGCTTGGTTTTTGTTTGAAGTTCAGACATAAAAACTTCATCTGTGACAACTTATTTCCGCGAGAATTAGACCTCTTGATATCTTTACTGCAAGTTGATGCGATCGAGGCTTTCAGAGACGTATCGCATTCTTGGTCTCACCTCAGGGTCCACTTCTGTGCAGTTGAGTGCAATGTGGAATGCCGCAACAACTTGTTTTTTCGCATAGACCTCGTGCAAGAGGCTGGGGTCTATAATATCCGACATTGGACATTTTTCTCGGAAAGCCTTCCTCACAAAACTTTCTAGTTCATCCCCATTGTCCTCAGGCCCCCCATCCGGCATCTTACCCGTTAGTATCTCCAGAAGTACAATGCCAAAAGAGTACACATCACATTTCTGTGTGAACTTGCTACCTGAAAATCGAATTTCTGGAGCTGAATAGACGACAGAAGCACCTGAAACTTTGAGACCCTTAAGGATGTGATGGCTCAGATTTTGATGCTTCAATGTTGTGTGAGAAAGCTCGGATGCTCCAGAAATAAGATGAGTCATTCCGAAGCCAGAGATGTAGGGGTGTAAATCATTTCCAAGGAGGATTTTGGATGACTTTACATTGCTGTGTACATATCTTCGAGGGCTGTTCTCATGGACGTGCATCAGACCTCTTGCAATGCCTTGGGCAATTTTCAATCTTGAAGCCCAAGATAATGGTGGAACTGGACTAGACGGTCCTCCTGAAAGGAAACAGATAAGCATCTTTTCCAAATAAGGCGGCACAGACACCATTGTTGAACAAATAAACTTTGCAGTTCTATGATAACATATTCAAGATTAATCCAGCAAGGATACCAAAACATAATCCCACAAGATTCTTTTTTCTCAGATACCACACTCTCTTGGAAATTTACATGTGCGACAATATGAGCGAACTAACTAATGAATCGATATTTCAAGATAAGTAATCCTCCCAACTACATGTACTTGTACTAATATGCATCTTGTGCTTTTAGAATGACAGTAGATTTCGTAGACTATAATAACATCTTGTGAGTGCTTCAAACATAAAAGATTATAAACTGAGTTGCAGGAAACTGCAACTAATCATCCTCAAATCAGTTTGTAGTTGGCAGATGGAACAAGCTCTGAAGTCTCTTGAACCCCTTGCATACAGCTATATAAGGGTAGACACACAAATGGGTATTTACTAGTATATTTTCATGATGGGGATTAAAAATTCACTTCCATTAACATCACAGAATTTCCACCTTCCATTTTAGACAATCTAGCTTAATGAAAAGTAGAAGAGGAGACGAACTGAGCATTTTGGTCAACGGGAGACCTATCAACAATTCTTACACGTTCTACTTCTCAATGATGCAAAACAGAAAAGGCTATTTCCCAAATGTCAGTCATCTTATATTGAATCAAGACAAAGATATGCAACTAGTAAATGCGTCTTACTTGTCCTTTAGCAAGTAATTTTGGTGCATCCTACTTTCCCAGAAACCACTGCCCCAAATTTTAAACTGGGTAGTGCACGTAGGGACACCTTGTTTCATCCTTACACACAAAATCTTAAACCTGGAAAACATAATAAATCATAGGCTGAACTCCAAACACCTCCCGTATGTGTCACCCTACACCCAGTTCGTGTCATTTTCGAATTCGGCCTCTTTTAAAACTCCTTGACAATCAGAATTTAGCAAATCATCATCAATATTAATTGCTGAAAGAGAACAAAAAGGGAGAAAAAAAGGCATACCATGCAGGGCAGTGTAAAGACTCCCGTTGTTGATGAAATCAGAAACGAGCAGTTTCTCATCACTAGCATAGTAATAAGCTCTTAACCTCACCAAATTGGGGTGCTGGACTCTTCCAATGGCTTCCACCGCCGCCACAAACTCCTTGAACTTCCACACAGCATCACTCTCACTCAGCCTCCTCACAGCCACCACCGCCCCACCACCACAAACCACCTTGTACACAATCCCACCTTTGCTCTTCCCCACCACATAAGCTGATGCTCTCAGAAGATCCTCCAGCTCCAAGTCAAACCCTTCATCTAAAACTACAAATTTACCCTTGTGCCCTTGCTCATCCGCCTTAACGTTCTCCAAGTCTTCCTTGTTTGGAACCGGCTTTCCGATTCTGCCCCCGTCGCTGCTGCTCCGCTTCTTGTTGAATATCCAGACGGACACGGTAACGGCGGCGATGAGGACAGAGACACCGGAGATGATTGGAATAGCCACCGTAACCGTTCCTTGTTTTCTCTGTTCTGGATCTTCGCCTGCTTCCGCTGCAATGTCGGCTCCGTTCGGGAGTTTCGGGTTTGGAACGGACAGAGGGTTTTCCGGTCCAGCCTCCGGACATGGCGTTTGCAGCGGGAAGCCACAAAGTCTAGGGTTTCCCGAGAACGCTGTCGGACCTTGGTTCAGCAGAGACCCCGTCTGCGGAATTCGGCCGGTGAGATTATTGTGTCGAAGATCCAGGCTGACCTTCACTGGAAAGGCACCGTAGGACGGGGGAATCTCGCCCGAGAAGTCATTGTAAGACAAATTGACCGTGCCGGCGAGGAGCGAGAGATCTGAAAGAGACTGAGGGAGGGAGCCATTGAGGTGATTGGAGGACAAGTCGAGTTGGGTCAAGCACTTGAGAGAGTTGATCTGGGATGGGACTGGTCCTGCGAGGTGGTTCCGCGAGAGATCGATGTGCGTCAAGGACGTGGCGTTGAAGAGGCGCGCAGGGATTGTTTTGGAGAAAGTATTGTTTCGTAAAGTGAGTCGCTGCAGCGAGTGGAGCAGGCCGAGCTCGGAGGGAATGTAGCCAGTGAGGCCTAAGGAAGGCAGAGTGAGCTCCGTAACACGATAATCAGAACAGGTGACTCCAACCCAACGGCAGGGGTTCCGGTGGGAAGCTGACCAGGTTTTGAGGGTATCTGATGGGTCGGTGGTTATGGCGGATTTGAGAGCGAGGAGAGCTAGGCCGTCGGAGTTGAGAGAGTGGGATGCAGCAGGTATCAGAAAGTGGATGGCGGCAAATGCGACAAGTGCCATCAACGGGTTGAGACCCATTGCCGTTGACGAGGTGGTGATGATGCACGGAGTCAATCAGTTAAGGTGCAACGAGGAGTTGCAGAGAGATTCCATTCGACGACCACCAAGCTTGCCAAATTTCAAATTCATATGACGCAATAAGTGATGAGTGAGAGAGAGAGGCTCCATCACCGAGGCCAACTGACATTTTTTTGTTTTTTGAATTTTATGACCAAATTGCCCATCTCAAATATATTAATTATTTCGATAAATAAAACTAAATACTCCATTCAGTACTAATTAGTTTGCAATAAAAATAAATAAATAAATAAAAAAACCTCTTCTCTTTCTCTCCCTCCAAAGTTTTAGGGTATCGCTAGTGTTGTGTTGTCCATGGCGAACGACGCGGATATGAGCAGCTGGACGAACCTGCTACACTCCTCTACGAAGCTTCTCGAACAGGCTGCTCCGTCCGCTCAGTTCCCTCCGCTTCAGGTACTCGTTGGTCAGCTGCCTTCCCTCTCTCATTGATTACTTGTTAATCCAGAGTAGAATCGGCTTTTTGAACACTGCAATTTGTTTCCGGCTTCAATGCAAATTTTATCTTACAGAGCAATTTGTTTCCAGCTTCAATGCAAAATTTATCTTACAGAAATGACTTTGGAAATAATTTTTTTATGCATTGGCGATTGAGTTATGCAGGAGTAGTGTGGGACTTAGTATTTTGCTGCGTGATGCTATGTTTATTTGAATTTTTTCCTGTTTTCACATGATCACTTCTCAATTGATTATACTCCATTTACAAGGCTTCTATTTACCTTCACATCTGTTGCAGAGAAATTTAGACCAGTTGGAAGTTTTATCTAAGAAACTTAAGGCAAAAACCCAGAAAGCAGAAGCAACATCTCAGTCCATTGCTGCCACAAGGTACACTTTCTTATTGTTCCTCTGTTTTGAGAGTTGTGTTCCTACTAGACTGATGCATTTATACCTGCATCAGCCTATTATTTATCATTCCTGTTTTCTTTACTAACATTTAGGAAAACAAAGCTTCTCATTCACTTGTGTTAACTCCTTCTTAAAGCATTGTATTTTTTTATATACTTAATCTCCAGATATTTAGTCTTGCTGTTTTTGCCTCTTCTTTAATCGTTTAAGTTTTCTACTTTTACTTAGTCCACTCCTTAATTCCCAATCAGATATAGGGCTGCAAACGAGTCGAGTCGAGTCGAGTCGAGTATTGAGATGTTCAAGTTCGTTGTTAATAATTTCACGAGTTTTGAGATCGAGTTGAGTTTTGATGAGCCTCTAAAATACATGCTGGTGCTCAGTTTGTTTAATTTGAATTGATTTTATATAAGTTAGAAAAATATATGATAAACGAGCTTTTAAACGAGTTTGATCGAGCTTTAAACAAACTACTTCTTTAAGAATTTCACTACCATAACTAATGGCTTTTAAGTTTATAAAAAATATTGTTAACTAAGTTCCAAAACGAGTCTCGCATGTACATGGATTTTAATCGAGCTTTTAAACAAGCCCATAAACAAACTGTTCACGAACATTAACGAATCGAGTACCTCACTGCTCGTGCCCGCTTATTTATTGAACGAGCTTAAAACAAAGTTCAAGCTTCGTCGTTTATTCTTGAACAAGTTTTGACAAAGATTTGACCAAGTATGTTCGCGAGCAGCTCAAGAGTGTATTGACTTGCTTGCACCTCTAATCAGATCCTATAGTTTTCAATCTCAGAAAACACTAACCATAAGTGCTTGAAGCTGCATTTTGAGTCTAACTCATAAACTTCCAGTTCCTGAAAATCAATTTAGAGCTGAATATGGGGACTAAAATGTCGAATGATAAGAAATATGCCTTTAATCATGAACCAGGAGATGTTACAGATTTGCATTCTGCTACAACATTTCTGAATTTGACACAAGTCTGTGTTATGATGAAACATCAGATAAACTACTTTGAGTACGGGCAGTGTTTCAAAATGAAAAAATGGTAAAGTGAACAAATTATGTGACAATTTCAATCCATGCAATGGCCTTTCTGAATAGGTTTTGCTCGTTCAAAAATGAATGTTTCCCGGAATATTACACTTTGAGATCATACCCATGGAGGCCTGCAGTTCTTGAATAAAAATAGCATGAAAAGCATACTTGTTTCTTCAACTTGATTCGATTCATAGCTTTTCTTGGTCAAAAAATATAGGTTGTTTCATGTGCAAATACTGATGCCCAGTTGTCGTCGGAGATTTAATTAACAGTATAGAGCCCGTAATAAGAGCCTTTGAGCTCATCAGATGGGTGTTTTATTCTCTTATACCAGACCTTTTCAGTACCCAGTACTTTAACCTAAGCTGTATCATTTTGTAATAGGTCTTTAATGAATCACCTTTTGCAAAAATAACAATAAAAATAAAATAAAAGAGGGGATTCTTCTAAAAGCACTTCTATGTCCACAGATATTTGCGATGATTAATATGAATGAACCTTATTCTCTCTTTTTAGAGATTTGTAGTGATTAATCACAGTGTGTATAAGCTGTCTTACAAAAGTTTTTGCATTTGATTTTAAGTAGACTGTTAGCACGTGAGGGGATAAATGCTGAGCAACTTGCCCGGGATCTCAAGTCCTTTGAATTAAAGGTACTTATCTCTTTTCCAACATGCTAGTATTTGTGGTATATGATTATTGTAATTACAACCAATGGTTTTTTTTATATTTCTCTTAAGGATTCAATGTGTTCCTTTTTCTGTTAATTGAAAATCAAATGCCAGATGTCACTGAACCATCAGATAAACATGGAAGTCATAATAACTTAAATATATGTTGTCTATGAGAATACACAACCTTGTTTGGGACTCGGAAAACATGTTATGTTTTAAAAGTTTTCTTTAAGCTTTGAATTTTTAGTCCTGCATCTTTGGAGTTTGAAGTTGTAAATAATCAAATAGTGCAGTAAAGGGTAAACTAGTTAATATTTGTAAAATGTTTGATTTTCTTTTATTTCATTTTACTGAAGACCACAATTGAGGATGTGTTTCCTTCGGAGGCAACAAGCATTGAAGAATATCTGCAACAGGTAATCCATTGGATTCAAATAAGCTGGTTTTATGTTTCTGATTTTGTTACAACTACTTGTCAGTCACTTCCTTACAAGTTAGATTCTGTAAATAGGTAATTAGTATTGGTAAAATAAATGTCGATACTATCTCACACTTGACATTGTTACTAATTGATGCATCTATACTGTCACCTGCAGACTTAGATGTTTATGTTTGGCTTTAGAATATCTTAACTAGGACTTGCACATGTGTTCAACTTTTGCTTTAACTCTTTATGACACCTGAAAAAACTTCAAGGTAAGACCTTTCACATATTGGAGGGGACATGCACTATGAGTCTAGGAAAAAGTAAGTTTCATTTGGCAGACAATACCTCGTCCCTTTATTTGATGTTCTTTCGGTACATGGTTCTCAGGTTCATGAGATGGCAATGGTGTCCGCCGTACAGGAAGCTCAGAAGGATAATCTTAAAGGCTTCAATGATTATATGATGAAGGTGTTGGAGGTCGGTGATACTGAACTGTTGGCGATCTAACTCATTTGTAAATCATGTTGATGAACTCAAATTGCAGTTTGGTTTACAAATGCAACTGAAGAGCCGATTGGTTCCACCTCACATTTTTGTGATGATTATGTAGGCTTAAACAATGAAAGATTATGGAATTGTTATTTCTGTAACACCTGCATGATTTTCACTTTTATAACTTTCGAATGGTGTTGTAAGAATTTGTATTTGAATGATCTATCTCTTAATTTCGTGTTTCAACATTTTGACGTTGCTTACGTTATGGAAACATGAGTCCGTATCTTTGTTCAAAGAACACTTTAAAGATCTATTATTATATCTCTTTGATAGTTTATGCAATAAGGTAGTTGATGAAACTTGTTTGCCCTCCCATCTTCAAGTGTTGCAGTAGTTGGGAACAAAAGGTAGGAGGTAAAAATGTGCAGTTTGTTATTTCTTAGATACATTTCATCACAATACTTTTGATTCCCTATGATATGACAGAGTATTCAGCAGTATAGATTGGTTAAATTGTGATAGTGACGAACATCATCGCATAAACTTTTTAGATATACAAGCATCTTTAGAGAGACAACATTGACATGATGTGAGATTTGTTTGCACCAAATAAGTTTGTTGACTTGTTGAGTTTCCCCTTGTCCAGGAGGACTGGCAAAAAGAAAAGCGGGACTTTCTACAAAGTTTAAGCAGGATTGCATTGTTGCCCCAACCAAACAAAAATGATTTGAGCTCTTCTACTGGGGCTCTCTCAAGTCAAATAATGTCATTGACTCCTCAGCCGCCGGGTGTGGTCCACATAGAACCAATGTTTTCATCTAATGGATCTGTAATTGAAAGGAAAGCTTTTGTCTATTCTGAAGTAGTGAAGAATCTTAATAATTCTAGGGAACGTGGCATTCAATTCAATGTAAGGTTTATATATTAGCTGAAAATTATATACTTTTGTGGGACAGTGTGAAGGTTATGTCTTAATTGTGTATCTAGCTTTGTAGTCGACTTTGCATTTGTCTTATCTTTATTTTTTTAGATGATGCTGTCCCTGAACATGCCAAACTAATTATGTGATTGTTGTGCTCATCAGCCAGCTTCAGCTTTCAGGAGTGCTTATGAAAGTCTTGGTCTTCAGTCATCCATAGGTAAATCTGTCAGCATGCAAAAGATTTGGCACCTCGTACAGGTAAAACCCTAAGTACATAGTTTAGGTTTTTATAGTTTAAGCTAGAAAGTTGTCACATGATCCTCTGGGATGAGAAATTTATTTTGACATTTATTTATTTTCAGGCATTAATGTTTGAAGGTGAAACTATTCCACATGGGATCTCAAAAAAATTCTCTCTCGTGATAGGCGCGAGACACCATCTTGAACTGGGGCATGAAAAATATATTATGGACACCATTCATAGTCATCCCACGCAGGTATTAAACTTTCCATGGCTGATGTTCTTCTTTTTATCCATACCAATAACTTTCACATGGTTATTGGTGCAAAATACGGATAATCTTAGTGTACTTAATGCTAATAGGCAAATCCTTCTTGAGTTGTGCCTAGAAAGAGTAGCGGTAATGTGTTCCGCATGTTCAGAGCATGTCTGTCACTGGCCCAGAGCTGAGTTTCACAGAACCGGATATATTTAGAGCCAGTCGAGGGCACATGATTTTATGATCAAAAACCTCTCCAACTCTTATCGTATAGTAGATGCTAACTTTTATCAGACCATGGATGTGCCATATATTCTAAAGATTGATTTGCTTCTGTTTGAATTTTGTTTTCTGTTGTCATATTATGGTTATAATTGTTGCCATTATCAACCAAAATATTTTGATTTTAGGCTGCCTTGGGTGGTGTTGTTGGAAATCTCCAAAAAGTTCGGGCTTTTCTCCGGGTATGTCCATTTAAACATATATGTTGTTAAATGATCTACTATAAATCGACATGTGTATGCTTTCTAATCAACTAGGCGTGGATTCACCATATCCTTGCAGTATCAAGCTAGGATGCTTCTAGAATTTTGTGTTGCAAGAATTGCATAGACTGAATACGTTTTCTTATGATTGGATTTTGTTTGACTACTCATGGAAACTTCAAGGATAATTTTCTGATATTTCATAGGGATGCTTTTGGGCCAAATCAGAAACATTTTTATTACTCTCTACTTTTAAGGTGTAGATAAATAAAGATTTCCTAGTATTCTTTTTTTTTTGTGCTTCTGAGGTTTATCAAATTATTATTTTTAAGAGGTGGCAGAGTGCGAAAGATTACAAACTTGTCTCTTGATGAATCATAGATGGTGGATATGCTGTTGTCCATTGAGGATTGGTTAGAGGATACAAATGATGATGAGTTAGCTTAACTTAGATAAATTTGTTTCCTTATTCAAAATTAACTTTCCTGTTTCTTTTGAGTTGACAGAGTTAAATTTATGCGTAGCAAATATGTTAAGCTTTATTAAACCTGTTATATTTTTTATTTCTACATAGTACTACCTTATGTATAATAATAAGTTTCAAAATAGCAAATTTAACCTCCACATATCCTCAATTTTTTATTTGAATTTACTTGACATCGTATCCTTGCAGCATCGTATCCGTATTCTTACTAAGTGCTTCACAAATTCTAATTATTGTACCCTTTTCCATGATTTTTCTGAAGATACGTCTAAGGGATTATGGGGTTCTGGATTTTGATGCTGGAGATGTCCGTAGGCAGCCTCCCCTGGATACCACATGGCAACAGGTGCTTTTTTGTATGACTATGTTGTTTCAGTTTCTCTGTAGTATTTCAATTAGTTTCTATTTTATATTACTCATAGATGCACCTCAGACAGTTGTGATTGAAAACAAAAGATCCTTCAGACACTGGGTATCAAATCTGTATATTTGTTATAACTTTGTTGAATACATCAACTTTGCAAAAGAGAATGAAATAGTTTGATCACTGAAAAACTGTGTTCATTTTCATTTGATCGCATGCATGCGGCTGATAGCATTATACTTCGTAGATTGACGTTTGAAGCCTGACTGCTCGTTCATCATCATTCATGAGACGTGGACAGTCATATCTGAATGCATAATGTAAAACTGATCGTTGAAAAAATACTAAAGTTGCAAGTCCTTGGAGTGCAATCCCTATGTTCCTTTTGGGTATCTCTAATGTAGATCTATTTTTGCTTGGCAGATCTATTTTTGCTTGAGAACTGGCTATTATGATGAAGCAAAACAAGTTGCAATATCATCTCGTGTTTCACACCAGTTTGCTCCTCAGGTATATATTGCTCATTCTGTAAACAGTGAAGAATCTTAATTTCCATGCAGTTTGATAATTTTGCTTGACAGCTGAATGAGTGGATTTCCACTGGAGGTATGGTGTCATCAGAAGTTGCCGCTACGGCATCTGAAGAATGTGAAAAAATGCTTAGAATGGGTGATCGAGGAGGTCGAAGTGCATACGATAAGAAAAAATTGTTACTTTATGCTATAATCTCTGGCTCTCGTAGGCATATCGATCGTTTGCTCAAGGATATCCCAACCCTCTTCAATACCATAGAAGATTTCTTGTGGTTCACGTTGGCTGCTGTCCGTGAATGTGTTGGTGGGCCAACTTCTGTGGTTTTAAATGAGGGTTTGATACCATACAGTCTGGAAGATTTACAAGCTTATCTAAACAAATTTGATGCATCATATTATACCAAGAAAGGAAAAGACCCCTTGGTATATCCTTATATTCTGCTTTTAAGTATACAGTTGCTACCAGCAGTATCTCACCTTTCTAAGGAACATGGGGATGAAGGTTTTGGGATCGATGCAGCACATATTGCTATTGTATTTGCAGACTCTGGGATTCTCTCTGAATCTACTGGATTGATGCACAAACGTGATGCGATGGATGCATGCATGGAGGCATCAGATTTAATTAAGCAGTATGGATCAGCATTTTTACGTGCTGGAAACCTCGCAGTGGCATTAGAATATTATGCTCAAGCTGCTGCTTCAGCGGGTGGTGGGCATCAGTCATGGACAGGGAGGGCTGATATTGTTCAGAAGAGACGGAGAAATTTGATGCTTAAACATCTACTGATGGAATTGTTGTTAAGTGATGGTGGAATTTATCTTTTGCTTGGGCCCAGAGGTGCTGGGGATGAAGGGGAGCTGAGAAGATTTTTGAGTGAATTCAAAGATAGGGAACAGTTTCTACTCGAAGCTGCTCACCAATGTCAGGAATCTGGGCTATATGACAAAGTAAGTATTCTTCCATAATGTACTGGCTAGATTATTTATGTGGAGTTATTCATATGAAAACAGTTGTTCACCAATCTCATATTGACTTGGATTACTTGTTTGTTTCAAGTACATTCCTACTTTGTGGTGATGCATGCTTGATCCTTATGTACTACTGAATTTGTTGAGGAATGTGGAACTTATTTTACATCAGTTTTGATCAATATTATTTTTTAATCATTGTTGCAACCTTTGTAGTCAATCAGACCTAATATTAATGTCCATAGTTCCATACTGTCGTGATTAGGTGCTAACATATTTTTATTTGTAGTATGTAGACTCCGTTAATCCTTCCATTTGACAAATTACATCCTCATTTCCCAAGCTAGTAGTTTTGCAAGAAACAGATTCTTGTCATAGTTAGAACTACCTGTTTGACATTATTTGGGGAGAGAGCGAAGTCAAGAGAGGTGTGTGGCCATCAGTCTCTTGTTTTGCATGATTCAAGTGCGTCTCACTTGATTACAGAGCTGCAAAATAAACATAGGTTCATGCTACGGTGCTTATGATATGTTAGAAAGCAATTTAAGTGCGCCTCTATTTTAAAGCTTGAGGTTTTGACATAGTTTTGTCAATATTTGATTTCAGTCCGTCGAGATGCTAAAGAGAGTTGGGGCTTTCTCCACGGCGTTGGATATAATAAACAAGTGTCTGTCTGAGGCCATTTCTGCATTAGCTCGTGGTAAGTTGGATGGGGACAGCAGAACCGCAGGGCTCATACAATCTGGCAATGCTATTCTAGAGACATACAATTATTATACTCAAGTTGGGTAAGCTACGGTGTCTATCAGTTCTAATCTTAAGGTTTTTTGGTCAATTTGTAGAAACTTGTGCCCTGCTGATTAATTTGATATCATGAATTATATGGAACACCTTAACTGGACACTATCAATCTTGCCCAGTTTTAGCAGCTTTCTTGGCTAATTATATCCTTTTTTTTATCGTTCTTCTTAAATCATGAGGATAAGAAATCAAATTGGCAAGTGTCATGTCATACCCCCTGCCAAATTGTGTTCTTTCTTTGTCATCTTAGTGTACTTCTCCTCTCTTTCCTTCATTTCCGCGATCTTTCAAAACTACCACATTTGATTTCATCCTTTCTTCTCACATTTTCCATCATATCCTTTCTTGTCCTGGATAGGCAAACAGCAGATTATTGTGTCAGCCATCAATGTTGGGGCCTGGTAGTAAAGATGGGTGATTCCTGACAATCCCCACAACCAGGGTTCGAACCTCCTGGCGGTCGGGGTTCGTGCGTTGAAATATTATATTAATAAACTTTTTTTAAAAAAAACAGACTATTGCGTCAATTAAATAACGACACGACTCCTGCTGTTTCATTGAATATTGTCTGTTTGCTGTTTCCTTGATGCGCGCATGGTCCAGTGGCTGAGTGTTATTTAAACTACGGATAATCATATTAACTTTAACTACTTCAAGAATACTAATATTAATAATATTGTTGTGCTCTGTGTAGTAATAATGATTGATCAAATATGAACAAACATGGTCCAGGTACTGTATCAGCTATTCTGGGAATATTGTCAAAAACTCTTCTGTCTTTTTACTTGTTGCTTTTTATATTTTGAAAATTGAAGGTTCCACTCAGCTGTCAACATCTGAATTTGAATGTTACTAATATCTTGTGAATCGGGATCGGTTTGTTTCAACTCATCACCTAACAAACTTATTAACTCAGCAATACTTAGTTTATTGCTAAAGTCAAAATATCAATAGTCAATTTAATTCACTTTTTGTGTGTTCTATGATGTGATCGTAATGAATTGCATTTAATTTAGTGTCGTCACTCATATACAAGGGCTCCATTGCATATTGACTTTTCAGTGGCTGATGCTCCCTTCACCTGTCAGCTGAAGGGGCATTATATCTTGAGATGAACTCCTTTTTTGAAGTGATAATTCTGTGTTTTAGAAGCAAGAACAAAGCCATCCACTTGCTAAGCCTTCCAACAACATCACATTGTTTCATACTTCATTTGATCGTGAAACTACTGAAACAATTTTTGCTGACATGCATAAAAACATTGATGAAGCAATTTATAAAAAAGCCGTTGGGATCATATTATGCGTGTTACAGTAAATCAATGGCTTTTCCCTTGTTTATAATCTTCGACTGTTGACTAAAGATTGAACCTAGTTATCACACTCTCTAGCCTGAACTGAGCTTATTTCTGTCTGTTACTTATACATGTTTTATGACGTGCATATATTTAGACCGCAAGAGAGGGAACTGGTGTTAGAGCGGCAGACTGAGTTGAGGCAGCTTGAAGCAATTTTATCTGTTCACAACTTGGCAATAAGGGGCCATCATTTGGATGCTCTGAGGGAAATGTCCAAATTTCAATTTTTGCCCTTAGATCCACGCGGTGTTAATATTGATGCTGATATATTCCATAAATTATCTCCACATGTGCAAGCTTGTATTCCGGACCTCCTCAAAGTCGCCCTCAGCTGTATGGAGAATATCACAGATTCTGATGGATCCCTTCGCACCTTGAGATCTAAGGTTGGTATTCTGACTTTTTGTTTTATTTCAGAAAACATGTCATTATCAAAGCATCTCAATTCTCAACATTATTTACTTGTTCACGCAAGATGGTAAAACTATATATTCATTTGTCCACAGATTGCAAATTTTGTTGCTAACAACTCCAGCCTCAACTGGCCACGGGACTTATATGAGAAGGTAGCTCGAAGTTTGTGAGGAGGCCTAGTCGTCGATGTAGAAGGATTTACGGATTCAAGTTGTGCTACAGTGTATCTGCTCTGCCCCTGCATAATATGTAGATTTTTGAATTTGGGAAAATGAATTGTATTTTGAGAATCAGTTTCAATTACTTAAATATGTTAACAAAAAGCCAACAGTTTACTTTTCTTTTTGAGAGAATTGGATACACCACCTAAGTATGGGTAGTCGGTTTAAAGCACGGTCCATGACCCTTGAGCGAAGTGTGCTGATGTTTGATTCATCTGGTTTCGAAAATCATTGGATATACCTTATTGGGTATGTAAGTTTGATTCATTTGGTTCCAACTAAAAAGATCGGACATACATGCTGGAGTATATAAATGGAGCCAACTGTGCTATTATTCGATTCATCTGGTATAAAGAGGGTGTATAAGTTTAATTCATTAGGTTCCAAATAAAAAAAAAATTGATATACTTGATATGGTATACTATCTATGTCCTAATATACATGTTGTTTACGGTTAAACAAGGTATTAATGTCTGTGTGGACTCACGATTTTATAAAGTAAGATTTTTTTATGTTATATAGTATGTCATTTACTTTTAAATATGTCATACTAATAATATAAATTTAAAATTAAATTAAATATATTTTTGTTAAGTTCAATTTCTTATTATTTTGAGTTATAATTTTTTTCTCCAATTCTTTCAAAGAAGATTGCACTAATGTGATCATGTACTTTGTTGATATTGCTGAGCACATATTTTATTGTATTTGACTTGTATCATTCGATATATGAGTTTGATATTTAAGGAGTAATGTATAATTATAAGGCATCAAAGTGTGTTATCCAAACTAATTTCATATTTCATCATCGCTCTTTCATTGTCTTTTCTGTAAGTGGATTGCTTTCTATATCAACTTTCGTACCATTGTTGAACTTATGAGTAAAGTATTTTAAACAAGGGTTTAGCGGATATACTCTGTCACTGCATGTAAGATAGATACCCTAGCGGCTAAGTAATGTCGTTTTAGGTCATTTATGTTTCCAAACTCATCCAAAACGGTGTTGTTTCACAACTCTAAAACTCTCAATCCTATAATCCTAAAACTACTAAAAATAAACCTTAAAACCCTTCAAAACTAGAAATATTAAAATATTTTGAATTATGAAACCATAAAACCTCTAAACACCATTCAAAATGAAGTCATTTTAACCGGTAGGGTACGTAACTTATATACCCTGACGGGGTATATCCGTTTTTCCCTTTAAAAATTCACCATTTACTTTCTTTTTATAGAATGTGCCGTTTGGATTATGAATTATGGTGTCTTTTAATGCTTCAAATAATTTTTTACCGGTCTCTTGATCTGGTTTTGTTCCCTGCCCATATTCTCTTATTGGTGTTCTCTACTTATGAAATTTTATCCTCTGAATATCAAAATAGTAATATGTGAGCAAAAAAATCACATTTAGAATTTTGTGGTGTAAATATCATATGAAAAAGGATATGTGATACATGTTTCATTAAATTATATTGTTACTCAGAAAGTATAGTTATACCTTAACTTTAAACAGCAATTAATTCATTAAACTGTTATTTATCTATCATTTTAGATATCAGCGAATCTAGCCTCATCTGAAATGATATATCTGATCTATTTTTATATTTATGTAAGTATTTTTTATGAATCTTTTCATCTCTAAAACTAAACTTGCATCTTATAAATAATTCATGACATTCCGTCCATTTAAATATTGTCATTAGCTTTTTGATAATTTTTTAGCATGTATCTTGAGTCTCTCATGAATGAGGATGGTAAGAGTAAACATTTACATTGTGATCTTGAAATTATTTTCAGTAAGACCTCTCTTAACTTTTATACATATTAGCTCTATTTTTTCTTACTACATCTCATAAAATACAATCTCGATGATCATGCACTAATTTTTAGAGAATGTAATTTTTAATATCAGAAGTTCAAAAATCAAACACTTCATACATCCCCTTAATTATTTTAGAATTTTTTAAAAAAAATTGAAAATAAGTATTACATAAAATTTTAAGATATTTAGATATTATGCAAAAAAATAACATTTTTATTAATAAAAATTCAAATAATTTGGAAGTTATGATATATTTTCTATTAAAATCAAGAGTGTCTGAGTATTCCATAATTTTCTCACTGATTTAAATATTTTTTAGAACTAAAATCATTAAATTTGATAAAAAGAAAAATGATTTATTGGATGGCTTATCTTATATTTTTTTGTCGTGTTCTTTTTATTTTGATGGATTTTGTTTTTACAAAAGATAGATGATGTATTTTACGTGTGAAATCAATCTATTTGTAAATGGAGAGTTTCTCACTCTAACCAACCGATTTATTGGTATGATGATTTAGACATTATCTTTATTTGAAACAAAAAAGTGAAATGACTAACTATATAATTATGTATGATTTTATATGTATATCGAGTTTTTAAAAAAAACTCTATTTAACTCAGCATCCAAATTAATTTATACTTAAAAGTGTAAAATTAGACGGTGTAATAAAGATGAATTTGAATATAAATGTCAGATTTATAAATAAAATAAAATATCATAATTCAAACGATATAGTTTTGTCAGGTGCAAAGCAGCTTACTTCTTGTGAGTTTCTTTTTGGCCCTTTATCGAACTTTTCTTTACTGATTGGCCTCATATGGAAAAACTTTACCGAAATGGCGTACTTTTGGCGAACCGTCGTTTGAAACAGCGGTTTGCTTAAGGCCAACCACAGTTTGAGACTGGTATAGACTTATGTGCTGACTGGGCAATCCAGTCAACAGACAGGTGGACAAGTACCAGTTTGCAACCGTGGTGTGCCTTAAACGAACCGTTGTTTCAAATGGCAGTTCAATTTGAAGTCCTGTACCAGTTTGAAACTGTATCTACACTAAAGCAAGACCTAGTTTTAAACATCGGTTTGGAGGGGATAGCTCTCTGAACTTTTTGGTGCATTCGAGCTGAGGTATGAAATAACAGTTAGATCCAACCGTTGGTTGAAATTGGATTTGGGTTGCACGATGTAATGTCGTTCGCTGCTTCGGTGAGCAACAATTGCAACGATGCGTTGCGACGACGTCATATTACTTAACTTCAACCGCCGTTTCAATTGGCAGTTGTGTCAGATCTTAAAATCGCGACGCTGCCTCTCTCTTCTTCATTCGGCGGGTAGAAACCCTAAAACCTCCTATGACGAATCAAACTCAGGCGACCGCAGGAGCAGACCACCGGCGATCTGTTCAGTTAGTGTTTAGAGGAGTCTATTATTGTCGAGGAGTCTCAAATTTCGTTAACAAAGAGGTTAGTTTTTCTAATATCTTTTACAATTAGTTTTTGTTGATCCGGCGAGTTAAAGGGTTAGCCTTCTATTATCAGAAAGTCAGTATTGTCATGGCTTATGGTTTGTATGGATATGTCAGTTTATGTTGTATTGATATGTTGAAATTAGGAAGAGGTGAAGTTAATGTTTTTGTATGTATGGATTTGGTGGTGGGTTTGTATGGATATGCTTGTGAATCTCCTTGTTAGTTGTTGTTTAGGGGTTTTCGAGTTATTTTTTTATAAATGTGTGATGACTGATACGTATTTAGTTGTCATGCCGGCCAATAATTTTAACTTTGATGATGCCATTATGGGAACCTTGGAGACTCCCGATAATCCGGTGATAGATGAGTATGATAATGAACAATTAGAAATCGTAGATGGAGATAGTGATGATGAGTATGAGCAAGTTGCGGAGGATTTAGCATATAATTTGTTTGGTGAGGAGAATGTTGATCATGAACCTGGAGATTTTAACAATGATGGTGGGTTTAATGGCGGACTGAATAAGTATTTTGAGACGGGTCAATCTTCTAATCCAATCGAGTATGATCATAGGGGGTCCATACCTGAATATTTAAATTATCCGGCCTTTAGCGACATTTTAAATTAGATGGATGAGGATGAGACACCTTTATTCTACAATAATTCTGATAATGGCGAGTTTTACAAGGGGTAACTATTTGCGACAAAAGAAGATGCAGTTCATGCTTGTCAAGTGTACTCTTTACAAAATCATGTGAAATATAAAGTTGCTAAGTCAAATCCAGATTTGCCCATTTTGAAGTGTCGACATGATTGAGAAGTCGGTGTTAATTGCAAATGGAATTTACGGATTTTAATGAAGAAGCGATCGTTGATGTTTATTGTGAGTGTCTAAAAAGGACCACACACATGTGAATCAGATATAATTCCGAATGACAATAACTATCTTCACAAAAACTTTACAGAATTTGAGATGGTGGATTCTGTCAAAGAAAATTTACGTATTTCTCCGGCTCAAATTGTTAATCATTTCAAGAAGACCTACGAATATAAAATTTCCTACTTGAAAGATTGGAAAGGGCGGCAGAAGGCAATGGAGAACTTGTTTAGTAATCGGGGTGAGTCGTTTGAGGTTTTGCCTACGTACATGCACATGCTTCAGAAGTCCAATCCCGGTACAGGTGTTTACTGTTGCACTACCCCAATGGATGTTGAAACAGTGTCCATTGATAGGATTTTGTAGGCATTTGCACCGGCAATTGAGGCCTTCAAACATTATCGTTCAGTATTATCGATCGACGGAACACACCTTTACAGGAAGTGGAAGGGGACATTGCTAGTTGCAGTGTCTTTAGACACTGAAAATCAAGTTGTTCTGATAGCCTATGCTTTGGTGAAAAGTGAGAATATTGACAGTTGAGAGTGGTTTATGAGCTGCATTCGTATGGGTGTGACCGATATAGACCAACTGTGTGTTATTTTGGATCAGCATACAAGTATTTTAAAAGCTATGATGATGCCAGAATGGGCTCCTCCTAAAGCATACATAGAGTGTGTTGCATACACTTTCAGAGTAATTTCATGAACAAGGTTCATTGTAAAAAACTGAAAGCCAAATTGAGTTTTATTTCATATCAAACGCAACCTGCCATTTTTTACAGAAGTTCAAGAAGCTGATTAGAATTTTTAGGACGAATGACCCTGCCATCCAATAGTTATATGACACGCCAAAGGATAAATGAGCTTTAGCCTATGACAAGTTCGGAAGGCGTTGGGGTTCAATGGCAACAAACAAGTGAGGTGTTCAATTGGGTTTTGAAAGGTGGACGGAATTTACCGATAACGGCAATGGTTCATTACATGTTAAAATAATCAAACAAGTACTTCATTCAACAAAAATTGAAATTCCCCGAGCATGATAAGCAGTTCTCCCCATTGATTGAGACCCATATAGATGAAATGGTGAAACAGTGCAGCACACATGAGGTAAACGTATATAACAATTCTCGTAATATAGGTGATGTTAGAGTTGTGTGAGGAAAAGTTGTCGAGACCGTGAATATGCAGTTAGGAACATGTACATGTAGCTTATGGCAACTCATTCACTATCCATGTTCACATGTTATTGCTATGTGTGTGAAGATGCACCTGAACAAGTATTTATGTGTTGCTCCCATTTATTATATGTATGCATATTGCCGAATATGGGCGGCATCATTTTATCCTATCCATGATCGAGAGTATTGGGATGAGTGGACAAGGATGCGCTACATTGCCAATCCTTGATTTAAACGGCTTCCACGAATAGGACAAAATCAGTCAAGGAGACGGAAGAACAACATGTATGGAGTAGGACACTGGGGAGGAGTTGGATCATCTTATGAAGTTGTACGAAGACTGAATATATGTGGTTTCTATAAGGTCTCAGGTCACAATCATGCAACTTGTGAACTTAGACTTTAACCTTTATAATGTAATAACTAGTATTTATGCAATGCTTATCCAACTTGTGAACTTAGACTTGGACCTTTGTGAACTTAGACAACATGTAATGCTTGCTTTAGACCTACACTTATGTTGTCTTGATGTATGACTATTCATTAGATACTTAACTTTTATTTCAAATGTTTTTTTTCTTAATTTGTTTGTCGGTATTAAAAACATGGTTAGGACTCATGAAGTTTCCAGTACTGTCGGAGGTCGAGTTGATCGAGGACGTGGAGACTGGGATCAAAGACGATCCACGTGAGGTCGTGGAGATGGGGATCGAGGACACGCCACGCGAGGTCACTATGACTGTGGACGTTCTGATTGTGAGTGGGGAGATGGAGGAGGTGCAGAGCATGGACGTGGTGATATAGACCGGAGTCTTCCTGAGAGAAGCGACACGGGAAGACACCAGTCTGATTTATATGATTTGATGTCGATGGATTACCCTATTCCTAGGATCCTACTGTATTGGCAGAGCAAGAGACTCATCGTTCTACCATCATTGGGGGAGATGAGATTGGTGGAGTGCTAGAGGTCCACAGGATGTGGACTCCTAATCCGAGAGTTGCTCCATACATTGCGAGAGCATGTTTCTATCTTTGGACGAGGGTACATAACATTCAAAATGAGTGGCCTTTAGTCACAACTTTGGTTGAGCGCTGGCGCAGAGAAACGCTCACATTCCATTTTCAGGGGGAGAGATGACTATCACACTGTAGGATGTATCTTTGCTGACCAGTTTTCCAGTTGATGGTCGTGCGGTGACATGCACAGAGCAGGACGTTGACTACATTGAGGAGTGCATCTAGTTGCTCGGTATGGATCCGGGGAGACGACGATCTTTGAGTGAAGTGCGCATGACATGATTCAGCGGGCACATACGACCACTACCACCCCCCCACCCCATATGACGCCGATGAGGCCACTCTTGAGAGGTATGCACGTGGTTACATCATGTGTATGCTCGCATCGTCATTACTGGCTGACACGTCTGGTAATGACGCTAGTCTTCATTACCTTCATCCACTACGCGATGTGGCTGGGGTGCACCTATACAGCTGGGGAGCTGCTATATTGTCTTAGCTTTATCAATAGATGTGTTCTACTTGTGTCGGTCAGCACATGCATCTTGGGGGAGCCATTCTTCTGCTACAGCTATGGGCTTGGGAGCAGCGAGACGACATTACGAGATTAGGCTGCTTAGGATGAGATGAAGGAGGGTGATCCGATGATGGCCCTATCCATCGCTTACGGGTATGTGTTTTGAACACTAGGCCTGTAGTTTACGATATTTGTTTTAACTCTAAATCTTAAACCACTCATAATTATAACAACAGTCGATGGGGAGGCACAAGCCCCTACAGACAGTCACGCCATCAGATACTTATCTTCTACCAAGATCGGCTTGACAGATAGAGCCCGCCGGAGTTGCGATTGACATCATATACACTAGAGCGACTTAAGGGTCTTAGTCCATTTTACCTACAGGGAGTCAAATCTGCACGACGGAGGTTCCATTAGTGTGCTTCGCTGTCATGGAGTGGCACTACCTCAGCTGAGTCACTCGTCAAATCGGATGGCAGCCCAAGATACAAGATAGGCCACAGCAGGATCATTGAGAGTTGCACCAGGTTTCTCAAAAAACGGGAAATTTGATTGGAGAGTTGGGCACGCAGAGTTGGGCACGCAGAGTTGATCGCGCTATGGGATGCACATGATCAGTATGTGGTACATGGATCTAAGAGTACGAGAGAGGTGCTTTGCGGGAGTACACCGATTGATATGATAGGATTACCCTCCACATTATTCAACCGCCTAGATTTCAAGCCTCTACATACTAGCCTTCCGAACTTGACCGCACTCCGATGGTTCGTAATATAATAATGTAATTAACTTGTTCTTAAATATTTGTAATATATTCATAATTAGTTGTTTTCTTGAATTTGCAGGTCCAGTCATTATTGCGTAGGTGTAAGACAGTGGCCGAGATTTTCATCAGTGATGCTAGCTGGCATGTAAAAAAAATTGTGCACGACCTCTTTCACAAAGGTCACAACGAGTTGGAGGGCTTCAATGAAGCTGCTCGACTTAGGATTGATCTAGATACTATTAGACTACCTGTTGGTACTTTTTAACATTACAAATATTATAATCTTGTTACAACTTAACACATATTTTTAACATTCTTGTTTGCTATATTTCAGATTTGCCACCGCCATCTGTTAATGCTGATTCAACGAGTTCCACGATGATGAAGATCATGGTTTAGATCCATCATAGGTCACATAGTTGACCCAAGAGAAGGAAGATATCCAGCAATAGCCAAGACAGTCCAAGCGCGTTAGGGTTAATAAAGGCCTTTGGACTCCTTGTACTTTGAACATTACTATCTAAACTTGTTCTTCCTTATTTCCAAATTAGTTTTCACTTGAAAATTTTTCTTGCAACTAAATTAATTTTTATTGATTTCAATTGTTTCATATTCATTAATTTCAAAGGTTTATCTATAAAGAAGTAAATCATTAATTAAAAAATTAGTAAGAGAACTTTAACTAATGACTAACTTTAAGTACAAAGAACGTAAATAAAACAACATTATTAATTCAAGATCTGACCCAACCGCCGTCGTTAGAAACGGTGGTTGAAGTTAAGTAATACGACACCGTCGCAACGCGTCGCTACAATTGTTGCTTGTCGAAGCAGCGAACGACGTCGCATGAAACCCAGACCCAATTTCAAAAGACGGTTGGATCCAACCTCTATTTCAAACCTCGAATCGAATGCACCAAAAAGTTCAGAGGTCTATCCCCTATGAACCTTTGTTTGAAACTGGGTCTGACTTTAGTGTAGATCCAATTTCAAACTGTTACATGACTTCAAATCGAACCGCCGTTGAAACAACGGTTTGTTTAAGGCACATCGCGGTTGCAAACTGATACTTGTCCACGTGTCTACTGACTAAATAGTGCAGCCAGCATAGAAATCCGTACCCAATTTTAAACAGCTGTTGGCCTTAAGCTACAGCTGATTTAAACAGCGCGAGGGCCCGTCGGTAAAGAAAAGTCCACAAGGGGCCAAAAACAAAAAAAAACTTCGCTTCTTGTTGAGGGTGAAAATATATGCCTTCCTTGCTTCTCATTTTAATCGTTCAATCGGGCTCGGCACGGCATCCTACTGAAACTGAACCAGACATTCCAATTTCGAAGGGAGGGCGATTCGTTGGGCACCTTTCTCCCCTTCTTCCAGGATAAACGATTTTCAGGCGAGTTACTCTTTTTCTTAAACTTAGTCGATTACTCATTTGGATCAGCTCTTTCAGTCTATTCAAGTTTTGAAATACTCCCTTTTTCATTCCGGTATGATATTTATCTCATCCAACACTTTTTTCGCAGCATCAGTTTTTTTGCAATTGGTATTACTTTGACATTTTTTAGATATGATGAAGAACATATAATTAATCTTTGAAGGAACTGTTAGTATTGGTAGTTAGTTGTGTATGAGGCCAGAACACACTTTAGAATTTGGCTTTATACCATTAAAATACATTTTATCAAAATTATATTGCCTCTTCAGGTGGTACCAATATGATAGCTTGCACAACCAAAGTTTGCGTGAGGAATGCTGTTAACCTCTGCGGACTTGCTCCAAGACCAATGACTAGTAGCTTCTCTGATTCTGCATCCCGTGGACCATCCAGCTTTCGTAGTATTTGCATAT